>JAWWMU010000013.1:1197512-1211612 GCA_035048155.1 Cinnycerthia olivascens
AATATAAAACCTTTTAATAATAATATATAATATATATTATTGTATATTATATATATGATGTATTAATATATTATATATTATTATATATAACAAATAATATTTTTATTATTTAATAACAATAACAATAGTTATTGTTAGGTGTGCTCTTTCTAGGTGGAGCATTGGCATTTTGTGCTCAAGAAATGAAAAACAAAATCTTTGGAGAAACTTTTGTACCTTGGCTTTAAACACACGGTGAACAGGGATGGATTGGGACTGTGCCCTACAGTCACCTGGCTTGGATTTGCACTTAAAGGAGCAAAAAAAAAGGAGATTATCTGATTTTTTTTCTGTAGAAAGAATTGTAGGTTTGGGTGTGAAAACATCTCAATGCTTAACTCCATAAACTGGAGCCATAAACCAGGCTGGAACAAGGAGGGATCCCAGGCATTTTGTGTTAATCCATTCCAGATTAACACAAATTCTTCACCAGATTTACCTGGGACTCTTCCAGGAGTTGTGATTCCCAGGCGTTGTGATTCCCAGGAGTTATGATTCCAATTGGTGTCGTCTTTCTGATTAAAGGGAATTTCAGAAGGCCCTGCAATCAGAGGAGTGACTGGCCATGGGATGGGCCCTGAAATTCCAGTGCCATTCCCAAATCCTGGATTGTGGGCTGGGTGAAACCTTCTACACCATGGAACTCAATCCCCCACTGAGGTGGGGACACTGAACTGTGGGTCCTGGCCTGTTCTGAAACAAATTCTGCTTTTATCTTGGGTGGGACAGTGCATTCTGTGAGCAGGTTGTGGAATTCAGGGGGTTTTCCATGAACAAAGTCCTGACTTCCTCCTGCTCCAGCCCCCAGCTGGAAACATAACCCAGGCAGTATTTATTTACCCCAAACCCCCAGAACTTGATTTTGATGACCCTCACAGTACATTCTGTAAAGATTTGCAGATGCTTTTCTATGATAGACTTTGAAAATCAACTTTTTATTGCCCCCAAAGCCTCCCCCCCCAGTCCCTGCCCTGGGATTGCAGTGCCAGCCTGCACATGACATCAATTCCTGGGTTCTGGCTTGATTGGGGTCTGAATCCAATCTTGTTAATAGTCCTCCAGTTCAAATTGTATTGGAAACAGATGCTTCCAGATCAGGTTGAGGAGCTTACAGGAATCTGGTCAAGTATAAAGTGTTGGTTGGGAATGGATGAAGTATTTGTAATCAAGAGAAAACAAAAGCAGACCTCCTGCTTGGAGAGCCCTGAAGGTAGGGAAGGCACTGCCTTTAAAAAGAGCTTCGCTGCTGCCTCTTGCCAAGTAAGAAAATAAAAATCTGACAAATTTATCCATCACTTCAGTCCAGAAACCAAAGGATGGGCTTACCTGATCTTGGAAAAGAATTAACCCCCAAAGTCTTCGCTTCTAAGAGGGAGGTGTTTCATCATTGGTATTTGTGTAACAGTCTGTTTTGAGGAGAAATCGCCAAATTCTGGTCGACTTTATTCCTGATTGTGTCCCGAGTTTCATTAGGTGGAAAACAAACCCTCATTTCTCAAGGTCCAAGGCAGGATTAGGAGTTCACTCACTCTGTGTCTGCTGCACTATCTCTGTGCTTCCATCTGCCACAGACTAATCCTGGAAGCAGATGGGCTCAGCTCAGGGCTGGGGTTCCCCCCTCAGCCTGGTTTAACAGGACAGCACCACCCTCACCCCAAAGCCTGGGGCTGCAGCTCGAGGGGGCTCATGGCACCAGTTATTCCCAGAATTTATGGCAGTGTCCAGGTGTCTGTACAGCCTCAGCTGCCCTCTGGTTCAGTTCGAGAGGAATTTCACCACTGCACATTTAAATTATAAATTGGACAGGATTTCCTTTTCCAGGCAATGTTCCCTTCCACTTTGCAGCAGGAGGTTTTTCTGAAATTTTCCAGGATTCCTCGAGGTATTCTGGAGCTTGTCAGAGATGCTAAATCCAGTTGGGATTTTAGTAGAGCTTTATGTTCTGTGTGTGACCATTTAATGTTTCCCTCATACACAGGGCTGCAGTCTTGCATGTTTTAAAATCCTACATCAGCCCTTGGTCTTGGAGCAGCACCATCCTGAAGTTTCTAAGAGCAATCTAGTGCAAGTTTTTCTGGAAAACTTCACCCTTCCCTCTTTTTTCCTCCCCTGTGTCCTTCCTCCACTCCTCCCTCCAAACCCAAACAACTCTGCTTTGTGTTTAGTTTAGAAAAAACCCTTCACCGAGATTTTTTCCTTTTTTTTTTTTTTTTTTTTTTGCTTTGACATCATCCTATTGTCAGGGAATTGTGTTCAGCTCTTCCACATGTTTTCCTTTTCATTAAACACGGCCAGGCTGTGGCTGGATAGGCAGAGTTGATTCAGCAAGAGCCAAGCTGCTGGTCACAGCTTCTCCTGCACCTTTGGAATCCTTTCCACCCCTCCACAAAACACCAGGCTCTGCAGTTTAATTACTGGGCTAAAAACAGAAGCCTGGCCTGACAAGTGAGCCTGGAGACTTTCCCAGCCACACATTCAACTTCTCTGCACTCCTATAAACGCTTGGGGTTGCCTCCAGTTTTTAAACTCAGCTTTTAAATTCATCTCAGATTTGCAAATTGCCAGTACATTGTGTAATTGCATGGAACAAATCTGCTGCAGTAGCTCAGTGGCTGCTGGAAAATTTACCCTGGAACTCACTTGGGTTGGCTCCTCCACCCTGGGCTCTCTCTTGAGGTCTGAAACTTCCTGGTTTCTGTGGTTTTTAGCTTTTTTTTTTTTTTTTTTTTTTCTGATATATTTGCTGCAAAAACATTCTTTAAATACTCTTTGATAAGCTGTACATAATTAGTGTTTATCATTTATTCACCTGCAGAGCTCTGGGGGTGCAGCCCAGGGGCTTGGGAATGGCTTTTCCAGCCTTAAAAACTCCGTGATCCTGTCATTCTGTCACCCATGGTGGGATTTGAGCAGATTTGCCCAGTTCACAGGGAAGCCTCTGTTAGAAATCAAAGTGCTTTGTACCAAGCTCAGAACTCAGGTAAAAACTCCTCCACTATCCAGCAAAACTTTCGGAGAACTGTGATTATTTTGCATTTAAATAATAAATGCAAATAAGTAAATGAAAATGTTAAATAATAAATTATTTAAAATAATTTAATTATTACATGTCATTTTATTTTATGACATATTATGACATAATTAATTGTGTAATAATATTATTATCTAATATTAAATATTATTATATTTATGTCAATAATATTGACTCCAAGTCAATAATTTTACAGGAGAGCTGACACCATCAGGAGAAAGGCCAAGGACACACTTGTTCATTCTTTTTAGAAGAGCAGTGTTTCAATGAGCTGCTCTACAATGGGGATAGATAATTGAGTCTAATTGCACAACTCGGGTTGAAAACAGCTCTAAATGTTGAGTCATTTGTTGTCTGAGGGTCAGTGCCTGGAAATTTGACTGCCTGGAAGTTTTGCAGGAGATGAGAATTGTGTTTTGCACCAGACCTTCCTGAGCTATTGCTAAGAAGAGTTTTAAATAATTTTTTAAAACTTTTTCTCCTTTCCAGCCTCTCCTCTCTTTCTATACATTTGTGGGCTGATCATGAAGCTCCTTTGATTTCAGGTAACTTAAAGGGACACAATATAAATTTTGGGATTTAATAATAAAAACAAATAAAAAATAAATGTGTTTTTAACCAATATACTAATAGATTCAATGGATTGTATTTCAATTCCTGCCAAAAGCACACACTGAAAATGAAATGTTTTCCCTGCATTTTTGAGGATCCACCTTGGAGAACTCCATTACTTCATTAGTTTCAGTCTGAATTTCCCTGATTTCTGGGGCGAGAAGAGGGAATTAAAAATTAACCTTTTCGGTCCATAAATTAAAATGCAATTTGTTGTCCTCCCAGATTTATCTGCTGTTCACATGAGATTAACAATCTCCTGCCTGGCTGTGATTGAAACCGTGACTTGTTCCTTCTTAATGCCCTTAGAATTTGTTCTTCCATCATTTCTTCAAAGATTATTTCTCCTTTTATTGCTGCTCTGTGTAATCCTATTTTGGGATGTTTTTTATCCCCGTTTCATACTGCTGGTTACAACAGCCAAATGTGGGGTGTATAAAGTTGCTGTGATTTAATTTGAGGCTTTTGACTGAAAATAATTTGGATTTTTAAATGTGAAGCTGTGGTAGTCATTTACTGATAGGTCATATATAAGTAAATACTGTGTATGGGTTAAATCAAAGTTTAAGCTTGAGAAAATGTTAATTCCATCCTCAGATATTCCAGGTTAGAGGCTGAAAGGCAGATCCTGATCACCTCTCCCTTAATCCCAGGAAAACACAGCACGGAGCTCCCATCCCAGCTACTTTATTGGAGAGCAAAGTGCCTTAAACCTTCTTGATTTATTTTACTAATTCTTCCCTGGTGCTGCTTGTAATCCGAGATTAACGGCATTGTTTGCTAATTTCATTGTTTTAACTATCATGGAAATCTCATTAACTAAAGGAAACATCTAAAATGTCCCCAGGGCTTTATTTTTAAACAAATTAATCCCATTTTAAACAAATTCACCCCACCACAGCTCTCTGTTGTCAGCAGACTCCTCCAAGACTGGTGTTTCTCCTGGTTGTCACATCCCAGATTTGATCCCTTTTTCACTAAGAAAACTGTGTCTAAAATAAGAAATCTGTGCTTCATTTGCACCTTGTGCCTTTCTGCCGGAATGTGAGGCTTCCCCAAGTCCATCCTTGTGTTCCCACTCCCCAGACTGGAGCTGTTGGTTCAGCACAGGCGTGGAGCAGCACAGCCACAGCTGCTCACTCCTCTCATTCCCTCCCTGTCCCCTGTCCACGAGCTCCTCAGCATCCTCTGGAAGCAACAAAAGCTGCTGCTGCAATTATTTTTTTGGTACAACCCTTGTGAGAGGGCCGAAAATTGGATAATGTGGAAAGGACCCGGGATGTGCTTGTGGATGAGCAGGGTCACTGCCAGCAGCGCAACCCCTCCCTGATGCGCCGGCACAGGGGCTGGAGGGGGGTGCCCTGCACAGGGAGGGCTCTGCGGCTCAGGGAGGGCAGGGCTGGGGGTCCCTGCGAGGAGAGATCGGATTTGGCACCCGGCAGAAGGATCCAGCCTCGCCCAGGCTGCACCCCCTGCTCCAGAGCCCAAAGCCACTGGTGGGCACGGCCCGGCTCCCTGCGGAGGCTGGGCAGCCAGGAGAGCGGTGATCCCTGGGCTCGGGGAGCCTTGGGAGAGCATCCATGCTGGGGGGACAGCCCAGATCCCCTGCTCCGGGCTGGGATGGGCTGGGATTGCTGCAGGAACAGCCCAGATCCCCTGCTCCGTACTGGGATGGGCTGGGATTGCTGCTGGGACAGCCCAGATCCCCTGCTCCGTGCTGGGATGGGCTGGGATTGCTGCAGGAACAGCCCAGATCCCCTGCTCCGTACTGGGATGGGCTGGGACAGCCCAGATCCCCTGCTCCGTACTGGGATGGGCTGGGATTGCTGCTGGGACAGCCCAGATCCCCAGCTCCGGGCTGGGATGGGCTGGGACAGCCCAGATCCCCTGCTCTGTGCTGGGATTGCTGCAGGAACAGCCCAGATCCCCTGCTCCGGGCTGGGATTGCTGCAGGAACAGCCCAGTTCCCCTGCTCCGGGCTGGGATTGCTGCTGGGCTGTGTCCCCTGGCCCTGGGAGGTGACAGGGACTCACCCAGCTATTCCCTGGCAGCACAGCACTCGCTCCAAAGGCTCTGGACGTGTCCCCTGGAAGCTGCTCCAGCTTCTCCCACTGCCAGCCCGGGAGTTTCTCAAACCTCCTGCCGGGGTTCAGGAGCCCCATCACGGCAGCAGAGTTAAATCCAGCCCTGCTGGGGGGTGTTAAGGGACTCTTCATGGCAGGAGGGAGGATTCATGAATATTAATAACTCGTAGTGCCTCGCTGTCCATCGTGTGGCTGCCTGTGAGAGGCTGCTGGAAATATATGGGATGGAGACAGGGCATTGATTCATTCCAGGATGAGGGGGGTCGCCCTAATGTGCTCCAAACAGCTTTTAAATGATGACTGCGGAGGAATTAAGACCAGTTTAATCTGACTAAATAATACTCCTAATGATAAACCATTAAAATCAAGTTGACTTTTAGATTCTAGCAATTGTATCAGACAAGGTGATTACACTCACCATCAGTATTGATAATCATTAAAATAGATTAAACCACGGACTGAGAAATGAGAGATGCTGGGTGACTCTGGCAGAAACGCTGCTTTGACTTTCCAGCAGGGCCCCTCCTGCTCCCTGGAACTTCCTGCTGCTCTCTGGGGATTCAGGGACCAGGCACTCCTCTCCACGTGCCCCAGAATGATCAATTCCTGAAACAGCACATTTTATCTCCAAATGTCTTTGGAGGGTGGCTGCAGACAACAGGAAGGAGAAGGATTGTGTGGTCTGGCCTTGGTGCACCCACTCCTGCCTGGAGCCCAGTCCTTGTTCTGCTGGAGGGCGTTCTCAGGGGTGGGAACACATCCAGAGGGAATGGCCCTCACTGGGAACTGGGCTTTGATTTCCTCAGCAACAGCCTGAGGTTTCTCCTCTTAAAATAAGTCCTTGCAGATGTGGCCCAAAGTGACTCTGAGGAAGCTGAACACTGGGAGCTGCCCATGAGCAGAGCCTCAACTCTGAGCTGGATGTGGCTGGACACGAGACAGCCCCAAAGCCACCAGCCCATGGGCTCAGAACCAGAGGGTCACCGAGGTCCCTGCCAACCCAAACCATCCTGTGATCCTGTGACAATGGGAAGGACCAGAAACAGCCAGGGCAGGGGGGAGAGGAGGGACCCCTTTGTCAGAACTGATCTTTCCTTGCCACAGGCAGCACTTCTGCCCCGTGGATCGGTCAGAATCCAGAGCTTGATGATAAAAATCCCCTCCACAGAAGGTGTTCTGTGAGTGGGTGATGCAGAAGAGTTCTTGGGCACTTTGGAGGAGGAATTTCTCAGAGTTCCAAAAGGCTCCTTGGAAATGCAGCCTCCCCCTTCAGTGTTCCCTGCGAGCCAGCTCATCCCTCTGAGGTCTCTAACTCAGCCTGGCATGTTTGGGGTGCTCTGGAGCAGCGTGGCTGCTGCTCTGCTGTGGGAATATTGATATGGAGCACTCACTTGTCTGTGCCTTCAATTGCAAAGGGCTTTTTAAAATTGATTCCTGGTCTGGCTCAAGTTATTGGATGACCCTGTAAATACAGAGCGAGGATGGGCGTTTTATGATGTCTGACTTCCCTACAATATTTTTTTATTAAGTAAACGGTAATGGAAATATTGGGTTTTCATTCCTTGCTTGCTCCTTTTCCAACAATTGCCAGTAAATCAAAGTTGCAAAGAGCTGCTCCGTGCTGGCAGAGCTGACAGAGCCTGGTGGGCGCTCATTTTGGAGATGATATCCCCTTATTTCTAGGCACTCAGCAGACTTCAGCGCTGATGTATTGACACTCCCAGCTCTCAGGTCAAGGAAATAGTGCAGGAAAGCATTTCCAGCAGAGAAATGCCCATATTTTAAAGGAAGGACTGCCGCTGGTAGCGACGCCAATTTGCTGAGGTACAAAAATGCCACGCTTAGAAAGCAGGGAAGTATTTCTTCCCTCCTTCTTCCAGCATCCCTGTCTGGGTGTCTCCATATCCATCAGGCACTTTGGATAGCACAGAAACCCCTGGGAGCCCCTGGCCACAGGGCCAGGCTTGGGCCACCTCTCCCATCACACATCCAAGCACCCACAGGCAGGAAACTGGTCTCTTTTGGGGCACTTCGACCCCTTCTGGGGTGCTTTGATTCCACCAGGAGGACTTAGACCCCATCTGGGGTGGTTTGATTCCACCAAGGGCAGTTTGATCCCTTCTGGGGTTAGGGCTCATTCGAGTTGGCTCAGGACAAATAAATGCATGGAGCCGTCAATATCCAAGCAGATCCACAATCATGAACTTAGGGATGAGTCCTGCAGTCCAGCCTGGTCTCTCAGGGATCTCTCTGTGTCGTAAGAAAATAAAAATTCATATGAAAGAAAAGTTTAAATTCTAGACATTGATTTTTTTTCCCCCCTCTGTATTTCTGTGTTTGTTTCTTTAAAGTGAAACCTGGGATAGTCCAGGACTGGCTGTGTGCTCCCACCCCTACACGTTCCCAGGGAACCTCATGGGATCCTGGACTGGTTTGGGGTAGAAAGGACCCTAAAAATCATCCTATCCCACCCTGCCATGGGCAGGGACACCTCCCACTGTCCCAGGTGCTCCAAGCACTGTCCAGCCTGGCCTTGGGCACTGCCAGGGATCCAGGGGCAGCCACAGCTGCTCTGGGCACCCTGTGCCAGGGCCTGCCCACCCTCACAGGGGAGGATTTTCCCCTCATATCTGATCCAAATCCCCTTTTAAAATGATTCCTTTATAACCTGAGAGCAGCTGGCCTGGCCCAGCCTGGTTTCTTTCGGACTGGTGGCCTCTCCTGCACTCCAGCTGGGATTCCCTGGGATACTGGGAGCCCTGGGATGCTGGGACTGGTCAGGACGTCGCTGCTGCTCTGCTGGGAGAGCTGTGAACCCTCATCCCCCATCCCACATCATATCCTGCATCCAACATCCCATCCCGCATCACATCCTGCATCCCGCATCCCACATCCCATCCTGCATCCCGCATCCCACATCACATCCCACATCACATCCCACATCTCACATCTCACATCCCACATCCCATCCAGCCTCTCCCGCCAGATGGAGCAGTTGCTGTTCGAGCGCAGCCGAGCCGTGAATCCCCAGCTCTGCGGAGCTGCGGCCCCGCTGCTGCTGCCGCTGCTCCCGGCTCTGAATCTGCCGCGGAACTCCCGGGGCCGCGAGAGCCGAGCTCCAGCCCCGGCTGCTTTGATCCTTTCCTTGTCTTGTTCAGCAGCCGCTGCTCCCCGAGCACGGCCGAGCTCTGCCCGTGCTTTTCCCAGCTTTGCCCGGATTTAGCTGGGCACAGCGCTGCTGCCTTTTTAGCAAACTCCTTTCACCCGGTTTGGCCAAAACGGCAAACGGGTGATCAAAGATGAGGCAGCACTCAGAGTAAAACGCGCTCCAGGTGCGGGCTGGGGGGTGTCTCTCCCGGGAGGAGCAGGAATGCCCGCACAGCCACCCCCATCCCCTTGGCACAGCTCTGGCACCTGGGGCCGCACCTTGTGGCTCTGCTCAACTCCCTGACAGGGACACCAGCAGAGGCAACAGCGCCAGAGGAAGTTTAGGATATTAGGAATATTTCTTCCCAGAAAGGGTTATCCAGCCTGGCACAGCTGCCCAGGGCGGTGGTGGAGTCCCCAGCCCTGGAAGGGTTTTCCAGCCCTGGGCATGTGGCACTTGGGGACCTGGTTGGCGTGGCCCTGGCAGCGCTGGGGATGGTTGGACTCAGTGACCTCAGAGGGTTGTTCCAAACTCAGCAATTCTCTGAGTCTGTTCCTTGACTTTCCTACTGCTTCAAAAAGAAATTGTTCCTCATCCACCCTGCCCTGGCTGCACATTCCACGGGGGTGATGCCCTCTCCCTGTGAGCTGGTACTTCTGTGATAACCACAAGAGTTAAAACTTCAGATTTTTCCATCTGCTCTGCTGGGGGTGACCCTCGGGCTCCAGGTACCCCCAGGATTTGGAAGGCTCAGCCAGAGCTCCAGATGTTGCAGTTTGGAGCTGGCTCCGAGCTGGTGGAACACAAAGGTGTGTTTCATTATTGCATCGTTCGTCTGCACATCGAAAATAAGATTGTGTTACATAATCAGATCTCATTTGTTATTTATTGCTTTCTCTCCCTGCACAGATGTGGATGTTTCTCCCTCTCTCCTGGTGGATAATCCCTGTGGTTTTCCTGCTGGGGCTGTGGGAGGTGCTGTGGGATGGGTGGGGAGCTGAGGGCAGGAGGGATGAGTTGAAGTTTTTCCAAAGAAAACCAACATCTTTTGCCCGATTGTGCCTACAAAACTGCAGGAACTTCTGCAAAGGGTGAGTTCAGGGACCGTGGCTTGTCCTGAGAGGTGAAATGCTTGGATATCGAGCTGATTCTGCCACAAAAAATGCCCCAAAAATGCCTTTGACACCAAACCCCAGCACTGCTTATGCAGGTAACTCTCCCGTGCCTGCCCAGCAGCCTTCCAGAGCTCAGGGAGCATTTGGACAACACCCTCAGGGCACGGTGGGATTTTGGGAGTGTCCTGTGCAGGGCCAGGAGCTGGGCTGGATGATCCTTGTGGGTCCCTTCCAGCTCAAGATTCTCTGTGATTCTGGGACTGTCCTGCAGAGCATCCCACAGTGAGCTGAGCCCATCCACACCCCAGGCAAGATCCACATCTTCCTGAAAGGAAGTGGGATTTAGGATTTAGGGTGAGGTGAAAGGGTTTGGAAGGGGCTCTGCATTGCACCAAAACCTACAGGTGCTTGTGGGTGCCAACTCTGCTGCTCCCACAGAGCACCCAGGATAGATTCTGATATCCAATCCAGATGGAAGAACCCTTGGAACAATCCTTCCTCTCAGCCTCCCCCAAACCCACACGTATCAGTTCCATCTCCCAAACCACAACAGACAAATTATTTGAGTTGTGTTTTGGATCCCCACAGCAAATTTAACACGACCCCAGCAGCGCTGGTGATAGAAGAACTTGCCCCAAGCACAAAGCTGGAGACAGGTTTGATTTTAAACCCTCTTTATCCAATATTCCATTTCATACTTAGAAGCAGGTGTATGATGGGGACATAATAAATGTTGATCTCCTCGCTTCAACTCTCTGCTAATGTGATTTTTGGTGCTGCTTCACACGGAAAATCTGAATTCTTGTATTTTTATGTAAAAGTGCTGTCACAATCCCCAGCAAGTTTTCAGTGTGATGAGACCCTTAAAAAGGGGGGGGGGGGATTTTTGTTGTGTTGTTGCTACTGATGTCTTCTGCAAAGGAGATCCTTAGGAACAGCTCTGGCTGCCCGTGCTGGGAATCACTTGGACCCTCATGGAATGCAGGGACAGCGATGGAAAACCTCCCCAGCTTCTTGGCAGCTGGCTGGGATTGTTTTTCCTTTGCTTTGTGCTTCTTCCATGTTTGTCACTTGGGACCAGCCCGTGTCCCCTCCCTGCCCGTGTCCCTCCCTGCTCGTACACAGAAGGACTTTTCCTGCCAGCCCAGCATTGCCTGTCTGAACTCCCTGGTGTCCTCAAGGTGACCTGGTGGCACCAAGGGGCACGGGGACAGTTTCCTGTCCGTGCAAAACTTCCCTCCAGGAACGCTGTCCTGGCTCTGGCCCCTGCCCAGCCCGAGGGTTTCTCACTCACAGTCCCAAGGGTGAGGTTGTTGGTCAGTGCTTGATCGTTCCTCACAGCCCAAATTAATTAAATTACCCCGGATCTGTAGTAGGGAATAAACGGGGATCATTTTATGTACCAAGTTATTATAATGTGTGATTTTCCAGGGAAATATGGGAACACAGGTGCTCTGCTGGGGTGGGGAGGGAGCTCCCCTGCTTCTGTGTGCACCCTGAGCTAAGTGGGAATGTGGAGCAGTCCAGGGTGACTTAATACCCGACATGACAGACGGATAATCCAGAGCGATGTAAAGCGTTGTTAGCACCAGCTGCACGTGACCACCCTTCATCCAAAACATGTGTGGATCTCCAGAATTCCCTGAACATCATTCCATGCACCAGCATTCCCTGCACAGAATTCCTTGCACAGAATTCCCTGCACTGCATTCCCTGCACAGAATTCCCTGCACTGCATTCCCTTCACCAGCATTCCCTGCACTGCATTCCTTGCACAGCATTCCCTGCACTGCATTCTCTGCACTGCGTTCCCTGCACTGCATTCCCTGCACAGCATTCCCTTCACCAGCATTCCCTGCACAGCATTCCCTGCACAGCATCTCCTGCACAGCATTCCCTGCAGTGCATTTCCTGCACAGCATCTCCTGCACATCATTCCCTGCACAGCATTCCCTGCAGTGCATTTCCTGCACAGCATTTCCTGCACAGCATTTCCTGCACAGCATTCCCTGCACTGCATTCCCTGCACTGCATTCCCTGCACTGCATTTCCTGCACTGCATTCCCTGCACTGCATTCCCTGCACTGCATTCCCTGCACATCATTCCCTGCACATCATTCCCTGCACAGCATTCCCACCTGTCTCATTCTGACTCCTTCCTGGGGGCAGGGACACCCACCAGACCCCCCAGTATTCCAAAAGAAATGACATCGCTGACAGCCCACTCAGGAACAGTGCAAATCTGCATTTCCTGAAATTCAGGGGTTTTTAGCTGAAAATGGGGATGTGGAGCCACCAGCCAGAGAACAGTGGTCAGAGCCGAGGTTTGTCCCCAGAATCATTATTAAATCTTCAGAAGGTGCTGCTGAGAGAGGAGCATCAGCCCAAATTCCTCATAAATCCTTTCAGATAATAAGGCTGCAGTCAATAAGACACATGGAAGAGGAGGAGATTTGGAAATTCCTTTGGAAAAGCTCCAGCTCCTCTCAGAACTCTCCTCCAAGATGTTTGGAGCACTGGGGAGCAGCTCCAGGAGTGTGGGGGAGGCCGTGCCCAGGAACCCAGGCCTGCACAGGATGGAAGGAAAAACTGCTCAATCCTCTAGAAAGCAACCAAAAAAAAATTAAATTTTGGGTCTTTAAGACATTAAACTTCCAGCTTCTAGGAGAATGGTTGCTTCTCTCCATGCTGGTGGTGCTCCCATCTCCAGGAGTTTGGGGTGCCTGGATTCTGCTCAGGGTGAAAGGTGTGGGGAGCAATACATTTTGGAGGAGAGATTTTTTGGATAATTATATTGTTAATTTTGAGGTTTGCAAAATTTCTCAGCTCCTGATCCCTCCCACTGCTGGTATTTGCTTTCCAAAAGAGAAAATGGGGTTTGCATTTCCCAGCCACGCAAAACTTGGGCTCCTCATCCTCGACACAAATCCTGTCCCAGCCGAGCTCTCCGCTGCTGCCCTGAAGGAAAACGGGAATCTGGAGGACGTGTGGGAAAAGGGAAATCAAACAGAGTATGAAGAAACGAAGAGCCCAATTTTGGGGAGGGATGATGAGCACTCCTGCACACAATCCCCCCCTCCTGTGCTGCCTGTGTTCACAGATTCTTGTTTTGACTCATCCTGTAACTCCAGCTGTGGCAGCAGCTTCTGAGAGAGAGACTCAAATACAAATTGGGTGTTCAAGTGGAGGAATCAACAGAATTATTCAAGTGGTGCAGAAACAGCCTCAGAAAAGAGTGTGTGCAGCATCACAGCTGTTAATGTATTATTCCCTAACAGCATACCTCCTTCTTTGAAAGAGCAGAAAGGCCTGATTTGGAATGCTCCAGTTTATATAAGAATATTAAATATGCAAAGGCTTTTCCAAATAATAGTTTTATTAGTCGCTGGTGGGATCACACAGTGCTCTGCTGGGATCCAATCCTGCTCGGTGCAGCACCCCGGGGCACCTCTACCCACAGGTCCCAGGGGGACACCACACCTGCAAGGGCAGCTCGGTGTTTCATTTGCATAAGAAGTTCATTAACAAGTAATTAAATGGCAGGAGTGAGAGCCCTCAGACCTCTGAGCAGCCGTGGATGGACAGGGTCTGGTGGAGGAGCCAAGGAGGCTCTCCTGGTAACCCTGACCCTGTTTGATGTTTCTGTAAAACCATCTCTGATGCACCAGAACCGTGGGTTGTGGTTCTTATCAGGGCTGCTATCAGTGCCCGGGGTTTGGGCAGCACAAACCTGGCTGGGCAGGAGGGGAGCTCTGGCCATGGCAGCACAGGCTCTGCCAGGCTGCCCTGGGGATGATTTCTGTGCTGGTGTAATTCCAAACACCCAGAGATAAATCCTCAGCGGTTTGGTTTCTGTGCTCTTGTAATTCCAAACACCCAAAGGCAAATCCCTGAGTTTGGTTTCTATTCTGGTGTAATCTCAAGGACCCAAAGGTAAATCCTCAGCGGTTTGGTTTCTGTCCTGGTGTAATTCCAAACACCCAAAGGCAGATCCCTGAGTTTGGTTTCTGTCCTGGTGTAATTCCAAACACCCAAAGGCAGATCCCCGAGTTTAGTTTCTGTCCTAGTTTA
>JAWWMU010000013.1:1242560-1253762 GCA_035048155.1 Cinnycerthia olivascens
ATTCCCACCATGATTCCCACTGCAATGCTCACCATGATGTCCACCACGATGAGCAATGCCCACCATGGTGTCCACTATGATGACCACAACAATGTCCACCACGAAGTCCCCATGATTCCCACCATGATTCCCACCGTGCTTCCCACTGCAATGTCCACCATGATGACCACAGCAATGTCCACCACGAAGTCCCCATGATCCCCACCATGATTCCCACCATGCTTCCCACTGCAATGTCCACCATGATGACCACAACAATGTCCACCACGAAGTCCCCATGATTCCCACCATGCTTCCCACTGCAATGTCCACCATGATGACCACAGCAATGTCCACTACGAAGTCCCCATGATCCCCACCATGATTCCCCCTGCAATGCCCATCCTGATTCCCACTGGGATGTGCACCCCCCTGCAGGACCAACAGTGGAGTGGGGTCTCAGGGCTCTCCCCGTATCCCCCCAGGGTGGGTGGGGTTTGAGATGTGCCAGTGTTGAGCCCCTCCATGGAAATGAAGGGACAATTTGGATCGTTTCTGATTTATGGATTTGTTATGACCAAGTTTATCTTTTCAACAAAGTCCTTCTCCCCCTGCCCCGAATTAATTCTATATTAACAGCAGCATATAATTTATATGTAGACACATCCACATATCCAATAAATTATGGCCAAACTCTATAATTCCACAGCTATAATTAATTACATTAAAGACCTCCATTTTAAGCCCACAATTAGATAACCCTGGGAGACAATCCCGTTAGCATTTTTAATAAATACTTGTGTTTGAAGCTGTTGAACAGAGCACCTGATAACTGATAGAGCAGTGTTAACATCTGTTCCATTATTTCCACAGGACGTTGCTTTAACGTAATGCTCCTCACATAAAATATGCATTTGTTCTTGACTGTCAAGTGCCTCTATTATTTTATTAAAAAGTCAAAAAAGAATATAATCAGACTTCATAATTTATGTGTGACATTTTCATTACAGAAAACTTTATGCAAAATTGAATTCTAAAATTTAATTTCCTGTGATGTTTAAATTACTTACTATCTGGCTCCTCTCCAAACATTGTGATCACTCCAGGCCCCATATGAATTCCATTAAGGATATGTTTAGCTGCTGCCAGAACGTATGGGGTATTTTTCTATGTAATTCCAAGAATATGCTCCTTAAATTTATTTTGTGGCAGTTTAAATAGTTTCTCTCATGCAGGAAAGAAACACAAGACATTTTAACAACTGCCATGGCTTTTTTTTGTTGTTGTTTCCCTTGGGTTTTGTGCCCATCGTGGTTCTTCGGTCCCCTCAGCCAGAGGAGAATTCCCAGCAGTCTGGGAGGAGTGGAGGGAGACCTGAGCTTTGAGGGTGCCCTGCTCACCTCATTCTCTGTGTGCACTGGAAATTAGCACATGCAAATTAGGCCTAATGAGTGTGTGGCTGAAGGAATATGGTTTGTGCTGCTTCCAATGTTTTGTATTGCCCCTGCTTCATGGTGTCTCCCCGGGATGTCTCCAGTATCCATGTAAGGAAAAGAAAGCAAATCAGGGCCTGGAGAGGAGCAGGAATGGGGAATTGTGAGGGGTTTAAAGGAACTTGAGGGGGTCAGACAGAGAATCCCAGAATTCCTGAATCTCAGAATCACAGGATCACAGAATCCCTGAATCACAGAATCCCTGAATATCCCAAGTTGGACCCATAAGGATCAAGTCCCACTCCTGAACCTGGAGCAGTGGGGGATGTGGGAGATCCCAAGGAAGGACAGGGGGATGCTCCAACCCCACCAAGACCCCCAGGAGTGTGGAGTCACCCCCTCCCTGATCCCATCACCACCAGGGGTGCTCAGGCCACACATCTCAGCATCTCCCAACTTCATCCCTCCCCTGGAGCAGTGTCCTCCGGCCGTGTCCATGGCTGTGGACAAATATTTGAGGAATGAACCGGGTGCCTGTGCCATCCCTGAGCTATCCCAGCTCTTCCTGGCAGCTCTTTCTAAAATCAATGTGCGTTTTGCATGGCCTCATCCACCCGGAGCCAAGGCACTCTCAGCGCTGAGATCAATACATCCTCCCGACCCAGCGCTATCGGATTCGCTCCTTTGCTGAGCAGAACACGTCAGGAAAGCTCAGCCTGCTTGGGAAATGCAGCCTGATCCCATGAATCTTCAAAGAAATACAGAGAAAACCTGCAGGCGTGTTTTTGGAAACAATTCCAGAATTGTTGTTGCCGTAAAATTCTGATGTTTCGTGTGATGGGATTGATGGTGAGGTAGGAGTTCCTGAAATGAAGGTGCTGTGCCAGATTCCTGCTTCCCTGCTTTTGCCTGGAATGTGTGAGCAGCACTCACACCCTGGTGCCTGTGGGAAGAGTGACTGGGAATAAAGAGATGCTGGGAAAAGGGGATGCTTAGACAGAGCCATGCCCTTGGCAGTCAGATTTGGTGTGGATCAGGGGCTGGGCATGGTGGTGAACATCCCAAGTCATCCCAGCATGTGCCAGGATGACCCAGCAGATCCCAGTACATCCCAGCACAGCCCAGTACATCCCAGCATGTGCCAGGATGTCCCAGCAGATCTCAGTACATCCCAGCACAGCCCAGTACATCCCAGCATGTGCCAGGATGTCTCAGCAGATCCCAGTACATCCCAGATGATCCCAGCATGTGCCAGGATGTCACAGGTCATCACAGTAAATCCTAGCTCATCCTGGCACATCCCAGCTCATCCCAGCTCATTCCAGCACATCCTCAGCACATCCCAGTACATCCCAGTAAATCCTAGCTCATCCTGGCACATCCCAGCTCATCCCAGCTCATTCCAGCACATCCCCAGCACATCCTCAGCACATCCCAGTACATCCCAGTAAATCTTAGTTCATCCTGGCACATCTCAGCTCATTCCAGCTCATCCTAGCTGATCCCAGCACATCCCAGCAGCCCCCAGTGCTCCCAGCTCATCCCAGCTCGTTGTCTCTTTAGGGATGCCCAGGAAAGGCTTGAGCTCACTGACTCCAAGTCGGAGAGCAGAGGAGAGGAGAAAAAACCCAAAACCCCCTCACCTGCTTGGACAGAGTGGGGTTTTGCACATGCCAGGGGGTGGAATCCCTCCCCCTGGGACACAGTCCCTGCTCCCTGGCCGTGTGCATCCCCCTGTGCCAGGGCTCCCTTTGGATCTGACCCCTCTGCGGGTGGGGGGAGCAGGGCTGATGCTGGGAACAGGGCTGTCCCTGCTGGGATGGGCCCACTCCCAGCCCTCCCTGGGCACTGGGAGGCCAAACTGGTGAGTAGGAAAGCTCCCAGTGGCCGCTGGGTGTTCCGGTAACCGGATCCAGCCGGGCCAGCTGCGAGCACAGAACTAATAAAGGATGCAGCAGGGCTGATGCTGGAGGAAGGCTGGGCAGGAATAGGATGACAGAGCAATATCGCAAGAGGTAGGATCCTGCTGAGTCTGGAAGTGCCTGATTTATTTATATTCAGCTAAACTGAAATATTCAGAAGGAGAAAATCTTCAAGCTGGACCCTTTCACTGCCTCCTTTCAGAGCAGAGGGATGTGAGTGGTGTTTGCCAGGGAATGATGCTCGCCCTATGCCTCCTCTAGTGCCCAGCTCCCATTAATTCAGGCAGCACAACTCCAATATCAATTTTTTCTCTGATACCTTGTGGCTCACAAATTGGGTGATGGCAAAACGAGGTAATTTATTACCAGTATATTAATTTATTTATTATTGAACACTTGATTAACCTGTACACTTTGCTGCCTGCTCATCTTTAGGGGTCTGTAGTAAAAGTATTCATTTATTCCTGGGAGTGAGCTGGTACCTTCATAATTCAGCTGGTACCCAGGGTCTTTGTTTAAGGGTAAAACACTAATGAAGGTAAAGCACATTCTCATTCTGGAGAGCTGCTTCCCTCAAAATCTTCTTCCCTACTCCAGGCTCAGCTCTCCTTGTGTTGTATATGGAATCCAGCATTTGTTGCCTATTTCCCATCCTTGGTGGATCAGAACTGTTTAGCCAGGCTGTAATAAATACGGAGGAGTGGGTATGGAGGGTGCTCACCATTCCTGTAGGCTGTTCATGAAATAGAATCACAAAACCTCCTGAGCTGGAGGCAATCCCCAAGGATCCTGCAGTGCAGCCCCTGGTCCTGCCCAGACACCCCAAAATTCCCACCCTGGGCATCCCTGGCAGCGCTGCCCAAACTCTCCTGGAGCTCTGGCAACCTCGGGGCCGTGCCCATTCCCTGGGGAGCCTGGGCAGAGCCCGGCACCCTCTGGGGAAGAACCTTTCCCTGATATCCAACCTAACCCTCCCCTGGCACAGCTCCAGCCGTGCCCTGGCTCCTGTCCCTGTCACAGGGAGCACAGAGCCTGATGTTGGCTGACCAGTGCTGCTGGTGGGTGATGGACATTTGATCCCGGTGAGAAGATGTTCCCTTGCAGGTGAAGCTTTCCACAGCTCTGAGCTGCCCTTGGCCACCTTGGCAGCCAGCGCTGGTGCTGAGGGGAGTTTTGGGGAAGATCTGGCATTTTGGGGTAGAAAACTTGAGGGAAAGAAGGGCATCTCACAGGGCAGGCGGTAAAAATAGTACCGTGGGGAGGGGTGGGGGTTGTAATAAGAAACACGTTGGGCTGGAAATAACTTAATTCTGTCAAAAACACCAGCTTAATGTATGCCCTTAAACTCGCAGCCATCTAGGTTTCCCTGCAACATCCGCCCGTATCGGGAGGATCTGCTCCATCCAGACACCGTGGTGCCTCGCGCCCGCGCTCGCAGCAGCTTTTAATGAGCATTTCTCTATTTATCTCATGTCACTGCTTCCCCAGCAGCCCCGTGGCCGGCCTGGCCAGTAAAAGCCATTATCTCTATTATGCTGCCGATAGCCCATCGCCGGGATTGCTGCTCCCTAATTGCTGGAGCACCCTCCTCCTCCTCCTCGTCCTCGTCCTCCTCCTCCTCCCTGTGATAGATTACCCCGGGCTAACGGCCCCGGAGCCCGTTCCCCAGCGCCAGCCGAGCCCCAGCTATTGGGCTGTGCTCTCAGGAATAAATCCTAACCTATCAATATATAATAGGGCTAAATCATCAACAGCTCGAGACGTTGTCTGCTCCGGGAGGGCTCCGCCGCGCCGGGCGCTTTTTCTCGGCTATAATTAGCAGCAGGCAGAGTCTGTGCCTGGCCAGGCTGTGCAGGAACGAGGACAGGTTTTATGCACGTTCAAACATGATTTAATCGGCTGCTCTGCCTGTCTCGATAATGTGCAGGGGTGTAAAGAAGTCCAGCTGGCCTGGGAACGTGTGGGAAACATAAATCCTGCGGCGGGCGGCTCTGGAGGGAGCTCTGCCCTCGCCGCTGCGGAGGTGCCTTATTCCTGATAGCAGGGCAGCCGCCGTGGGAGAAATCCTGCGAGAGGATTTGGATGGGCTTGGAGCAACCTGGACTAGTGGAAGGTGCCCCTGCCCATGGCAGGGGGTGGGACTGGATGGGCTTTACGGTCCCTTCCCACGCAAGCCACTCAATGACTCTGTGATTCCAGGATGCTCTGATTCCGTGCTCAGCCTGGGGGCTTGGATAGGAGGGGCTTTGGATGCACTTTAGGAGGGGTTTTGCAGCCAGGAGCAGAGGATGCTGTTGGAAAATGTTGGAGAAACCAAATCCGCTTGGGTAAAGTAGCTGTGCACCAGCCACAGGAGGGGAGGAAGGGAAGGTGCCCCAAAACAAGGCAGTAAAGCTATAAACTTAATGAGGAACCCGTGTCCTTTTTTACAGTATCACCCTTTACAACCCCCTCCCGGGGAGCCAGGCTTTCAGGGGAGCCCGGCAAACGCTGTAAAATGGATGTTTAATGTAGCTGGGGGCCAAGAAAAACATTGTATAATTGTAGTAAGCAGCTTGCTAAGTAAAGTGATAGCTTTTAAAGGATGAAATACAGTGTGGCTTTGCAAGGCTGCACAGGCTCCAGCCTCAGATTGCCTCAATAACAATTTCCTCCTTCCACTTACAAATGTATTTCTGAGAAGATTTGGGATGAACATCTCTGGCTCTGGAGGTCAGCTGCTGACTAGGTCTGCTCTGGGAATAAATGACTGCCGGTCCTTGCTGCACTGGCACCAAATTTGTTTGATTTTCATCCTTTTATGCAAACAGGATCTGTCCCTCTGTGTCCCAGCAGGGCACTGGGGCAGTGAGGGATGCTCCCTGGGATAAACCCCCTGGCTGCACCCACACTTCAGTTTTGGTGCCTGGGGGTTCCTCAGGCCCCCAGCACCTCCCAGCCCACCCCAGTCCCACCAAGACTGCAGCTCCAGTGCTTCCCAGCCTGTGTGATGTGGTTTGGGCTGGGTTTCTGAGGAAAAGGGGCACAGAGAGAGGGGTTGGGATGTGACTGGTTGATGGAGTTAAAATCTTTTTCGTCTCCCAGCACTCTGAGCTGACAGTTGCTGTTGAGTAAATTCAAATTAAAGGGCACCTATGGCTTGGCTGCGGTTGTAACACAGAAATTAATCTGTTGTGTGTAATCTATGTCCTCAGGGAGTGGGATGGAGAGGGCACTGCTCAGGACTTGTGGGGTCTGTGGTGCATCTTCCCCCCCTGCCCAAATCATCCCCTGGTTCCCATCACCTCTGAGAGCCACGATGCCCAACCTGGGCCATCCCTCAGGGTCTGCATCTTCTGCTGGGAAAACTGCTCACTTTTCATGCCATATTTCCTATTCAAAGGTGGTGAGCTCTGGCTCAGTGAAGTGAGGGGCTGAGCCTTTCTGGTGGCAACCAGGAGATGGTACCGCTGCAGAGAGCTGTGACCAAAGCACAGTCTGGCATTACAGTCAGAACACTCTCAATTTGGGCAGAAAAAGCAAGATTCAAGCACCAAACACCCCTGTTGGCTCCTAATTCTGGGGCCTGTTCGAGCTGAGCACAAACCCACGCACCTCTGCTTTCTGTGTGTGCACATAATGGGAAATTTCATCAGCTGCAATATTCCTGAAGACAGGACTCGTGAGATATAGCACATGTAAATGGACACATCATCTGAGCAAGGCCCCATTCATCAACAGCACTTGGAAATGCACTGGAAGATCTGATGGGATTATGTAGATCTCAACTATCCATGGGTGAATGAAATTGGGTAACCTTAGCAACCCCCAGGTACGCTTGTGCAGCTATGAATCAAACGTCAGCCCGATGAGCTCTGCGCAAAATAAAGAAATAATTCTTTGAAATATTCATAACAGGCTGCAGAGTATTATTTTATAAGGCTCTGCCTATTATGCATTTTGGAAGCCAGGTTTTAAAAGAACCAACATTAGCATTTACATCCCCCACGCTGGCATAAACGCTTAGAAATAAACCCAAGATGAAACACAACCAGCAACTGCAACAAACCAGGGCTCCTCTTCCTGCTGGTGGAAAGGGCAGCTCCCACCAAGCAAATATTCCAGCTGGAGGAGCAGCACAGAGGATGGGTTATCCACAGAGGTTTGGAACAGCACCTCCCATGATCAGGTTGGATAAAAACAAAAGTTGCACTCTGTCCTTTCACTTGTGTAAAATTCATCAGGCTGCTTTAATGCCAGGAAAAAAGAAAAGGTGGAAAAAGTTAAAAGTCTCACTTAAAAGCTAATGAAGCCAAGAAAATTTATTGTTTGGGGTACTTTTTACTCAGTTGTGCACATGTTTTTGGATGATCAAAAGATATTTTAAATACATGCTGCATCTTAGTTGAAAAATACATAATTATATCTGAGTTTGCAGAGAATTCCATATCCCTCTGTTCAGCTCATGTTCAGCTTCAGAGAGCATTCAGGCAGGTTCCAGCTTTGGGCTCCTCCACACTGAAGCACTGAGGTTTTCAAAGTTCCCTGATTTTTCCCACACAGAAAACCATCCTTTATCCCTGGCATTGCTTGGAGACTGCAGTTCTCAGCCTGAAAATTTGTTTTTAATTAATTAATGGCCACTGCAGTGACCTGCAGCAGTTGGGATCACCCACTCTAGGACAAGCAACCTTTGAGCAACTTGGTCCAGTGGAAGGTTGGATGATGCTGAAAGTCCATTTCAACCCAAACTGTTCTGGGATTCCACCACAAGGAAAAGACCGGGTATGGCCAGGATGCTCAGACAGCTCCAAGCTGCCTCCTCCACCTTGGTGCTCGCTGCAGATGTTCTAATGTTTACCTATGGCAGAATCACAGAACCCTACATTGGGGTGGGTTGGAAGGGACTTTAAAAACCAACCAGTTCCAAGCCTAAAGCTGGAAGGAAGTAGCTGGATTTTTCCTTACAGCCTGAACACCAGAATTTACATTGAAAATTGAGAATCTCAGTTTTCCTTCAAAATAATTCCTCGTACTTGCGGTCAACAAAAAACCCAAACATATTTGACTCTTGGGCTCCAGTTCCCTCTCCCTTTCCAGGTCCTGAACCCTGTAGAAATCGGATTACAGCTCCCCAGCCCTCTCAGCACCACGTGCCCTGTGGAGGGCTCCAATTTCAGAGCCGGGAACCACTCATTTATTTATTTTATGGTGCTTTAACCCACCCTCACACTTAACAGGCTGGCAAGCTCCATGCTCTGTTTCTGTATTTCCCAAACAGCTCTTAGAGAATTAGTGTTTCCATAAATGCTTCTCATTCCCATTAAACCTTTTGGGTGGTGTTGGAGAGCTCAGCAGTGAAAGCACCCTGAGAATTGCAGCGGCAGCTCTGGAGCTGCAGCCTTGTTTGTTCCAAATCACCTCCTCCGATGGCTCTCCCGAACGAGCTGGATTAATTGTTCAGGACCTATAGCACATGCTTCAGTGAAAATAAATTACTTTATTTCTATTACACCACCAGTGGCTGTGTAACTTAATTTCATTAGCTCAAACCTGTTGAGAGTGTTCAGATTTCCATGGCAGGACGCACTCGAAATGAAAAGACGCCTTCGATTCCCAATTAACAGAATCGCTCCCTTTCAACTGAAATGAATGTTATTGAAACCAATTAGCATAGACTGGAAAATCTCTCATTAATGAGGGGAGTGTGGGTGAGTAAACAGCAATGAAAAGATGAAATTAGAGAAGAGGCTCTTCTTGTTGGCCTGAATAATTACATGCTTAGTTGCCTAATTGTCTGGTGAAAAGCCTCGCCGTGCTGGTAACAGATTGCCGTGTTCATTAGGCTGCAAAAGGCCACCTGCTGCTGAGGCTCATTTTCCTGCAGTCTATATCCACGTGTTGCTCCCCAGGGACTGCTATTTGGACACAACACTGGCTGTGAAAAGCAAATGAGCTTGCCAATATGCTGCAATATTGTGTCCTTTATGCCAAGATACAGAAGCTTAATATGTCAAATATAATGAATAAAACCAACAGCGATAACGAAGTTTGTGAGCAGAGTGACCTTCCAACACGGCCTGGTGTAGGAGGGCAGGGCCCTCCATGCAGATGTTCCTGCCTGGCCTGGACTGCTCCGAATTACGGAGCACAAAAGAGAAATTACAACCGCCACCCCTTAGACAATGGCAGGAGGAAGGCCCACAATGGCAACTGGTAAAATTGGAAACAAATGTGAAATTCCAAGCGCTAAGGAGGGCTCATGAAGCCCGGCATTGTTCCGATTTGCTCCGCTGTGGCAATAAACATCAAAGGCAGGAGGCCTCTGCTCCAGCCCTGTCTCAGATCATTCCGTGTCCTATAATTGCTGGGTTTATGGGGCTTTTAAGCCAAGCTTTATTGCACGGCACTGTTGGCAGGGAGGAGTCGGCCTGGGCTCAGAGTCGAAGGGTTCTTGCTCCTCCGTGAGCCCCAGCACGTGCTGAGAGTCCGACCTGCCAAGGGTGGGGTGGAGGCACGGAGCCTGCTGGAATGTGGGGTGCTGTAGAGAAGGGAATGGAGCTGGAGAAGGGTCTGGAGCTGGGAAAGGGGCTCAGCCTGGAGAAAAAGAGGCTCAGGAGGGACCTTGTGACTCTCCACAACTCCCTGACAGGAGGGGGCAGCTAGGTGAGGGTTGGTCTCTTTTCCCAAAGAACTAATGAAAATAGCCTCAAGTCACACCAGAGGAGATTCAGATTGGATATTGGGAAAAATTCTTCATAGAAAAGGAGTGTCTCGCACTACCACAGCCCAGATAAGTGGTAGAATTTCCATCCCTGGAAGGATTTAAAAGTTGTGCGGTTGTAGCACCTGGGGACGTGGTCATTGGAGGCCTTGGCAGTGCTTGGGGGATGGTCAGACTCCCTGATCTTAGAAGGTGTTTCCAAATTAACAACTCCATGATTCCCTGATTCCTTGTCATGCACGGTGCAGGAGGAATTGCCAGGGTACAGCAGGTTGGTTCATAGTCACCAGCAAAGAAATCAGGGATGTGTGGATCTGGGTATTGATGTACACATTGGTGGGTGCTACACTACTGCCACTATTAATAAACAGCTGAGGTAACTCATACTAATTGCATTGGGAGGAGTCTGGCTGCTCCCTGCTGTTCCCCATGTGGGGACAGAATCCGTGTCCCCGGCAGCATTCCCAATCACTGGGTGAGGAGCAGCCCCGTTGCCACTTCACAGAGGAAAACTTCTTTCTCCTCGAAGTTAAAACACTCCATGGCAGCAGTTGGAGCCCCTCACGATGGTGGCACTGTGATATCACTCCCAGTCCAAGGCTGGGGTGACGATGGGGAAACAAAGCTTTGCCAGGTTTTTGATTGCTTTGTGTGGAGAGGGGAGCGTGGAACGAGTGCCCTCATTAACGCAGAGAATGAGGAGATGTGATGAAGGAATGTTTTTATGGTTGGAAAGCAAGGATAGCGTGGCTGGCAAGGAGCAGGAACAGCCAGTGGCACTGGTGGCATTCCAGGGAGCCCTGGGAACATGGTTCCAGTGCTGGAGCCTGCACAGGGCACTCCCCAATGCCCACCCCACCAACAGGGCATTTTTAGTGTTTGTTGTAGCAAACTCCCCCTCCCTGACCATAATCACAGCTTTTATTTAACTCTGCAAACTGCAGCACGTGGATTTCACCTCAATTACCCATTAATCTCCATTAAAATCTGTCCTGGTTTAGGGCAAATTTGGGAAAAAATTTCCAGATGGAGTTTCTTTAGAAAGCGAATCCAAATTCCCCTAGCTGGCTCGGGACAGAAAAAATTTTCTTGGAGGAAAATGGAAAAAAGTTGTTTATTTAACAGTCAAAGCACTCCCCAGCACAACAAATGAACAACACTGAAC
>JAWWMU010000013.1:1260387-1276288 GCA_035048155.1 Cinnycerthia olivascens
GTGACTTTTAGGCTCTAAAACTGAACTTTGCTCAGCCTGACACCCTCTGCTTTCAGTTATAAATCCACATTCTTACTCCTAGCACCCAAACTTGGGAGCCTTTCCCAAGGTTTCAGTCAAACCCTGTGTCTAATTCTCAGTTTTGGCTCACAGACCCAATATTCTGAGATTTCCCAGCACTTTGGATTCCAACATCCAATGACCCACGGAGTGACAGGCCCAGGATGCTCTGGAAATCCAGCAAAGCCCACCTTGGGAAAGGGGGAATGTCTGAGCCCCCAAAACTTTGCCTTGCCCTGATCCCAGAGGGGTTCCTAGAGCCGAACCTGGCCCCAGAGGGAATGGGGTGAGGGAAGGTGGCCACGAACAATCTTTGGGTTCACATGGATGTTGTTGTGATAGCTGGGTAAGGATTTTCCCATGTTTTGCTGCAACTCCAACCAGATGGGATTTTTTTCTTGAATTAAATGAAAGTTAAGTACAAAAACATTTTGCCCACAGGGAATTCAGATGCTCAATGTGCTTTTAATAACTGTTTGTAAAACATTTAGGAAAATCTATGGCAACATGTTTGAGGGGAGGGGGGAAATCAAATTATTCTTGCCTGAGGATGTTATTCTGGTATCTAAACTTTATGAATCATCCTGTGTGGCCCAATTTCTCGGCAGTGACACTGTGGAACAGAATGGAAGTGTCTGAATTTAATCCATGTAAAAATTGTTAATAAAGATGTTAATCACAGCCATTGGCTGATAAGAACTTTATACTAATGTAGATGTCCAAACCTCTGCTGTCTAACAAAGCTTTAAAAGCCCAGTTCAAATTGATGTTCTTGCTAGAATTTATTGCAATGGGTAGACCCCAGTTTTGGGCCACCTTTTTAAGGCTGCACTTGTGTTAAAATCAAACTTAAAATCAGAAGGGTTTGGTTTGGGAAGGACTTAAAGCTCTTTTCTTCCACCCCCGTGCCATGGGCTGGGCCACCTTCCACTATCCCAGGTTGCTCCAAGCCCTGTCCAACCTGGCCCTTCATCTGCCACAAAAATTGTGTTTAATTCCATCATTTCTGGAAGCTGAACATCAAAATCCCAACCAAACGTTTCGCCAACATCACAGGAGTTGTTGTTAAACAGAGAAATTCGGGTTGCAAATGGGGCAAAAGCTCAGGCAGGTTTTAATCCCAGTCCTACAAAAAGAGGTTTTTGGGAAGCTTTTCCCAGTTCTTGTCATTCCAGGCTGTGAGCACCTACTGATGGAACCAGGCAGAAAGTACCCAGATGCCTTCACACAGAAACAACCTTTGTTCCTCTCCCTGGCAGCAATCTCACCTTTTATGCAAAAAAATCCTCTTTTCACATAACAAACAAATCCTGGAAAGCTGCAAACAGCATGCAGAGCTCCTGGGAACTCTCAGCTTCCCCTCATCAAGGAGCAGAGTTCCAGGTCACTCCCTGCTCAGGGCACGTGTCCCCAGGGCCACCTCTCCAGAACAGCAACTCCATTAATTTGATTAAATTCCCACTGTCCAGACCTTGTGGTGTTGTGATAACAACGGGATCGGAGGTGGCAGCACATCCCAAAAATACCAACCTTGTGAATTGCCGGGGTTTTGGGGTTCTGATGTGTTGAGGACATAATTAATGGGACAACTTCACGCTTTCCATCGGAGGGCTGTGTCCTGAAAGGAGGGCTGCTCACTAAATGATCTGTCAGGACCACTGCTGGGTAGGTATGACCAGAATTTTTATGTCCTGCTCATTAAATTACCACGGGGTATGACTTTCCAGGCACTGAAAGTCAAGGGGAATTGTGGCTGACTGACAATCCGGGATTGCAGGTTACCAACAGCTGCCTCGAGTTGAATAAGACTGACAAATGGCTGCTGTAATAAAATTACCCTGCGCCGTGGGAGTGTCTGTGCGGGAGGATGGTGGCACCCACAGAAGGAAAAAAGAGAGTTTTATTCATGGGGGGAAAAGGATGAAGTTTCTGAAGTGTTGAGATTCACCAGCAGCACGTTGCTCTGTGGAGCTGCAGGCAGGCAATGAGACAGCTAAAATCCATTTGTCTCCAAAAATCCCTTTGATTTGTTTCAATTTATGAATGAGCTGCAGAGAGCGAGGCAAGTGCCCAAGGAATGTAAATGAAGTGGCTGTGCCATGCTCTGTGGAAAAGGCCCCCAGACATCTGATGAAGGAAATTTTCTGTGAGGAAAACCCGGTTTGTTGGCATTTTGTGAATCCTAAAAATACCCCAAGACAAATAGTCTAACTCACTACTGCTGAAATTTCATTTACTTACCAACCACACTAATGAGGCACTGCGGAGGGACTTCTAATTAGATCCACTTTATTCCTGTCACTGAAATTAATTTATTTGCTTCAGCTCCTAGAACTAGTTTGATATTATCCTGATTTTTAAGCCAGACTGTGCGGAGCTGGGGCTGGCTCTGATGTTTCCACCCTGCTCACCCAAGGCTGGAAGCTCAGGGTTTGCTGCTGGGTTTATCCCAAGCAGAAGCCCTTTCTCAGCAGGTTTGGAGCATCCCTGTGCTGAGCAGGAGACAGGGGAGCTGCAGCCCTGGGCTGGCAGTCCCCAGAGCCCCGGGCAGGGCTCGAAGTAAGCACTAAAGCAGCAATATTGTGCCACTTGGCGATTTCCTGCCTCATGCATATTCAAAGAGGGAAGAGGCTGCATGCATAATTCACCAGCCATTACAATTGCATTATACTATTTATGCTATTACTTCGGGAGCTGTTTAAATTAAGGGTTACAAATGGCTCGTTTGTTTTCTGCTGCTCCGGCGAGAGGGTTCAGCCCCTCCAAGCTGCTGGGAGGGCTCTGGCCGGGGCCAGGGGCACAGAGGGGTCCCCAGCCAGGGCACCCAGGAGCTCTGCAAACTTTTTGTCCCGCCGAGATTTGATTTTACAATGAATGGAGCCCCCTGGGTGAAAGCCCAGCCCCAGCGTCCAGGAGAAGCTTGGTTAGGACACTGGGAACACTGAATAAATCACAGCTGTGACAGTGACATGGCTCGAAATCCTCTTCACACCCCAGCAAAACCCAGAGAAACAGAGGAAAACCCTCAGCTGGTAACTAATTGTCAACTAACTGCTAAACCCCAGGTCTGGCTGCACAGATTATGACTCCTGGTGCCTTTCCAAACATTATTTTATTAATATGAATAATATATTAACTATTGAACAGTCTGGACTGCATCCAAACCACTCTGTTGTAAGTGCTTTGCTAAGACTTACCAAGGATATTTACTTCTCTAAACAACAGGCAACATTTGTATCGGTTTTGGTTTTATTATTGTTTCACTAAATAGTTATGAGAGCACCAAGAAGGGAGATCTGAAGATTTTTAAAACGATTTGAAAGATAGTCCATAAAGTGCTTTACATCTTGGTGAGTTTAAAAGGTGAATTACTGTTCTTTAATAATTTAAAGAAAACCCTCCAGAATGCATTTTTAAATGTATTTCCAGCTAAACACAGGATCCTGTCCTGGGCTCTGATCGCCAGGGGATCACGTCAGGATGAATCACAGCAGTCAGGGCTGTGTAATCGAGAGCAAAGCTGCCAGGGGAAGAGCTGCTCCCTGGGGACACCCAGCAGATACCTCTGTTCATTACCCCGTGCCCAGGTCACAGGCCAGGGACAGATCTGATTTAGATACGACTTAAAATTCAATTTCTCAAAGTTTACTTAAAATTACTGAGATCCACGAGCGCTTTAGTAGAGGGATGGGGCATTAAACTGAGAGAGGTTTAGATCAGATGTTGGATTAAATACCCTCTGTGGTGGAAGGTCCCAACCAGAGCTCGGGCATCAGGAGCTGCACTCAATGATCTTTGTGGGTCCCTTCGAACTGGTTACTCTGTGATTCTCTGATCCTGTGAATAGGAAGGAATTCCTGCCTGGCAGGGTGGGTAGGCCCTGGCACAGGGTGCCCAGAGCAGCTGTGGCTGCCCCTGGATCCCTGGCAGTGCCCAAGGCCAGGCTGGAGCAGCCTGGGGCAGTGGAAGGTGTCCCTGCCCATGGCAGGGGGTTGGAATGGGATGATTTTTAAGGCCCCTTCCAACCCAAACCATTCTGGGATTAACAGATCCCTCCCATACACGCAGAGCTGCAGGACCCAGGGATCACACAGCAACATTCCATGAAAACAGAACTGGCTGTGACAGGAGGGCCTCTCTGAGCCTGCAGGGTCAGGAGACACCCAGCCCTTCCCTCAGCATTTCCCAGCCAATGCTGGCAATGGATGCCAGGAGCCCACAGGGCTGCTCAGACACCCCAGAGCTGTTCCCTCACCCCTGGCAGCATCCTCACCTCCCCCTGCTCCATCCTGGGGGCAGCTCCTGCATCATTTTGGGAGTGGTTCCCACATCATCTCAGGGATGGCTCCCACCTTACTTCGGGAATGGATCCCACTTCATTTTGGGGGTGGCTCCCACATCACTTTGAGGATGGGTCCCACATCACCCTGGGGGTTGTTCCCACATCACTTTGGGGATGATTCCCACATAACTTTGGGGGTTGTTCCCACATCACCTCCCCTTCACAGCTGGTGCAGTTTTGCTGTCCAGCTCGTCCCCATTTCGCAGCCCACCTCAGGCTGGCTGTGACACGGGTGTGCACAGCTCTGAGCACCCCTGGGGTGGCCCTGCTGGCTCTGCTCCCTGCATCCCCAGCCCGACAGATGCAGAGAGAGTTCAACCCTCTGCAGACATAAAAGACACCTCTCAATTATAAACTCTCAAACTCCCTCAGACATGACACTTCCCTAAGCGTGTTTTTTGCCCAGCAGACCCTTCAGGAAGGTGCATTTTGCCCTTCAGCTCCAATTCCTGCTTTTTTCTGCCTCTCGGGGAGATGCTGTTCCACCTTTCCCACAGGCTGGGGGCTGGGCTGGGAGGGGACAGTCCCTCCATGGCGGGGTTAAGGCAGGAGCTGCCTGCCCAGCAATGAGGATCCTCTTCCAGACAGCCCATCATCCACTAATGGGACTTAAGACAGTTGCTGCCTCATCGGCAGGAGCGTAATGATCGCTGGGCAGGGAGAGACCCATTATCCATCATCCATCCTTCTCCTCTGGCTGATGATAATGATTTCTTAGTTCAACAGTGGTGCACTGGGACCTCGGTGCTTTGTGCACGACTGGGGTTTAATATCCTGATCAAGACAAATACAGATCGTGGCCGGGCCATGGGGCCACTGCAGAGGACAAAGCCAAAAGGGGCTCCCTGGAAAACTCGGAGGATCCACGAGAGCCTAAGAAAATCTGAGAAGTGCCCGTGTTTTGTGTGGTGAGGAGAAAGTCCCTCCCTTCCCCCCACGGTACACAGCTCTGAGGTGAGGATTTGTGTGTAAAGAACTCGATCAACAGGCCAAGAGAAAACCTAAAAGTTCTTGAAAATGTATTTTCACTTCCCATTTCTTTCTCTCCAGCTGTTGTTCTCTGGCTCAAATCTCTCTGAAATTCCGCTGATTGAATATCACCATTTCAATAATCACAACTCACAGATTTAAACTGAAAGAATGTAGATTTAAATGGGATATTGGGAAGGAATTCCTGGCTGGGAGGATGGGGAGGCCAAGGAATAGAATTCCCAGAGCAGCTGGCAGTGTCCAAGGCCAGGTTGGGAGCACCTGGGACAGTGTCCCCATGGCAGAGGGTGGAATGAGATGATTTTTAAGGTCCCTTCCCACCCAAACCACAATGGGCATTGCACCACCGTGCTGGTGACCGGTGTCCTGGTGATGCTGCTGTCCCCTGTCCCACCCCCAGCCGCAGGATCTCTGCTCGTGGCTGGCAGGGAGAGGGTGAAGCCATCTCACCACACCCTCCCTGCCACGCTCAGGAACTTCAAGTCCAATAAAGGCTGCTCAGAAGAAACACAATAGCGAGAGCGGAGCCGCCGCTGGAAATTAAATCTGAAAGACGAGTATTTATTCTTGTCGGGGCTCCTCGAGGAGCGCGGGCACACGGGCAGCATGTTAAACACTGCTCAGGTTCAGCCAGACAAATGTCCAGGCAGCTCTGCTGCAATATCCATTTGAAAGGAGCTTAGTGCCACGAGCCTTTCATCTCAATATTCCTGAGGCCGGATTTGAAAGTGCTTAAGGTTAAATATTGCTCACTCTTGGAAAGAACAGCTCCATCTGTCTCGTAAAAAAAAAAAAAAAAAGCTTTCAGTGTTGGAGGTGCTCAGGGAAACTCACCCATAAACACGGGCAGGAGAGGCTGCAGAGGGAAGAAACTCCTGTGGGTCATGTCCCAGGAGGGATTAGCCCCAAAAATTCATCAAGGATCAAGCAAAAAGCCTTATATACAAAATATAATCCATATTTTCTGTGGGGTGAGTGAGCATGACCTTGCCTGAGCCAGCGCTGCGCAGCTGGATCCTCACATCTGGGCATCCCAAAGAGTGAGGCAAGGAGAAAAGTTCCAGCAAACCCATCTCACCTTGAAGGGTCCCAGAAAGGCACCCCTGACGTGGCCCCTGGGCTCAGGACAGAGCCTCCCAGTGCTCCTGGCTGCCTGGAAGCTGCCACGGCATCTCAGAGACACCAGGAGACTCTGGGGCTGCTAAATGCCCCATTCACTTTTGAAAACCGGATTTAAGCGGCTGGTTTTGAACAGTTGTGGTAAAAGAGAGACCCGAAAATAGCATTGTGTGATTTGGGGTGAAGTGCCCCGAGGCCTGGTGATAATAATTGTAGTACTCTTTAAAAAGAAAAATGACATTTTTTTCAAGGCGGTGAAAGCCGCTGACGACATCCCCGGGGAGCTGGGGAAGCTTTGGAGAGGAGGAATTGTGTCTTTTCAGAGGCTGACAAATGACAGCAGCCTGGAACGTGTCTCCTGGAGTCCTGGATCAGACACAGAGTGACAGTGACGGTGCCACCAACCACAGGGACAGCTGGAAAAGCCATCGTTCCCCCAGCTGAGAAAGGCAGCGGGTTTAGGGATCCCTTATCCCCAGGGGGGCCCTGCTGGGATGGGTGGCAGGTTCCCCTCTCAGCTGTGAACCACCCTGAGGGTGTCCCAAGGCCAGGAGGGCAGGGCTGAAATGTCCCCGGTCTGAAATGTCCCAGCCCCTGCTGCAGACGGGTCTGTCGGAATAAAACTGATCCCAAGGTTAAGCCGGGTTCAAATGGCTCCTCATTCTGTGAAAAACAATTCACTGCGCAGGTTCGCCTCCAGTTTGAAGGAGATGATGGGAGTTTGGATTTTGTGGGGTTTTGGGAGGATTTTGGGGTGGTTTCAAGGGTGATTTTGGGGGCTTTTAGGGATGCCCAAGCCGATCTTGGAATGATTTGGGGGTGATTTTGGTGGGTTTGGGGGCTATTTTGGGAGTTTCTGGGAGTGCCAAAGCCAATTTTTGAGTGATTTCGGGTGATTTTGTGATGGGGTTTTCAGGCAATTTTGTGGTGATTTTTTGGAACAACTTTGGTGGGATTTTTGGGGGCTTTTGGGTTGATTTTGGGGGTGGTTTTTGGGGCAACATTGGGGATTTGTGTAGTTATTTTGGGGTGAGTTTGGAAATTTTGGTGGGGATTTGGGTTTTTTTAGGGGTGATTTTGGGGCTATTTGTGGTGCTGAAGCCGATTTTGTGGTGGTTTCAGGTGAGTTTTAGGGGTGTTTTGGGGCTATTTTTTAATTACACTGGGGGTTTTTGGAGGTGCTGAAACTGATTTTAGGGTGATTTTGGTTTTTTCTCTTCAACCACCATGCTCATTCCTGCTCCATTCCCCCACTCTGCTCAGCCCTGGAAGGTGCCAACATGACCTGGGGTGTTTTTAATCCCCCAAACTCCAGTTTTGACTGGGAAAATGGCGCCTCACTGCTCAGAGAAGCTTCGAAGGAAAACTGACTTTTAATGTATTGATCGCTGCTATTTGATTACACTGGGAGAAAGGTCTGAGAGAAAATGCCAATAACGGTGCAAAACTTGAAAAAAATTAATATTTTTTTGTTGTCACCCTCCAGCACTGCAGAGCCTCACACAGAGATTTTAGGGTGAGGTCTTCTCCTTCCCACTGCAGGTGAAGCAGGGAAAGATGTGTGGTCTTGTCCTGGTTAAATGGCCCCAAACTGTGCCCAAAAGTCACATCACTGAGAAGTGGGTGCTGGGACAGCTCCTCAATCCCACGGACACAGCAAAAAGGGTGCCAGGAACCCAAAACCAAGACATGTTTAAAAATGCTGAGTGTGGGTTTGAAAGAAGGGCTCTGATGTTTTAAGTGACTCAGGAAGAACAGAGAATCCCATAAAACCCAGAGGCACCTGCACCATGGATGTCCTTTGGCAGGAAGGTTTCCCTGGACTTTGGGATGTTTGTCTGGAGCCGCTGCCAACCCACGCCCACCCAAAGGGGCTCTGGGTGAAAAACAAACCCAGCGAGGAGGGCCAATGAGAGATCTCCCAGAAACACACAAAAGGGACCCAATCAATACCAATAAACTCCTTCAGATGGTGATTAATTAATAGCAATTAATTTTGAAAAGAAGAGGATATTGACTTAAATTGACAGAGGGGCTAACCTTTGAGCAATTCAGAGAAAATGTCTTTAAAGCACAGTGATTAAGTTGTAGAAAGTAATAAAAGGGCTACACTGCCTCCAGGACGAGCTGAACCCAGCTTGGGAGCTGTGTCAGGAGAGCTCTAATTAGACGTTGGAGTTTGATGAGGTAAATTGATTAGCTTGCCTCTGCCAGGTGGGATTTAAACAGTCATCTCACTTCGGAATGTGTCCTTTGTGCCAGGAGAGCCAAACTCGGGCGGATCAGTAGGAAATGCCAAAAGCTTTGCAGGCTGCAGCAAGGGGGGCTCCGTGGTGTCCCTGCTCCTGGCAGGGGTTGGGATGAGATGGTCCCTTCCAACCCAAACCTCTCCGTGGATTTATGATTCCATGACATCTCACCTCCCCAGAGGTCACGATCCTTCCAAAACCTCCTTATTCATGGGAGAACAAATGTCCAAATGTCCCCACATCATCCGGGCCCTGCTGCTGGGATAGGGATTGGTGCTTTCCCGAAAGCATTCCTGCAGCTCCCTCGCTTCTCAGAAGGTTTTGGCAACTTTTCCTTCTGATCCTGGCACTGGGGTGGCTGTCTTTGGGTGTGCAAAGCTCCAGAGTCAAACCTGGGTTAGGCAGGGGGTGAATTAAATTAATTGTGAGCTGATGTTACAGTCGTGAGGCCTAAACTCCACTCTGGCAATTTACTGGTAATTAATGGTGAGTAATTGGTTGTTGTGGGGCTGCATGTGGTGATGGCAAGTGGGCAAAGCCCGTGGCCATGGCAGACATGAATCAACCTTGGGTTTTGGGCTTCTCGTTTTCCTGGGAATGTCAATTATTGAAAGGCTCCTGGAAAGGAGACAGGGACATCTGGTAGCTCTTTGTGGCGGGATCAGGAGACACAACAGCTCAGCAGGTCAAAATTGTCTTCTGAAGGCCTTAATTTCTTCTCCCTTTTCTTCCTCGACATCCTGAAGTCCTGGCAGATCACTTGAAGAGAGTCCTAACCATAATCAAGCAAAACCAATTTCCCAACCTCCATAAAACACATCCCCCAGAATGACCCTCCATCACAACAGGATGCACAGAAATTCCTGAAATCTGCTCCTGCTGGGAGCTCCTCCAGGGCAGGAGAGCCCAGCTGTGGGTTTTCCAAGGAAGAGGCTGTTTCTTTTTTAAATAACTTTACCTTTATTCTTGAGTGGAACAGCGATTCAGGAGCTGAAGGAAATGGTTAATCACAGCCACAATGTCTGGGATGCAGCTCGTGGGCTTGAGCATTATCTGATCACTCTGTGGGTTTGGAAAAATCATCTCCTTTCCCAAAATGTGCCATTTTTAGCTGGTTTTTGCAGGTCTGGTGAGCGCCTTCAGAGCAGGCACGGAGCTGTTTACTAACAATTATTTCCAAACAGATAATTAAAAGCTGATTTCGATAAACCCTTAGAAATAGAGGCGCTCTAGAAACCTTCTCAGCTTGTTTTGAAATAGCTCTTTCAAATGTCAGCGGATGAAAACATCATCCAGCAACAGGGAGCTGGGCCCTGTTTTGAAAAACAAATAGCAGTGATTGGATTCAGCTGTGCAACAATGGGAATGCTGGAAAAGCCCAGCCAGGGCTTCACCCCAACGGAAGAGCCCCGTCCTTCCCACCGGCTCCGGGGCCACGGGCAGGAGGCAGAGCCCGAGAGGTGCCAGAGCCTCGTGGAGACTCCCCTTGTCATCCTTGTTCTGGGCAATATAAAGCCATTTTTGCGGGCAGGGATTTAGGAAGGATGCCACGGCCTGATCGTGTTTCTGCCTCCGAGCTGAGAGGCTGAAGACAGCCCTGTCTGCAGCGGCTCATGGAGCAAATAATTATTGAGGCTGAGGACCTAAAATGACCTTGAAGAAAGAAAAAATTGTCATGGGAAGGGAGAAAAACCCACCCCGAGAGGGTCTATTGTTAGTGGCTGGCACCGCTATAAAGTTCACAATTGGTAACTTATTTAAAGATTATTTTTCCTTGGATTTTTTGTGCTTTGTGCAAATCTGACTTGAAAGGAATGCCATTCTCTCAGCCCTCTCCCAAAGCTGGTGCTTGCAGCCATGAGCAGCCCCATAACTTGTATTTCAGCACTGAAGACAATTGCAGAAGCAGATCCAGATTCTGATAGGAGTTTTTAAAAACAAATAAACATCCCCCAGTGGGATTTGCAGCCCGTGGCTGCAGGGCCACGCCGACGAGTGGGAGCTGGAGAAGCTCCGTTCTGGAGGCTCACAAGGAACCAAACCAGTTCTTGGCTGTTCCAGCAGAGAGTGAGAGAAGGAAACCAAACGCGGGGCTCTGAAAATGAGATGAGGTTTTTAGATTTCTCTCGATATTATTAACCTACAATGCTGCGTTTTAGCACTGTTGACCAACATTTTAATACAATTTAAGCTGGCGCTGCTCCCGACGGCTCGGGGACGATCACAAGCTGATTTGGGTGTTGCATTTTGACACATTAACGGGTGAGGACAGCACTGGGGGCAGCCAGGAGGCTCCTTCTTGCTTGTGGGGCTGGAGGAGCAGGAGTGAGACCTCAGGCCTGGGGTCCCTGCAGGTGGTGATCCAGCAGCAGACCCCCAGTGAGCCACCTCCAATGTGGTGGAGCCATGATAAATGAAGAAAGAAAAAATAAAGAAGCAAATTGAAGCAACGGGATGTTGGACTGCTCTAAATGTCAGTTTATATCTGGTTTAAATATCAGTCTAATTCAATTTTAAATGTCAAGGCCTGATTCTCCTCCAGGTCACACAGGACTGGGGTGGGCTGCAGAGCCCAGGGGTGCTCAGCCCTGCTCTCCAAGGGGGCTCAGAGCCTCCCCAAACCACCCAGCAGCAGCCTGGCCTCCCCTAAAACTGGGAGCAAAAGGGGATGGGAGGGTCCCTGGTGCAGAGTAAAGGATCTTGTGGATGGGACACCCCCTGGAGCCGTGACCACAAAGGACAAAGCTGCTCCTGCCGTGGCCTTTCCGACCACGAGAACTCTGCTGGCTCCCAGGAGCCCTCAGGAACACTTTTGAGAGAAAGCCATGGATTTTTTGGTCAAGGCTTGGAGCAAAGGGACTTTTATAATAATATTTTACTGGCTGTAGCATGCGTGGTATTACACGGGAAGGAACAAGATAGGAAACACATGTGCAGATATTATTTGCTGCAGAAGTTAAATTCCATCAAAGACCACAGAAGTCTTTACGTTTCTAGTTTGTAATGAAAAACCGAGTTGTAATTATGGATTTGCAGAGGTGGGAGCACAATATCAGCATGGCATTTATAAAAAAAATATTAATTCCCAGTCCTGCAGCTCCCAGTCAGAGTGAATCTCGGGAATACAGGGACACCTCCCTTCATAAAGCTGCTACAGCATGTCCATAATCCCTTTTCTTTTATGATCCAACTCATGCACAAAATTTAATAAAATTGCATTTGCTTTACCAAAGGCACTGAGTGCACACATGTGGAAGGATAAAGAAGAATGTCTCAGGAAGGGGGAAGATGTTCAGCTGTCATGGAGAGGAGTGGGGTGGGAATGTGGCTGCCCAGCAAAGGCTGCAGCATTAAATCCTTGCACCAGAGACCCCATCCGAGATCTGGGAACTCTTCTGAGCCCCTGACAGATGAAATCCTGTCTTGCTGAGGAGTCAGGGAAGGGTTTGTTGGGAAGGACGCAGGAGAGCCCTGCCCAGGCTGCTCTGGAGGGGCCAAGGGGTATCCATGGGATGTGTCCCAGCACAGTGACCACGGCCCTGCTGTGTCCCCTCCCGGGGTGTGCCAGGGGTCCCTGTGCTGCCAGGCCACCAACACACCTTGCAGAGGTCCCCAGCCCTGAACCAGGGTGTCCCCAGGGAGCAAGGTGGGGCTGTTTTGTCCAGACCCACCTCGTTTTCAGTTTCTGATCAAATGTTGGACACCTTGTGGGTTACCTTCACTCAGAACTGGATGTAGCACCAGGAATTTTTCACATTTTGTCTCCAGAAGCTCCAACAGAGCCAAATGTTGTTTCTGCAAAGGCAGCAAAGCCCAGAGCCCAGGAATTGGCTCCTGTGGCTGCGGCTGCCACAGGAAGCTCCTGTTTGATGGGATGGCATTCCCCCTCCAAACAGCATTTTGGGATGGAGGTGTTTAAAGCAGGGGCTCGGGTGGCCAAGGCAGCTCAGGAGCTCAGCTTCTCCAGCACTTTGCTCCTTTCTCCTGCACTGGGAAGGTGCAAACGCCCTCCTGGGATCACCCAGGTGGGGTTGAGGTGTTCACACACCTCTCCCATCGACCATTTGGGGGAAATCCCTCTGCCTAGTGTGGATTTTCCTGGGGGGCTGCACCTCCCAGCCCTGCTGGCCTGGTGATGATGCCCAAACCCTGCATTTGCCAGCCCAGGCATTGTCAGAAATACTTTCAAAAGCAGTTAAAACGAAGAGAGCTGATTTTTCAGTGTTCAGTCTGAGGCAGCAAAACTAAGAGTAACTAAAATAAACTCTACTAATGAGCAAAAAAAATCCTTGGCTATGGATGTGTCCAGCGGTGGTGATGACTCTTTATTGATTAGGTTGAACAGGATTGTTCTCTAATTATGTGACTCACTGATGCTCTAAAAATGTTGGCAAAAACTCAAAGTTGGAGCTGAAGGCTGGTTATTAAACAAGGTTTTAGCCCTGGGTTTCCCTTTAATCAATCATAACAATGTGGTTGAAAGGACTCATTGAGCACATTTCAGTTTTCTCCCCATTTTGCTGGAGTTGGGTGGCAGAGGAGCTGGCACAGCCTGCAGACCACCACGGCTGCTCCATGAATTACAAGGAGCTAAATTTCCAAACTCCAGCCACCTCCCTGAGTGGTGTCACCCTACAGGCGTTAGGGGAGAGCATTTTAATAATGAAAACCTTAAAAATTATAGATCTGTATGGGTCGAATAAGCTGTCACACCTTCTATGAAGATAACAGATCTGTACAAGCACCTAAAATATTCCTGCAGACTTTGGAATTTAGGCTTATGGCATAATAGCATTTGCACAATAATTCAATCTAATTGTGTAGGGAAGCTGTAAAACTGTTCCATCTCTGATGCTTTACTGTGCAGGGGGGAAAAAAAAGGATGCTGTTCCACCTTTTTCGCTGACATCTAATGTTTCAGGTTTTTAAAAATATTGTATAAAGACTGAGATTTATTTCCTAAGATGTTTCATTAATGGTTGTGGCAGGCAGCTGGCCTGAGGTTTGACACACAATAAAATCCATGTCAAGAATATTAAAGATAGTGCAAAAGATAACTATGAATTTACATTCAAACAGGCTTTTGACAAAGCCATTGCAACAGGCTCCTAATCAGGTCTTGAGACCCAGCCTGCCCTCTCTTTAAACCCGTGATCTTGAAAAGGAGCTTTAAATTGGAAATTATTACACATTAAAACCTCAACATGGAGCAGATCGAAGCGGATCGATATCTTGCCGAGCACAATAAATCAGCTGCTGCTCTGCGGTTACTGTTTGCTGAACATATTTAAATTTTCTTGTAACAAATTAATTCCAACATTTTCTCTTGATTGAATTAGGGCAAGTGTTGGAGCTGTCACAAGTATTTCACTGCTTCAGGGAGACAAATTGCTCGTCTGGACATGGGTAACAAGCCAAAGTGTTGAGTCCCTGATAATCTTTCCACTAATTCTCCATTACAGCAAAATGAAGCCATAAATCACCGTGACAGCTGATCGATGCAAACATTGTTTCCGCCATGATTGCCAGCGCTCCCCGCGGACCCACTGTCCGCTCACAATTCCCGGGAATTGCTCCCTGGCCAGGCTCCCCGGCCTCGCTCCGCGCCCGCTCCCCTGCCACAAGTAACCATCTCATTTCGGGGCTCTCCCCGCCCCAAAAACCCCGAATATCGACCGCAGCTCCTGCTCTGGGGCGACCCCTCCGAGCTCGGCACCGTCCCTCCACCCATCGCTCCTCCGGCCAAAAAAAATTGGGATTTTAAACCTCCCGTTCCATAGAATGGTTCTGTGGGGTTGTAACAACGTCAGGTTCCAGCCCTGTCGCTTCCCCTTAACTAACTGGTGGCAAGTTGGATGAAATTACTTGACCCTTTATCGAGTTCTGCTAATGCCTTCTAAAAAAGAAATTAAAGCCGCCCGCGGCGCGGCCCCCGGCAGCTCTCCATGCACATTTAATTCCAGGGAAGATGGATTAAGTAGTTCCCAGGACTAATTCACACACCGAGGTGGCTCCGTGGTGTTCCCGGCTCCGGATGAGGCACCCGGGAAGGAACCACAGAGCCTGGGAAACTCTGTGTGGGTTCTCAGCCCCAGTCCAGACTGGGAATTGCGGACTGGGACGAGGCTGGAGTGGTGTTCCGAGGGTTTCACACCAAGTGGGCAAGGAGGAAAGATGGGCCCAGTGCTCCTAGGAAAGCCCAGTCCCATGAAGGAGATGTTTGCATGGCTCAGATAATGCAATAAAAGGGATAAAAACAATGGAGAAGTGGTTCCAGGAGAGCTTTAGGATTGCTGCTGGAATGTTGTCCCCACGTGTGACTGAGAGCAGCACGAGGACCCCACTCTGGGGCCACTCGGTGTGGCTGGAGCTCTGACCAGGCAGGGCTGGGTGTCACAGCCCTGAGCTGTCCCAGCCACCAGGACACCTCACCATCCTCAAGAATCATTGAGGCTGGAAAAGCCCTCTCAGACCCTCAGCACTGCCAGGGCCACCACTGCCCCATGTCCCTGAGTGCCACATGCCCAGGGCTGTTAAATCCCTCCAGGAATGGGGGTCCACCACTGCCCTGGCACAGGACAACCTCTTTGATGAGGAAATTTCCCAAATATCCAACCTGAACCCCTCCAGCACAACCTGAAGCTGGTGTTTTTGTCCTGAGCACAGCAAACTTGTCCCATGTCACTGGGGAGGGGCTCCCAGCTGCCTGTGGAGAGGGGAACAACAAATCTGCAGAGAGCCAATGCATGCAGCAAATCCCTGCCAGGGGATAACAGGATACTTCCAAACATGAAGCTTTCAGAGCTGGAATATTTCAGATATCAGCGATGCTGAGTTATCAGCTCTGAAACTCCCCTGTCAGGAGTGAAGAGGCACCACCTTTCCCTGGCTGGTTATGGATGAGTGAAAACTGGGGAAGCAGCAAGTGGGTAACAAACTCCATTTCCTCACATCAAACACGAGGTGCTTCATCCTGTCAGCCTGGTGAGGCCTTCTCCAGGCTGCCCTGGAGCAGATTCCAGCCAGAGCAGGAGGATAAAGCAGGGATTTATTCAAAGGCCTCCCTGGACACACCTGGGCAGTGCCAGAGCCCGGCTGGGCCACACCCAGGGTGAGCCCAAAATGGTCCCAAAATGGACTC
>JAWWMU010000013.1:1425577-1436916 GCA_035048155.1 Cinnycerthia olivascens
CTCGGCAGGGCAGAGAAAGAATGTTTTAGATAAGCTTGAATAAGCAACCTTGAACACGAGACCTGAAGAGTTTCTGCTCTTTTCTCCCATCTCGGGCGTGGAAGGGGACTTTGCTAGCTCGGGGAATTTCTGCAAAATAGCAGAGAAAACCCGACACCACGAGGCTGATCCCTGTGGGGTTCCTGGGGCTCACTGTGCCTGTGTGTGCAGGCAGACCCTGAGGCGGGAGGAGATCCCGGCTGAGCTGCGGGCGGAGGCTGCGGAGCGGCGCCGGGAGCTCATCGAGTGCGTGGCCAACGCCGACGAGCTCCTGGGGGAGATGTTCCTGGAGGAGAAGATTCCCACAGCTGCACAGCTGAAGGTACCTTCCTTGTGCTGGCTGTCCCCTCACCTGTGTCCCTGGCACTCCTCAGTAAATGTATCAGGAATTCTGTTCGCTGGCGTTGTCACCTCCGCTGAACTCCAGTCCCCCCCAGGAGAGCCCGTTCCCAGTCTGGCTTTGCTTTGCATTGAAAGGAATTCTGGAGAGCAGGTTTTATGGGAAGCCCTTGTGTTAGGGGGTGTCCAGGGGACTGTGGCAGCAGCTCTTTGCTCCAGGATTGCAGAAGCCCAGGAAAGGCAGGGGACTGGGCTGTGCTGCAGGAGGAATTCACAGGGATATTTTCCAGCTGGCAATCCGAAGGGCAACGCTGCAGAAATCCTTCACCCCAGTCCTCGTGGGAAGTGCTCTGAAGAACAAAGGGGTGCAGCCACTGCTGGATGCTGTTCTGGAATATCTTCCCAATCCTTCTGAGGTGGAGAACTACGCTCTCCTCAACCAGGGGTGAGTGCATGCAGCAGCAGCAGTGTCCAGGGGCAGGGCTGTGGAGAGTGTCCCTGCCCTTGGCACTGGGTGGGCTTGAAGGACCCTTCCCACCCAAACCAGTCTGGGATTCCATGGAGTTTCAAAGCAGGAAACATTCCTAACAAGATCCACAATTCCTTAGCATTGGTGTCAAACAGTGCCACCAGAATTTGGCACAAAGTCCCAAAGCTCCTCTCTCTTTCAAGGGTTGCTCTCTGAACTGGGATTTTACCACATTCAGTGTTACAGTTGGACAAGGATTGTCAGATAATTCTTTAGAATTGATGGCAGCCCTTAAAGCCAGGCCTGCCTAGAGGAGGGAGCACATCCCAAGTGTGTAAATAGTGTTTTATTCTTAGGGACATGAATCCCAGAATCCCTGAGGCTGGAAAAGGGCTCCAGGATCATCGAGTCCAAGCTGTGCCCAATCCTCCCTTTGTCACCCAACCCAGAGCTCTGAGTGCCACATCCAGGAATTCCTTGGACACCTCCAGGGATGGGCACTCCAAACCTCCCAGGGCAGATAGATCCAAGGCCTCTCCACCCTTTGCATGAGGAAATTCCTGCTGATTCCAACCTGAGCCTGCCTTGGCCCAGCCTGAGGCCCTTCTCTCTCCTCCTGTCCCTGTTCCCTGGGGGCAGAGCCCCCCCAGATGTGTGAAGCCCAACTGCAGAGCCCCTGAATGTTTAGAAGAGACTCCCATGTTGGTTCCTAAGCTCACCTCCCTGTGATCCCTGTTTTTTAGGGATTCTCAGGACCAAACCAAGTTCCTGTTGAACTCTGCTCGCAACGATTCCCAGCCTTTTATTGGCCTTGCCTTCAAACTGGAGGTGAGTCTCACTCTGCTCCTTCCCACAGGTCATGGAGAGGCTCCTGATGGTGCTGCCAAAACTTACCTACAGCAGACTTTTAAATCACTGTATGCTGAAAGGCAGTTGATATTTAATTTCAATTGAAATTTAATTTCTTTTTAAAAAAAAAGGCTTCAGCCATAAAATCCACAAACGCTGCCAGTTTGGAACTTCAGGGTGGGTTCTGGATCTCAAGTATTTCCTGGGTTTCTTAGTTAAAACTTGAACATTTGGGAGGTTGTTGGCTTAATTGAAATATTTTCAGGGAAAAATCCTGTGTTTGGAAAAAATGGGATGTGAGAGAATCAGAGAGGAAAAAGTGCAGAGATTTAAGCAAATAAGTTATTTGCTACTTAGAGAGCCGCAGGATTCACATGGAATTTGGAAAATGGCTGGCCAGATTCCATGGTAACGTGTGTCTCTGTTGGGGAGGTTTGGGAGTGAAAAACTGCTTCAGAAAATTGCCAAATGCCATTGCAGAGCCAAGGGAAAGCTGTGAAAAATCTTCCATTTCTGTTTGCAACGTGGACACTCCCACCACAGTCAGTCGGTGCAGCTGGTGCTTGGAACTGGTGCTGGTTCCCAGAGTGATGGGATGGTTCTGGGGGGCTGTGCTTGCAGGCTGGCAGGTTTGGGCAGCTCACCTACGTCAGGGTGTACCAGGGCATGCTGAAGAAATCAGATTACATCTACAACACCCGCACAGGCAAGAAGGTCAGGGTGCAGAGACTGGTCAGGATGCACTCGGACACCATGGAGGTGAGTGAGCCCTGGGATGGGCTGGAGAGCCCTGGGTAACCCTGGGTGGGTCAGGAGGGATAACCCTGGGTGGGTCAGGATGGGATAACCCTGGGTGGGTCAGGGTGGGTAACCCTGGGTGGGTCAGGATGGGATAACCCTGGGTGGGTCAGGAGGGATAACCCTGGGTGGGTCAGGATGGGTAACCCTGGGTGGGTCAGGATGGGATAACCCTGGGTGGGTCAGGGTGGGATAACCCTGGGTGGGTCAGGATGGGATAATCTGGGATGGGTCAGGATGGGATAACCCTGGGATAGGTCAGGACTCCCTGAGCCCCTGGGTAATCCTGGATGGGTCAGGATTGATTAATTCTGGATGGGTCAGGACTCCCTTAGCCCCTGGATAACCCTGGATGGGTCAGGATTGATAATCCTGGATGGATCAGCACTGCCTGAAGCACAGGATGGTGTTTGCTTCTTAAAAACTTTGCTTCTTGTTTGATCCCAAACTAATCCAAGCTGAGCCCTCCCTTTTGTCCTTGAATAAAGAGGGGGATTTGCAGGCTTTTTATCCAAGCTGGAATATTTTAAGGGGCTCAGTGTTAACATAAAACAGTGTTTGTGGACCTTGTGTAATCCAGGTGGAGTTTGGATGTGAGGGAAGGACAGAATCAATCCTGGAATGGTTTGGGATGGAAGGGACCTTAAGGCTCACCCAGTGTCATGGGCACACCTTCCACTGTCCCAGGGTGATCCCAGGTCTTGGGCACTTCCAGGGATCCAGGGGCAGCCACGGCTGCTCTTATCCCAGAGCTGTGTGAGCTGGAATTTTCCTTCCCACAGGATGTAAATGAAGTTTATGCTGGAGACATCTGTGCCCTGTTTGGGATTGACTGTGCCAGCGGGGACACGTTCACAGATAAAACCAGCACTGCCATCTCCATGGTGAGCCCTGCCCTGGCTGCCTCAGGCACTGGGAGTCAGCAGGATTGTGCAGGAATTTGTAATCATCCCCTTTTCCTTGGCCACACAGGAATCCATCCACGTCCCTGATCCTGTCATTTCTGTGGCTATGAAGCCTTCCAACAAGGTAGGAGCCTTTGGATTGACCTCTTCTCCCTGAGTTCCCTCCCTCTGCTGCTTTGTGGTTTTATGGAACAGTCAAAGCACTGTTTGAAAGTGTTTTATCCCAAATATCCAAGATTTTACCCCTTGGATAACCCAGGGCTGAGCTGAATGCTGTCACTCAGCCACAAACATTAAATAAATAATTAACACTTTAATCAACAATTACGAATCTTCCATAAAATACCCCCAAAGAGCAGAAACGCTCAGCAGTGGGTGGGAAAACTTGAGGCTTTTTTCTTGGAATGGCTCATGGATGTTGAGTTAAACCTTGGCTTGTGTTTCAGAATGACCTGGATAAATTTTCCAAAGGCTTGGGCCGCTTCACCAGGGAAGATCCCACGTTCAGGGTGCACTTTGATGAGGAGAGCAAGGAGACCATTGTGTCAGGGATGGGGGAGCTGCACCTGGAGATCTATGCCCAGGTAATTTGGGAAGCACATCCCACACACCCTGCTTTCCCCATCTCTCCCTCCTCCCTATTCCTTCCTGCTGAAAAGTTGAACTTCAAGTCAATTTTTGAAAGTTTTCTCTCCAGTGGTTCCATTCTGAAAGGAAATCTTGCCTGGGATATTTTTAGGATTTGCTTCAAATCTATAAAAAATGTATTCAACACTACACTTTGCTCTAGCAGCCTTTACTTATAATAATTAATAATACCCAATTATAATTAATTTCTACAGAAAAATCCTCTGTTTCTGTGGTTTTAAATGTATCATTCCCTAATAAAAGCTGATGCAGGGAGAAAGGAGTAGTTTGAGGGATTTGTTTCATTCCAGCTGATGTTTATATTTTAATCTTAACACAGAATATGTATTTTAAATATTGACAGAATGAAGAAAAAGTGATTTTTGCCTTGAAAAACTTTTATTTTAATAACATCATTAATGTTGTTTCTTTTTCCTGCATCTGAAGCTGCAGGTCTTAAAGAAGTTGATGGGGAATAATTTGTTAATTAAAAAAAAAAAAAAAAAAAAAGCCCCAAAAATCAATCCAACCCCCAACCAAAAAAATGATTAATCCTGATGAAATTATTAAATAATTCCCAACAGAATAACCCTAATCACTGTGGCTTTTTCCTGCAGAGAATGGAGAGGGAATATGGCTGTCCTTGCACCATGGGGAAACCCAAAGTTGCCTTCAGGGAGAACATCTCTGCCCCTGTGCCGTGAGTATCCCTGCTGGGAATTGTTCCTTTGATCCACTTGCAGGCACAGGCAGTTCCTCGGGAATTCCTGGAGCAGAAACTCCAAGAATTTGAGTTTGAGGAGAGTTGAAACTCCAGGAGAGTTTGATTTCATGTCCTGTCCCGTGGCTGGTGCCCAGTGCCATCACCTCCTGTGCCTCCTCAGTGTCCCTGGTGCTGGGGGTGGCACTGGGACACCCGTGCCCCGTGCTGGGGGTGCCACAGCAGGGTCACCTGCCAGGGCAGCACCTCCTGTGGGGCACACACAGCACAGTCAGCAGCTGCCCTCCTCCAGCCAGACAAGAAAACTCCTCAGGAAAATTCCTAATTTTGGGAGCTAAGGCCAAGGGAGTGGCAGGGCAGGGGGTCAGGAGCAGCGAGCTGGAACTGGGAGGGACATCCCTGGATTGTCACAATCAAGAGCCTCTGTCCCCAATTTCCTGTGGTTTCCCATGAACACACGTGCTCAGATCCCAGAATTTGGGAGAGCACAGGGTGTGAATGCTGTCCTGGGAGCCAGATCCTGCTGGGATTGCTGAGGTGTCTGTGCTGGGCCATGGAGGCATCCACAGCCCAGCTGGAATCCAGCTGAGCATCCAGGATGTTCCAGCTGCCCCTTCCCTTTCTCCCTGCCCCCTCTGGCACCGGGATCTCGCAGGGAGAGCTGTGAGGGACCAGGTTTGAAGCTCAGCCATTCCCAGGAAAGCCCCAAAACAGGAAATTGCTGCTGTTTCCTCCTGGGATGCTGAGACAGGCAGGGATGGGGACCCTGAGCTCACCCTGCAGGGTCAGATCTGTGTCTCAGCTGGAGCTCACAGTCTTCAAACACCCAAAAAAGGCTTTTTAGGAATAAATTGATTTACCTGGGACACCATTTCGTGGAGTAGAACCACGTAGTCAAACTGAAGATCTTCATCACTTCTTTTCTGCAAAGACAGGATGAAAAGGGGTGAATTTGGGGATTCCACCACCTCAGAAAAAGTGATTCAGTTCTCTGTGGTTATCACAAAAATTCCCTGATGGATTTCAGATAAAACTGGCAGCTCCTGCTGACAAATGAAGCAGATGGAGCTCAGGCACTGTTACAAAATTAAAAGCTCCTGGTTTGAATTTCTGTGGACTCCAAAACTGCACTGGAGACACTGAACGTAAAACTTTAAAGTGCTTTATTTAAATTCCTGCCTTACAGAGACCAAGTCTGTCAGGAATTCCTTGGGATGGGAACATCTCATCCAGAAGGTGTCAATTTAACCCAAACAATCCCCCAATAAAATTGTCAGGAGGATAAGGACACTCCAGAGGCCTCACAGTGAGGGACAGTCAGGGATTCTGAGTGACAAAATAAATCCTGGCCTTTGGAATAGACCCTTTTCCTGTGTTTTTCATGGAAAAATTACCCAGGAGAGATGGCAGCTGGGTTAGTTAAGAGTTATTTGTCTCCTTTACCCTTAAATTTGTTAGAGAGAGGTTGAAAATCTTTCAACTCTTGCCTTGCAGCAGCTGTGAATTCTCTAAAATGCCATCAGAGGGAGCAAAACATTCACAAATCCTGCTCCACAAGGAATTCCTGACTTTCCATCAGACCCAGAACTTCCTGGGAATTCACTGTCTGTTCAGAGGGGCAAAACTCTTGGAGCTTTTGGTCTTCTAAATACTAAATCCTGCTGCTTTTTCCTGCCTCCTGTGGAAATTTGCCTTGAATTTAAAGCTGATGATCCCTTCAGGGTTATTTATAACTCAGAATCTATTTGCTCTAGTAGAACACAGCAAAATTTGGAGGATGTACAGAATTCTGTCAATTTAATTTATTCTCCTTGCCACAACTGCTTAGCTCTTGAATTCCTTGCAGGGAAAGCCAAGGCCAGGTTGGGGTGTGGGAGGTGTCCCTGCCCATGCAGGGGGGGAATGGGATGAGCTTTAAGGTCCCTCCAGCCCAGCCCGGTCTGGGATTCTCCTCCTGCTGGTAACTCACCACTTGCTTCACGTGTTTAACTTGGGCAAGGTGGAACTTGGTGTTTTCAGTGGAATTCTGCCAGATCACGTAGCCAGAGGCCACCCAGGCCAGCAGGTGGATGGGCTCCAGCTCTGGGGGAACGTTCCCGTGGCTGTCTGGAACCAAAATAAACACTGGATGTTAAAGAGAGCCCTTAACAGAACATTATCACCTCAACCCCACAGCTTTCCTCGGGGTTTGCAGGAGCTGCTCCATCACCACAGAGTTTTCCTCCCACCCCACACAATCCTGGAATGGTTTGGGTGGGAAGGGACCTGAAATCCCCTCCAGTGTCACCCCTGCCACGGGCAGGGCCACCTCCCACTGTGCCAGGGTGCTCCCAGCTCCCTCCAGCCTGGCCTTGGGCACTGCCAGGGTGTTCTCCTCCCCTTCTGCCTCTTGCCATGAGCCCCAGGTCTCGAAGGCAGGGCTGCTCTGAGCTGGGAGCAGCCCCTCTGTGAATTTGGGGTGGTGGATGTGCAGTGCCAGGACACCCTCGGGGGGGACAGTGCCAGCTCCCAGTCAGGGCTGTTATGGCAGACCCCCAAAAAGGAGCAAGGGAGGCAGCAGAGGGTGCAGGCCTGAGCCCTGTCCCAGCCCTGGCTTGTACCTGGGATGTTCTCAGCCACAAGCTCCTTCTCCAGGCACCTGATCCGATTGTAGAACTCCTTATCTGCTTCCTCTGTGCTCCTGAGCTCTCCCTGCACTGTCACCTGCACATCTGGGGCACAGCTGGTGCTGCCCAGGTGGTACAGAACCTCAGCAGTGCAGCTCACAGTCCTGCCCTGTTGCAGAGTTAATGATGTGCATTAATATTTGACTGAACACATGTATAACCAGGGGAATTTGCACTTCTGGAAATGGAATTTTTATCTAGTTGCTGTTTTCTCTGAGTCTGGTCTGGAGAGATTTGGGATTATTTAAGACAAGGTTAAATTCCTGGCATTTCTGTGAATGTTTAAGGGTGGGATTTGCTTTCTGCACTGATGGAAGGGGCAGAATGTGCTGTTCAGCTGGAGCTGGGTGACACTGAGATGTCCTTGTCACCCCTGCAGCATTGCCTGGTGGTGTAGTGGAAGGTACCTCGTGGTCAGTGGGTTCCTTTTGGTTCAAATTCAGTCTTTTTGGGGCCTGATTGGCAGGACAGAAAAATCAGGAGCGTGATTGAAAAGATGAAGTGCTGTGTCCACAGAGTGTAACTAAAGCAGTCTGACTCACTTTGTCCAGGACATCTTCCAGCTCCAGTTCCAGGCAGTACTTGTGCCCAACACCATCAATGTCCTAAAAAAGGGAAAATATTAATAACATTTATTGTGGCAAATGCTGAATGGCTGCATCCTGGACAAAGTCAGAGAATCCCATTGTGGTTTGGGTTGGAAGGGACCTTAAATCCCATCCAGTGCCACCCCTGCCATGGGCAGGGCCACCTCCCACTGTCCCAGGGTGCTCCAAATCCCATCCAGCCTGGCCTGGGACACTTCCAGGGATGGGCACTCTGTGCCAGGGCCTCTCCACCCTCATTTCTACCCTTGAACACTCCTGAATTGCCAATTTTGGGCTCCTGTGTGACTCTATCCAAGAATTTGCTGCTTGGTGAATTCTCACCTAAAAGCCTCCAGTGCTTCCTTCTATTATCTCCATTTTCCAGGCTATCATGAATTGGATCATGCCTTTTATTTCTCTGGCTGTAAAGGAGGGAGCAGCTCCAGGTTTGCTGTGCCCCTATTTTGGGAGGGGAGTTGCTGTGTCCCTGCAGTGCCAGATTTGCTGTGCCCCTGTTTTGGGAGGGGGTTTGCTGTGCCTCTGTTTTGGGAGGGTCTTTGCTGTACCCCGATTTTAGGAGAGGCTCTGCTGTGCCCCTGCAGCTCCAGGTGTCCCTGCAGACCCCGGGCAGGGCTGAGCTGTGTCCTGGCACCCTCAGGAGCACCCAGCTCCCTCCTCCTCCTCGCCGGGCGGTGCCTCCTGGCCGGGTGCCGGTGCCGTGCCCTGGGCAGGGCTCCCCGGTGCCACACGGGCTGTTTCACACGGCTGACCCCGCACCCCCAAAGGACACAGCCGCTGCCACAACCCCGCAGCAGCCTGGGGGGGACCTTCGGACATCACCGGCGCATCGGGGTCAGCGGGAGCGGGGTTTGGGATGTCCCCGGTGCGGGGTTTGGGATGTCCCCGGTGCGGGGTTTGGGATGTCCCCGGTGCGGGACTCGCCACAGCGCCTGTGCTGCTGTCCCTGTGCTGCTGTCCCTGTGCTCTGCCCGCTCCCTGGGCAGAAACCGGGGCCGGGGTGGTAATTCCCGTGCTGGTTCCGGGTCCCTGATTCCCGGTCCCGCTCCCATCCCGATCCCGGTTCCGTTCCTATCCCATCCCGGTCCCGCCGCTCACCTGGCGCCGGGCGCGCCGCAGCTCCAGCCCCCGCCGGTGCCGGGATGGTGTTTCCCGTGCTGGTTCCGGGTCCCGGATCCCTGCTCCCATCCCATCCCATCCCTGCTCCCATCCCGGTCCCGCCGCTCACCTGGCGCCGGGCGCGCCGCAGCTCCCGCACCTGCAGCCCCCGCCCGGGGCCGCCCCGCAGGTACCGCAGGTAGCCCAGGGCCGCGGCCGCGGCTCGGGCGGCCGGGAATTGGCTCGGGGGCAGCTCCATGGGATGGGAGCCGCTTCCTCCTCCCGCAGGAAGCGCCCGGGCGGGGCCGGGCCGAGCGGGGCGGGCTGCGAGCCGCGGGACGGGGCGGGGCGGGGGCAGCGCATCCCCGGCATGGAGAGCGATTTGGGGAATAAATCCTTCCCCGGGAGGGTGGGGAGGCCGTGGCACAGGTTTTATAGTGAATTTGTGGCTGCCTTATCCCTGGAAGTGTCCAGGTTGGATGGGGCTTGGAGCAACATCAGATAGCAGAAAGTGGAAATTTAAATTTAAATTCCCTCCCAACCCAAACCTGTCTGTGACTGAAATGCTGAATGGGAATGTTTCCCACAGAAAGCCGTGGTTTGTGTCACAAGTAACGTGATGTGTGGGGGATTTTTGGGTTTAGGTTTGAGTTCACCCACAAGAAGCAGTCGGGAGGAGCAGGCCAGTATGGCAAAGTGATCGGGGTGCTGGAGCCCCTGGAGCCAGAGGACTTCACCAAACTGGAATTTGAGGACAGAACCATTGGCACAAATATTCCCAAGCAGTTCGTGCCTGCTGTGGAAAAGGTACAAACCTTTCTCTGTGACACAGAAAATCCTGATTGCTGTTGTTTTCCTGCAGCACCACCCACGTTTGCTGTGCCTGCCTTGCCCCAGGAAAGGAGGCTTTTCCCGTTGCTCCAGTGGCAGCAGGATCACTGTTGTGTGCTTTTATTTCACATCTTGCATTCCTGGGGTTTCCAGTTAATTCAGGAGCTGCTGTTTCCTCTGCTGGTGTGTGCTGGCTCTGTTTCCCTTGTGAGAGCCTCCTGCTCAAGCTGCCCTTTCCTGGCTTCTTCTGCTTCTGGTTGTGACCCCACAATTCTCCTCCCAACCCTAAAATAAGGAATTTCTGTGACTTCTCTGAGGCCAGTTATGGAGGAAACTGTAATTAAGCTGCATTTGCTGCCTCACTTCCCAAATTCTCTTTCTTTATCTCCTCTGTTACTGCCTCACTGTATAATTTATCACACACAGCTTTAATTAACCTACCAACATCTTGAGATTCCTATAATAACCTACAGTGATTCCTTCATTTTTCCATGTTGCAACACTTAAAGATTTTTGCCGAATCCTGAAAAAGCCATAGTCTTAAAGGAACCCTGTTGTCCAGGCAAGAGCTCTTTCCACACTGAGCATCCTTTTGGGGTTTGGCCATGGAATCCCTTCAAAAGGCAAATCCTGAAGCTGTTGTTCCTGGGTTTATCTGTGAGCTCAGACAGGTGCCAGTGCTGAGGTGACCCCGAGCTGCTGTTCCTGGGTTTATCTGTGAGCTCAGACAGGTGCCAGGGGCTGAGGTGACCCCGAGCTGCTGTTGCAGGGGTTCCGGGATGCCTGTGAGCGGGGGCTGCTCTCGGGGCACCGCATCTCGGGCGTGCGCTTCGTGCTGGAGGACGGCGCCCACCACATGGTGGATTCCAACGAGATCTCCTTCATCAGGGCAGGGGAGGGAGCCCTCAAACAAGGTACAGGCTCCTCCTTGGATGGTTCTGCGGGCTGCCATGCACCCACCTGCATACCTACCTACCTACCTACCCATCCATTCCTTCCCCTTCCCCTGCCTGCCCCTTCCTTTTCTTTTCCCTGCCTGCCCCTGGGGTTTAGTGAGCACATTGCTGTCAGCCAAAGCCTGGAGCTCTTTTCCAGCCTTAATAATCCTGTGATTGTGGCTCCAGCCATGAAAGGCCGGGAGCTGGAATTCCGTGTGTGGATTGTGGGGAGCTGGAATTCTGTGTGTGGGTTTTGGGGAGCTGGAATTCCACGGGTGGATGGTGGAGAGCCAGAATTCCACGGGTGGATGGTGGGGAGCTGGAATTCCACGGGTGGATGGTGGGGAGCTGGAATTCCACGGGTGGATGGTGGGGAGCTGGAATTCCACGGCTGGATGGTGGGGAGCTGGAATTTCACGGGTGGATGGTGGGGAGCTGGAATTCCACGGCTGGA
>JAWWMU010000013.1:1450789-1462602 GCA_035048155.1 Cinnycerthia olivascens
TCCCCCCCCGTGTCTTGCTGTCCCCCCCTGTGTCCTGCTGTCCCCCCCCGTGTCCTGCTGTCCCCCCCCGTGTCCTGCTGTCCCCCCTGTGTCCTGCTGTCCCCCCCTGTGTCCTGCAGCGCCTGGCTGTGGGCTGGGCGCCGGGGATGCCATGGGAGCGCAGGAAGCGCGGATCCATGGAAAGGCGAGCAGCGAGGTGGGGCAGGGAGGGAACTTTGGGGCAGGATGTCGGGAGGGGTGGGGTGGGAGGGAGCGGCTCCCCCTGCTCAGGGCAGGAGTTAATCCCACCCCGCGCACGGGTTCCACACTCACGGCTTTGATTGCGGGGGAGTTTGTTAAGAATTGGTCAAAGGCTCTAAATGCGGCTTTGTCCCCGCAGCCTGCCCGGCTCAGAGCCCAGCCCGGAGCCGCTGCCCCAGCCCTGACTCTGGATACACTTCCCTTTCCATCGCCTTCTCCTCCTTTTCCTGCCGTCCCAGTGACAGAGCAGTTTCCTTCCTCCCGAGGGCAGCCCGAGGCTGTGAGTAACCCGCAGTCAGTGTGACCGGGGCACTGAGCCCCTGTGACAAAGCAGGGACAGTCCCAGGGCAGCTTCCTACACTGCGGGGATCGCGCTGCTGGGATTTGCTGTTGAGCTGAATTTACAAAACAATTTGACTTGGGACCAACAAAAGCTCAGATGCTGAACAGGTCCAGGTCAAGGCTGGGGGGTGTTGGTACATGTGCACAAGCACAAGGGTTTGTGCTTTCACAACATTTAGCAAATGAATTTATTTTAAGCTCTGAGGGTTTTGGACTCTTAAAAGCTGGAAGTGCATCCTCCAAGAGCCAAGGCTGCTTCAGGCTCTTTGGTGGGGACCTTTCCAGTATTTTTCCCTCTCATCCCACACAATTTGCTCCAGCTCCAGAGAGGACAGTGCTGGTGTCAGATCCATCTCAGAGCCTCTCTCCCTTTCTCTGTTCCCCTTTAGGAACCAGCACATTTTGGGAAGCTTCCCAAGGTGGTTTTGCATCACAGCTGACCTGGACCCTTCGTAACTGGAAATGAGGCTTGGTTCAGGCAGTGGCTCTAAAAAGCATTCTGAGGTTTGCATTTGCCTTTTTCATACATCAAGAGCTTGTTTAGAGGCCAATTATTCCTAATTTGTTTCATATTTGGGGGCTATTTCTATATCCCCTGTATATACCAGACCTCACTGGCCCACAATCATTACCAGCTGACTGTAATTTAATACAGTGAATTTGGATAAAATTCACTTTATTTGGTTGTGCAACTCTGCCAGTTTTAACTTCACCATCTTGCTGTAGTTAAGAGCAAGTTGTGTTACTTGATTTCAACTGATTTGGAATTTAGTCTCAATAATTAATCCAATTAATTTATTTGTAATTAGTCTCCAAATATTTTGCTGGATTAATCAAGAATTGCTGGGCTGACCTTACCCATAGGAATAAAAGATGGCTATTGATTTAGTGTGGCTCATTTTTCCAGAAAAATTCAGGTTTGAAGGCTTCTGATTATTTTTAAGTCACAGATAGGATTTATTTTTTTTTTTAAGAAACATTTGTATTTTGTGTCAGCAGCAGTTCTGTCACTCCAGGCCCTTTGCAAATTTTCTCTCTCCATCTTTTTTGTAGCTCCTTTCAGGCACTGGAAGGCCACAATTAGGTCACCCCAGCCCTTGACTTTTAAGGGACGATTTTGAAGCAAGCCAGGAAGGTCTGGTACCTCCTTCTGGCCAAAACCAAGCTCAATGGTGCTGTTTCCATTATTTTTATATATTCTTATGTCAGGTTTAAAATGCGTGCCAAGGTCCTGTACAACTGAAATGGCCCCAGGAAGTTCCTTAGCTGCTGTTCCCAATTTTCCAGTGAATTATCCACCAGCACTTCTACTCCTGTTGTTTGAGGGCTCCTCCAGCCTGAAGGCTGATGGTGCAAAGTCACCTCTAATGCCCCATTTCACTCAGTTTGGGGTTTTTACTGGAGCAAATTAATACTTTTGCAGTGTCAGATGTTCCCAGGCAGAGAAAAATCCCCTTGTGAACCCAGTGAAAGAGAGAAGCACAGAAACTCCCAAGCACGTGAGCATTTACAGGATCCTCTTTTATTGCACTTCCCCAAATGTTGTTTTTTATTGCACTTCCCCAAATGTTGTTTTTTATTGCACTTCCCCAAAGGTTGTTTTGCAAGGAAATTGGAATAAATCTGCCATGACCAAATCCCAGGAAAGTGAAAGGACAAGGATTATAACCAGGGAGTCAATCATTGCAGATGATCACTGTGATTCTGAGGTTTGGAGAGGGACACACAACATTTGGCAAAGCTCTTTTGGAGAATTTCCTTTTCGCTCTGGAGCTGCTATGGAACAGAGAAACCTTTCCAGACAAACAAATCCCTCCCATGGCCAGTGAGACCCCATCACCCAGAGCCAGGAATAAACAGAGGCAGTAAATAATCCCTGTTAATAACCTGAAATCACCGTGAAACTGTAACACACGTGTGGGATCATGCCCAGGCCTGTTGAAAAACAAACAGCAATTAAAGCAGCCCTTTGGAGCTGAGCTGCTGAGGGCAATGTTTGCTTTTTGGAGTGCTTGGTGGCTGCCACGGGGGAGCTCAGCTGCAATCTTTGGTTGCTGGACAGCTCTTGCAGCACTTCTGCCTCTCCAGAGGCGTCTGGGCACATCCCTGAAAGATGAGAGTCAGAAATGAGGCCTGTGAAGCAAATTCAAATGGAATTCCTGGCACATCATGGATGGGGAGGCACAACCCCTCACGCCACAAAAGTTTGATTTGTTTGAGGCTGACATTTACTTACCTGATAGCAACAAAAATCCCCTCGTAATGCTGCCTTTTTGACACGGATCCTGTAAAGATTCAGTGCCTGTCCCTGTGAAACGAGGGTTGCAAAAGCACAATAACTTGGGAGGTGTTTGGTTGCACAATGTTTGGAGAAGGCTTTAAATATTTGCACAACAAGGGGATGATGGCTCGGGGGTGTTTGAAAGGTGAGGACAGGAGAGGGATTCCCCCCGAAATTCCTCAGCATTGTCTCACCAGCCACCCCTCTCTGCAAGGTGACAGTGGCCCCTCAGAGAGGAAGAAATTTTCCATGTCCTGCTCACTGGATCCCCCTTCTCTGTCCCCCCTCTGTCCCCTTTTTATCCCCTTTTTGCCCCTTCTCTGTCCCTCTCTGTCCCCTTTTCATCCCCTCTCTGTCCCCTCTCTGTGCCCTTTTCCAGGAGCTGGGGATGCTGAGCTCTGAGGTTCCTTTCATGAAAACCCCAAAAGGACAGAACCCCCTGCACTGTGCTCTGGGCACACCTCAAACGTGATCCCGACATTATTTATTTCATGTTTACTAACATCTCTCAGACACAATAAAACACAAAAATATTCCTCATTGATACCTTCCTTGAGTGGCTGGGGATGTTATTTAGAGTGGAAAACAAGTAGAATTTATTGTTAATTCTGTATTTAGAAAAATTTGTGTTGCAGGGAGATTAATTAACTTAAATGTGGCGTTTTTTCTTCACATATGAATTTTGCACTTGGGTTTTTTCAAGGTTTGCTCAAAGTTAAACACTTACAGCCTGTATTTATGTCAGTAGATATATAAATTACTCATGGAATTATTCATTGAACCTGATGATGTTGGAGATTTTTTGCAGCCTTAATGATTTTGACATTCTATTACCCAATTTTCAGCTCACCCTCTAAAATGTGTGATGACAATTTGTGGGTTTTTAATTTTACTCTTCTGAGGATTTCCAGTAGTTGAAGCAGATGACAGCAGGAAAGGCAGGTTATTCTTCAGGAATCCCTACAGTTATTTCAAAGAACAAATGAAAATCCACATTGTGATTTGTTTGTATTGCAAAGTTCATATTTGGTTATTGTAGGCACCACTCCTGGGACTTAAAAATCAGCCAGGATTACATTTTGATCTCAGTATTAGCTGGACATGGAATTAGAACACCAGAGCAGCTATGTCCAGTTCTTTAAGTAATTAATCTATATAAAATCTTATTTCCATACTGATGAATGGTTTGATTTCTCCCATCTCTCACTGGTCAGTGAATTATCTCACAATAATCTCGTTTTCTGGCTTGTGATTAGCAAGAACTCCTCCTTTGTTCTTTTCTGCATTGCTGTGTGTTCCCAGAACTTGTGAGAAAATGTTCTTTTTCCCTGCCTTAGTCACGGTGCTGTGACAAGCACGGCCTTGTTTCCTCATGAAATGTAGCACACCACTGTGTTTGTTTATTTATTTCTGCAGGCCTTAACCAGCAGCAGGATGGGGGAGTCTGCATCACAAAACCCTGGTGAAACAGCAGCTTTTGCAGAGTTCAGTGTGGCCAGAGTGGAGCCTTTCCTGAGCCCTGAGTGCTGAGCAGAGTTTGTGCTGTCAGAGCTCCAAGGGACAGGAGAGAGCTCAGCCTGCCCTCAGCTGCCCAAACATTTCCAGCTCAAGGAACAGTTTTGAAGAGCAGGAGAGAGGGGGCACAGAATTCCACTTGGAGGGATTGCAAGGAGAAAGCTCTTCCACTTTGATCCCAGGGAAAGGGGATGGAGTCTGAGTGGTCTGGCAGAGCTGCCCCACCACAGCACCAACCCCATCCCAGAGAGGGAGTGACCATGGCTGTGCTGGAAAAATGGATCAGAAAGGCTGGGATGGGCACTAATGTTCAGGGGCTTTCCTACAGAGAGGTTTTAGGAGAAACAGCAAATGAAAATGGGACAAGTTTCATGACTAAATAAGTATTTAATGTCTAAATGGTGGTTCCAAAGGCTTGGAAAATGAGCCTTTGGTACCTTCAAATGTTCACAGAATCATGGAATTCCAGACTGGATGGGTTGGAAGGGATCTTAAATCTCTCATTCCCAACCCCTGCCATGGCAGGGACACCTCCCACTGCCCCAGGCTGCTCCAGCCTGGCCTGGGACACTGCCAGGGATCCAGGGGCAGCCACAGCTGCTCTGGGAATCCCAGCCCAGCCGTCCCCACCCTCCCAGGGAGGGATATGGGTTATGATATTTGGATTTGCCTTAGAATATCAAACCATGTCCAGGATGGGATTGTTATTTTTTTTTTCCCCAAAGAAAAAATGCTTTTGGAGTTGGGGAATTTTAATCTTCCAGGTACTGGGGTTATAGAATGTGCTGATCTATTTGTATGTATGAAATGAATGAAATTATTCCAGATTCATTAATTTGCTGCCAGTTAAGAGCCTGGTGCTATCATCTTTTATTAAGTACAGATCTCTTTAGATTGGTGATGTGTTCAGAAACAACGCAGTGCCACATGTATACAAATTCTAAATATATAAATATATAGTGAGAGAGGTGTAAGGCATGATTGAAGTGATATTGTGGCTGAATCCCTGCTATCATCCACCTTTCCTTCTGAAAGGATTTCTGAGTTGTTAATTGTCCAAACAAATATGGAATGTTTAAGGGAAATGCTTACATAAGGGAAAAAGGGAGAACTTTCCCTTTTTTCTGTGTAAGCCATTGCAGAAAGCTCCAGCCTGTACTGACATTTTGGTTTCCTTTTTTCCCTAGTCCTGCCTGCCCTTGATTGCAGAGAACAATGGGAGGGGAGTGAGTATTTACAGGGTATTTAAAGCACAATCATGGGAAGTGCTCCCACCCCCACAGAGCCCTTTTCCTTCCCCTGGCAAATGCTCTGCCTGTGCTCCAGCCTCTGGATCCACGTTCCCAGAGGGAATTGTTCACACCCTGGAAAACTCCTGCATCCCAGGGGCAGCCCTGGGAGGGCACCAGGACAGGCCCAGCATCCTCTCCCTGCTGCTGGGGGATTACACTCAGTTCAACAGCTCCAAAGGCCAGAGATTGATTTTTTTTTATGAATTCTTTTCCCCAGCCTTCTTAAATCTAATGATCAACTTTCCATCTTTGTAGTGATCGCAGAGAGGCAGCAGAGTAAATTTGATTTGGGTATAAATTGCCATTTCTTAGCAAGGCTCTTGAAAGGGAGGGGAGTGATATCAATGTTTCCTGCTTGGGAGAGGAAATGCCTGGCAGTCCCAGGACAAGAGTCACAGCACCTGTGCTGAACTCACCCTGCTTTTTGGCAGCAGTGATCCAATTGCTCATCAGGAATGGAACTGAAAACATTTGTGACCCCAAGCAAGAGAAGCTCAGGAGGTGCCCTCGCTGCCATCAGAGGAGGTTTCAATGAGCTGAGGTGGGGACAGAAATAGGGGGTGTGCTAAGAAAGGTGAGGGGTGGAAGATCAGTACCAAAGATCCAACCAAATTCATTCTTCCTTCTTTTATTTTTTTTATTTTGTGTTTCCATCTGTCCATTTGCTGTTTCCTTTGCAAAGTCAGGGAGGGGCAGGAGTTTAGGAGAGTCTGCTTCAGGTCAGTCTTGCTGATAAAGCAGTTTGGGTTTCCCTGATCAAATCTGTTTAGTTAACTAAAAATGCAGAATTGAAGAAGTGGTTGGATATATTTGCATTTTTCTGCAGTTGGCTGCGAGAGACTTTTCTCAGACTGTTGGCTGAGGGTTGGGGTTGTCCAACCCAGAGAAGAGAAAGATTTGGGGAGATTTAATTGGGGCCTTCCAAGACTTAAAGGGAGCCTGAAAGAGCTGGAGAGGAACCTTGGACATGGCTTTAAACAAAGGAGGAGAGATTTAGATGGGATCTTGGGAAGGAATTCCTCCCTCTGAGGGTGGGAAGGGGCTGGGCTGGAATTCCCAGAGGAGCTGTGGCTGCCCCTGGACCCCTGGCAGTGCCAGCTGGGAGCAGCCTGGGGCAGTGGGAGGTGTCCCTGGCGTGGCAGGGGTGGCACTGGGTGAGCTTTGAGGTCCTTCCATCCCAAAGCATTCCCTGATTCCAGCCCAGAGGTAACCTGGCTATGGGGCCAGCAGGGTCTGGGGGCTAAAGCACCTCCCCAGCTGTTGATCAGAAGAGGAATTTCAGACATTTTATCCATGTTTGTTCTTGCTGATCCCTTAGCTGAGAGGGGATGGGAACAACTGCAGGAGCATCCCCAGGCTCTGGGAAGGGGACACTCTGGGAATGGAGGGACACTCTGGGAGAATGGGACACTCTGGGAAAGGGACACTCTGGGAGAATGGGACACTCTGGGACAATGGGACACTCTGGGAGAATGGGACACTGGGAATGGAGGGACCCTGGGAGAATGGGATACTCTGGGAATGGGACACTCTGGAAGAATGGGACACTCTGGGAATGGAGGGACCCTGGGAGAATGGGACACTGGGAATGGAGGGACACTGGGAGAATGGGACACTGGGAATGGAGGGACCCTGGGAGAATGGGACACGGGGAATGGAGGGACCCTGGGAGAATGGAACACTGGGAATGGAGGGACACTCTGGGAGAATGGGACACTCTGGGAGTGGAGGGACACTCTGGGAATGGGACACTCTGGGAGTGGCACTTTTATAACCATTATTGGCTCTGTGGCTTATCCTGAGACAACAGAACCAACCATAAATCGTCATTTCAGGGCCAGCCCTTAGTGGCAGCTGTGAGCAGTGCAGGCTGCCGGTGGCAGGTGTTAAACTCCTGCATCAATCCTGCAGCAGGAATCCAAGGGTGACAATGCCAGCTCCCCAAATCTGTTTGCAGAGTGCACAAAGCAACGAGGAAAACATTGCAGCAGCACAAAGCTTTTCTTACAGATCCACCCCAGGCTGCTGCCTCTGCAAAGCTCTTTGCTGGAGCTTTTCTTGCAGCCCCAAACTGGGATTGGGCCAGGCACTGCATCCAGCAGGATTGGGATGCTGTGGCTGTAGGATAACCCCCCAGGGAGCCAGTTCTGCTCTTTGGAACTCGTTTATTTTTCCCCTTCTCCTTGAAGCAGAGTGTGGGGAGCAGTGATTCAGGCTCTCTTGTGGGATGTGTTTCTTCCCCATTTCCTGGAAGCCCTCGGTATTTGGGGAAGGTTGCTGGGCTGTGTGGAGCTGCTTGACACCATCCACAGCCACTATCAGGCATTTTCTGCTGGGTGGAGCTCCCTGAAAATCCCATTTCCCTCCCTTTGTGGGGAAATCCCTTCTCCCATGGGACACACAGGGTGTGAGGCTGGCCCTGGGCAATATTCCCAGGGAAGAAAGGTTGGGAATGTGCTGACAGCAGCACTGCTCTTTCAGGTGTCAGTGTAAGAAGCTTATAAAAAAAGCTCCATTTTTGCTTGGTGAGCAGAAAGTGCAGGGAAATGGGCTGGGAATGTGTGGAGCAGAAACTGAAACGGTGTTGGGACAGCTCGGGCTGGAGGCAGGAACGCTCAGCAGGGAAGGAACAGGCAGCCTGAAAAGGAAGAGAAAACTTGAACATGTGAATTCCAGACAAAAAGATCATACAAAGCTGATGATTTCTGACCAGTTTGCAGCCAGTTTTACCAATATTGAGATATCTAGAAATACCTCAATAATTTTCTTTTTCATTTCAGCTGTCAGCCTCAAGATGCCACTTTGCACCTGAGCTACTCTGAATGATTTGTGCCAGCTCGCTTCAGCTCATGGTAACAAATGGCACAAATTGCTGAAGTGACTTTGGAAAAAAGGGTTTGGACTTGTGAGGATGCAGATTTGGAAGCCCTGACCATCAGAGCTGTGTTCTGGTGGTGGTGCCATCCCTCCTGCCCAGCACCACCAGAGCAGGGCTCAGATGTGCTTTGCCCTAATCTCCAGTGCATGTCCTGGCTCTAATTCCCTGCAATAATCAGATTTTAAGGAGTTTTAACAGCCCTCATCAGTTGTTTCTCCTGTTTTGGTGGGGATGTAAACTCAGAGAAGCCAAGCCAAACACCCTGGGGGTTCCCAGGGCTGCGTTCCTAAAGGAGTGAGGAGTCCTTTCCCCAGCAGCCTGGATGGATCCAGGGAATTCAGCTGCAGGTCCTGGAGCCAAGGCCTGCCCAAATAATGCACCCAAAGAGAGAGAGAGAAAGAGTGACCCTCCTTTATTGCTGCATGTTCACTTTATTTTTAATAAATATTGCATTCTTCAGACTTGTTTGGGAGCTAATTCCCTGTTCTTTTTGTTTTAAAACCAGCAGGCATGACTGTTGCTATGAACATGAAGGGAATATCAAAACAAAACAATACACGTAGTGACCTGAGAAACTTGCAGCAATCAAGAATAATTCAGATACAACCACCAGGAATATTTCAGCTAATAGACACAATTAATAACACCTGTGAAATTGGGTAATCAGCAGTTCCTGAAACACTCTGCCATCCCCCCAGAGTGTGCAAACAGCTGACAAACCTCCATTCACTGGGGACTTGGATAAGTATTTCTGCATAATAACTTATTAATTAATCATTAATTTAATCACTAATTAAATTCATAATAAACAAGTTTATTTTAAAAAACAGATATATACATATATGACCAAATTGCCAAGTCAGTGGCCACCGTGGAGCTGTGCAGCCCCACCAAAGCTCTCCTTGTTGCAGTGGAACATGAGCAGGGTGAGTCCCTGGTGCACTCCAGCTGCACGATGGGATGTTCTTACTTGGCCTGGCCCTCTAAAGCTGGAGTTTTATCTGTTCCCTTTCCTGAGTTCAGCTTTCTCTCCCCATTTTCCATTCCCTATCGCTGTCCAGAGCCATGCCCTTGGCACTTGGCAGGTGTCAGATGCCTGAACTTGGAGCTGTATTTTCTATGGATGCTTTGTGGTTGTGGATCTCAAATTGCCAGGCAAAAAAAAAAAAAAAAAAGCAAGAAAGCTGTATTTGCCTTTCAGATAAGAGGGGAAAAAAAAAACAACTTCATTTATTTTCTCTTCAATTTCTTCTAATCTGACTTCATGTCCTGGTTGCCATGCAGGGAGTGGTGGAGGGCCCATCCCTGGAAGGGTTTAAAAATCCTGAGGCTGTGGTTCAGTGCTGGGTTAGCAGCTGGACTGATGGTCCTTTTCCAACTTCAGGGATTTTGGGATGATTCTAAAAGGACAGAGAACTTGTGGTTCAAAAGGGTTTCAGCTCCTGTGAGTGTAACCAAAGCAGATCCATGGCCAGATCCAGTGTGGTGGGATTTCCTTCCCCATCCAAGGAGAAACTGGGTTAGATGTGCAATTACAATAATTTAATATTAATATCATTGGGATATTAATATCCCAGTGGAAGCAGGGAAAGGTAAAATCCCATGTGGCCTTCTCTTGTCTCTGGGATCCATCCCTTGTGCTGCTGGTAAGGGGTGGAATTCAGGATTTGCCTCAATGGAAAAGGTAAATATGGAAAGAAACCAAGTTGGTGGGAAAGGTTCTCCAAGCACAGCAGATTTTCCACTAAAGCAATGTGAGAACTTGCTTTACTCATTTCCTTCTGCTCAAACCAGGTTGTTTCCAAAGAATTCTGATCTTTTCCTCCTTTCCAAGGAACACATGGAGCCCAGGACAGCTCTGGCTCAGGTGATGAAAGCACAGCTCCTTTTTTCCTGCCCTGTGGGAAGGTGAGTCCTGGAGATCTCCTAAGAAATGACAAAATTTTCCAAGCCAAGGAAGCTGCAGTGACCTTGCCTTGAAACTCCAGGCTAGGAATAATTCCCTTCACATTTCCTGAGTGGGGATGAGCTGGCTGTGGTGCCAGGAGAGGGGAGGGGAATATTTCAGTTACTCACCTGGAAGATTTGTATTTATTCAAATTTATGAATTGTCATTTATGGGGAACAATGTGAACCCACCCATTTCCTTCTCTCAGGCCATGAAGAATATTGAGGAAGTTGTTTGCACTTGGAAACCACAAGGTGGGGAGTTCAGGGAGATAAAAATGCAAAGAATTGTAACCTGTGAGTGAAACTGTGAAATCAAATGTTGAGCAAGATGTTTCTAAAGAAAACAATATACTTTCAGAATTACATCACAAGGGATTATTTTTTTTTTGCTGTGCAGAATAATTTCTCATTCACTCCTTGAAGGAAATAAAAAAGAAAATTGCATTTCATCTCCCTCTCCAGCCCCTTACTTTAACAAATACTTAGGCAGAATTTCTTGTCCTCTAATTTGAATTATCAGTTTGTGAAATGGTTTTTTCCTCCCCTCTTCAGCTTGTTTCCAATTCTTGGCCTATAAAGAAATGATTATGCTCCCCCTTTCCCACCCTTTTCTCTTTTCCTCAAAATTAGAGCTTTTTGTAATTTTTTCCCCATGGTATCACTTTGTTGGATTATGAAGCAAAGCCTCATACTCTGAGATAAAGCTGGATATGTGGAGATGACTCAGGATTATTGGAATAATTGTGATTTTTCAATTTTGGTTTTATTTTAAATGATCTCAACCCAATGAGACTATTTAACATAACCTTGTCAGCTACAAGGATAGAATTTAATTTCCTGAGATCCAAGGCCTGGGAGAGCTGGTGAGAAGGAATTCAACAGAGGGGAGGAATTAATTGGAAAGTGAGGGATCAGGTGTATCAGAAAGGAATCAAAGTTCAGGGAACAACGGGACCACTGAATCAAGTTGTTTGCTTGGAAAGTTCTCCAGGCTGCAGCAGAGAGAAGGAAAGAAATCCACCCCACCTCAGCCAGGTCTTGGAAAGTCTCCAGCAAAGTTCAGCCACTCGAGGGCAGAGGAAATGCCTGAGGAGGAACTGCTGGATGTGCAGAAAAGGGTCAGCCTCGGGTGGGGGAAAAGCAGGAGCCTGACAGGAGAGCTGCCCTTGGGATTCAGGAACTGAAGGTGATGCCTCAGGTTTTAGCTTTGATATTTTTTAGATTCTGGGCTGTTTCGGTGGGTAGTTCTGGGTTTCATATTCAGTGCTCCTGAGCTCTCTGCACAGAGCAGGGACACAAAACAATTCCTGCTCCA
>JAWWMU010000013.1:1500793-1512011 GCA_035048155.1 Cinnycerthia olivascens
AATATAGAATATAGAATATAGAATATAGAGTACAGATATGGAATATAGAATATAGGATATAAAAGGTAGAAGATAGAAGATAAAATATAGAAGATAGAAAATACAAAACAGAATATAGGATACAGAAAATAGAATGTAGACTATATAAAATACATGAAACACTCTATGTAAAGCAGAATGTGGGGTTGATGTATCTCTGAGTGCTCCGCACGCTCCCACCCCGCCCTTCCCTTTCGGTTCCCCGCTGTTTTCCCAGCGCTGCGCTCCCTGCGGGGACCGGAGCGGCCCCAAAGCCGCCCCTAAATCCGAGCATCCCCTCATTCCCAAGGCCGGGAATGGCAGCGGCTCCATCCCCGCGCTGGAGCCGTGCCACGGGTTCCTCATCTCGCTCCCTGCGGGCTGCGAGCTCCCGCTCTGGCTCTTCCCATTTTTTTTTTCCCCCCTCTCTCTGAGGATTTTCCGAGTGAGCTCAACTCCAAGGTTTGCAGCTTCCCCGTCTCCTGCTCTTCCGCGGGAGGCAGCGCCGGGAGGAGCCGCGTTCCTGCCTCCTTTTCCTGGGAAACTTCACCATGCGCCTGGTAAGGGATTGAATTCCTAAAGAATTCCCACCTCCCTGGGGTGCAGCCCTGGGCTGGAGCGGCTCCCTCGGGAATAATTCCGGGCAGGGTGGCGGGGGTGCCCAGCGGGACTGGGCAGCCGGGGGTGCCAGGCAGATTTCCCGAAGGAATCTGGGATCCGGAGGCACTTTTACCTCGGGAGAAGGAGCTGGAGCAAACGCCATGGCATTCCTGGCGTGCTGGAAGTTTATCAAGGGAATTTGAGGCTGGATTGTGTGCTCGGGAAGGGGGATTCACCTCCGGGTGATGACAATTCCAAACAGCGCTCGGAAATGATGCCTGAGGATTCTCAGGGATTCTCAGGGCTCTGCCGAGCTGCTGTGGCAGAATTTCCCTGGATTTCCCAGCCCTTTTCTCTTTTGGCTGTGCAATTACCGGTGAGAAAACGTGGCTGTGCTTCCAGGGGGGAACAGCCCGCGGCTCTGAGCCTCGGAATTCCGCAGGGATTTCAGCTCGTGGCGATCCAAGCGCTGGAATAGCCGGCGGATGGATGGGATGGAGGGCTCCTGGAGCCAAGAGTTCAGCGCTTTGGCAACATGGAAAAGCTCCCGGCGCTGCCGGCTCAGGGCTGGATCCCGATGAAGTCATCCCGGGAATGCTGCGGGACCAATCCGGGCTCTGGCAGTGGGCAGAGGACTGAGATAATTCCTCGGTGTGGGATGGATTGTTGATTTTTGCCGTTCCTGCCGGAGTGGTTGTAGCAGGGCTGGCTGGATTTGGCATCCAGGCTCTTTTCCCAGCACGTTGGAGCTGAGATTCCCTCAGGAGCAGCTTCCACAGGATGGTTTCTTCCACCCCAAACTCCATCCCCTCTGCACTGGGCACAGACAGCCCACCAGGATTTCCCAATCCTCATTCCAAAGGCACAGATATCCCACCAGGATTTCCCAAACCTCATTCCAAAGGCACAGGTATCCCACCAGGCTTTCCCAAACCTCATTCCAAAGGCACAGGTATCCCACCGGACTTTCCCAAACCTCATTCCAAGGCACAGATATCCCACCAGGCTTTCCCAAACCTCATTCCAGAGGCACAGATATCCCACCAGGCTTTCCCAAACCTCATTCCAAAGGCACAGGTATCCCACCGGACTTTCCCAAACCTCATTCCAAGGCACAGATATCCCACCAGGCTTTCCCAAACCTCATTCCAAGGCACAGATATCCCACCAGGATTCCCCAAACCTCATTCCAGAGGCACAGGTATCCCACCAGGCTTTCCCAAACCTCATTCCAGAGGCACAGGTATCCCACCAGGATTTCCCAATCCTCATTCCAGGGGCACAGGTATCCCACCAGGCTTTCCCAAACCTCATTCCAAGGCACAGATATCCCACCAGGCTTTCCCAAACCTCATTCCAGAGGCACAGGTATCCCACCAGGCTTTCCAAACCTCATTCCAAGGCAATCCATGGGGATGTGATGGATGGAGTGGTATAAACACCAGAGGATGGAAATTAAACAGGGAGAGACACTGGGAGGCGATGCAGGGAGTTGGGAATGGCTCTGCAGGAATTCCAAGAGCAGGGAGCTGACCCTCAGGTGAGGATCCATCCTGCACATCCCATTCCTCACAGGAGGAGGCTGAACAGGTTGGGATTGATGGATCCTCCACAGCTCCGAGCTCCAGAGTGGGTGGCTGGAAATCAGCAAATATTGAATTTTCATTTCTCCCAGGCTGGAATTAATCCAAGCTCCTCTGTTCTCCAGGACAACTTGTCAGGCAGTGAAAACTCCTTTGTTAAATTGCACAGGGAAAAAAAGGCTGCATTAGGAATATCTCACTTACCTGGAGAGGAATTTATTTGGATTCCCTTTGCTGGTCAAGTTTTTCAGCTTCCCAAAAAGTTGGAGAAGCTCTGGAGGAGACTTTTAAATAAAGTAAATCCAGAAGGATTTCCCCTGAGCTGTAGGTGCTGGGATTCCCTTCATGTTCCCAGAGCAGCACTGTCAAACCCCTGGATCTGGGTCCAGTACTTTTGTCCCTTGCTTTCCCTGAGTATTCCAGAGCACAGACAGAATTGGAGTCCTTTCCCTGCTTTAAATCTCTTAAAACTCAGATTTTCTGTCAGGAGGCTCCTGCAGGTTCCTGCCCTGGCAGTTTGGGGATTCCTGGAATCCCAATAAAACCAGGGAGACTCTTTATGTGCCCCAGGGCTAAAGCCTGGCTTTGTGGGCTAAAGCTTGTACAGACCTGAAATACGGGGAGGAGATCAAATGCCAGGGAATGTTTGTACTTTCCAATTTCCCTGGATTCCAAAGCAAACACAGAAATAAATGACAAGGTGGGATGAGCTCTGTAAAGGGGAAATGTTCCTGTTTCAGGGGACCTGTGGCTCTCAGTGCCCTGATCCCAGCTGGGAAAACACAGCAAAGCCAATATTCCATATTTTCTACAGCTGGAAAACCTGATTGCAGCGTCCTGGCTTCAGGAGAAAGGGGACACATCCAGGTGTTGTCCCAGATTTCTGTCCTGTTCTCTGAGAACAGGAGCTGGGATCTGAGTTCCAGCTCCCTCCTCTACAAGGTTGGATGAGGAAATCCAGGGTGTAAATACAGAGAGTAAACACAAAGAGTAAAATCACCCGGAGAAATGTCTCCCAAAACAATTTAATTTGGGGTTTAATTGGAGTTTGGGCAGCTCTGCTCGTCCCAGGTTTTCAGCAGGATCTTGCTGTGGGGACATTTCCATGTCAGAGGCTCTGAAGGGTGAAAGAGTGGTTTTGAGGAAAAAACAGAGCTGGGAAAATATCCACGAGGGAAAGGAATCCTCAGCTCTTCACCTTCTCTCTGAGACCTGGAGACTGAACTGGGGCTTAAAGGGATGTCAAGGGAGTGGAAACAGAGCTGGTCTCAGAGTGGGAATGGGAAAACTGTGGAAAAGTGGGAATTTGGGAACCAATCTGCCCCTGAAGTGGGCCAGTGAGCCCCACTGGGTGATCCAGGCTGAGCTGCTGGGGACAAAGCAGAGAGGATCTCCCATCCCTTAGGAATGGGAGGTGATTTCCCAGACAGTTCTGTTGGATTTAGGAATACTCTGAGGCCTTTCCCAATTTTAATAATTCCATGATTCCCGCTGAAGGAAGCTGGATCTGCTGTCCCAGCTGCAGGAATGCTGCTTTTAGCTTTGTCTGTAAATCCAATTACATCCTCCAGTGTTTTTTGCATTTCTCTTGTTCATGATTAATTTATTTGCCCTCAATTTCACCAAAATTCAGCATTTTCTATCAGGTTTCACTGAATCCTGGTGTCACCTGCAACTCTTCCCCCTTGCTGCTCCTCTGCTTTTCCCACATGAATAATAAAAGGGATTTTTGGGGAGCTCTGGGAAGCTCTTTTCAAGCTGTGCAAGTTGGGTTCATTTAATTCCTGAAGGCTGCACATCCACATCCTGATATCCAGGCAGGGAATTCATTTACATGCCATGGATGGCTCAGCCACCCCTCAACTGCTGGCATTTCGTCCCTGCCTCGGAATATTATTTACATTTATTAAAAACCAGTTGGAGAATGTTCAACTTGGTGCCTTTTAAAACAATGTGGAGCGGCTGCTTTCAGAAAGACACAGATGAGGGTCTTTTATTAATTAATTTCCTGTTAATCCTTTAAATTCCTTCAATTATCAAGTATTTAAAGTGGTTTTTACGTGCTAATAGCTGAATGAGAAATGTGGAGCGTTCCATTTTTCCAGGTGCCTGAACTTGAGGGTGATTTTAAATCATCTCCTGTCTTGTTTTCCCCTCTCCACAAAACATCCCAAGCTTTTATCCCATCGCTCTCCCTCTCTCCCTGAGGAATCCCATGAGGCCAGCAGTGCCTGACAGGAATTTTCCATCGGACACTGACGTTGTTGTGGGGGTCATTGATTGGAATCCTGATGTAAATCGTTAATTGCAAAGGGAGAGAGGCCAAAGGAATCTGGGAGTGCTGGTGGGGTTTAGGCTCAGTCTGTGTAAGCCCCTCACAGGATTATTTTAGATCTGCATTTCAGCAGCTGGTTTGTGGCAAACTCCTCATCCCAAAGTTTTGCTGAAAACGGGATCTTACCTACACCTAAAAATAAAGGGCCAAATTGGGTATAATTAAAATTAAACCAGTGTTCAAACTGCAGTATATCGCAGGCGAAACAAACCTGAATTATCCATTTACAAACAGCATTGCTGATGGAAAATGATCCTTACAATTCAGCATGGGCACAAAACACAACTGATTTTAAAGCGACTGTGATTTTGGGCAAACTCATCTTTCATGTGAAAAAAGGAAAAAGAGGGAATCTCCCTCAGTCCAGAAACAGCAGCAAATGGATGCCCCTGCAGCAGGGAATTCCATGGATGTCATGCAAATGCAAAGCTCCTTTCTCCTCGGGTTTAGGATTTGAAGGAAGGATCCCGAGCTTTGTCATTAAAGTGGAGCAGAGGCCTGAGGGTCATGGGGGTGATTCCCACTGAGGAGCCTCTGGGGATTTTCCCTGGCAGAAAGTTGATGGGAATTCACCAGCAGGACAGAGCAAACACATCCACAGCGGGCTGGGGGGAAGGAATTGCACTGGGAGCAGCCTGTGAATATCCCAAGACAAATTTAAATTGAAAATAGAGCCTTAATTTTGTGGAATTGTGTGGAGTCCCCTCATGAAGTGAGGTGTTCCCTGCCTGAGGATGAAGTGGCCTCAGACTTGTGGGGACTGTCACAACCCCCCAGATAACAAACAATAAATTAAAGAATTTAACATCTGACATTCCCAAGCAGATTCTGACAGGGGAAATGGGGCTCAGGAGCCCAAACAGGGGCAGAATTAAGGCAGGGAGAGAAGGCTGGAGTTCCTTTTGGTGCAGAAATGGAAAGGCAATAATTGAGATATAAGACACACAAATGTTTGCAGCCATTGGCTGGCTCGGGGTGCTGAGAGATCAAAGCAGCACTTTTGGATTTTGCTGTTTTCAGCCCCCCAGATGGCTGCGGGTTGCAGGGTCTGGGTCCATTGTGGCTGCCCCCGGTGCCAAATGGATGAAGGAATGTTCAGTCCTGGCCAGGCTGGGTGCAGGGCACGTGCCAGGCGTGGGAATGGCTCCCCTGTGCCACCAGATGGGTGGCACCAGGCAGGATCCAGGGAATGTGTGTTCTGGGGGGATGGTTTGGGGGTTCAGGATTCTGTTGTGGGGCTCTCTGGGTGAGGGATCCGTCTGCATTCCGGGTTTGCCAGCACATCTCTGCTCCCAGGGCTTGCCCCGGGGTGTTTTGGGACAGAAACTCATGCTTGGTGTGAAGTGGAGCCTCTGGAAGGTGAATAATTCATTTTTGGCAGGAGGCCCCTGCTGGGAGGGGCTGCATCCCAAGTGACCCTGCACGTTTGGGATCAGAGTGTGCTGTGAGTCCCAAAGAGGTGATTCCAGCTGTCAGCCTGGCTCCCAGGGACTGGAAAATCAGGAAAAAGAGATTCACTGACCATGGGTTTCTTTCAGCCTTCTTGGAACACCCCCAAAGTTGTGTTTGTTCTTGTGGGAAAATCCGATTTTGTCACCAGGAGCTCTCCTTGACCTTCTCACTGCAGAGCAGCCACTGAGCTCCTGGAGTTCACTGGAATGGTGCTGGCTGGGGCACATTCCCCTGGGAATTATTATTTCCATGAGGAAATAGTTCTGATTTCAGCTCTTCCCCATGCCATGGCCGAGCCAGGGTTTTCCAGAGTCACCTGCAATTCCTGGGCACTGCCCAGCCCTGCCTGTGAGGAGCTGGAAATCAAAGCCCGTGCTGTGTTGTGCTATAATTTATGCCAGGAAGCAGATTTAAATTATGCAAATTGCTGTCTGCACTCAATCTGCCATCTGGAAAAAGTTCTGCATGCAAAAATCTGTCAGGGCATGGCAAGGGACGAGGGATCATTGGGAAGGGAGGGCTGATGGAATAAAAACAAACTGCTCCCAGAAAATTTATTCCTCTGCTCCAGTCCAGTGGCAAAGCTGCTGTTCTGTAGGAGGCAGATTAATATTGTTTAAAGCTGCTTTGGAGCTGGAAGAATTCCTGGTTTTCCAGGAGGGATAAAATGCAGGTTAGGAGGGAAAGGAGGAGCCCAAGGGGAAGGTGGCACATCTGGAGCTGGAGGTGGACAGGGACCAGCAATGAAAGGATGAGGCTGAGAAAGATCTGGCCTGAAATTTTGGGGCACGGGATAAGTCCTGGAGCCATCCAACATGGAATATTTCTGTAATAAATGGGAGTTGGAGAGGGTAAAGGATGCAGGATTTGCTGCCTCTCTGGTGTGGGATCTCAGGGAAAGGTTTTTCCCCCAGAGGGTGCTGGGCACTGTCCAGGGAACGGGCACATTCCCAAACCTGCCCGAGCCCCAGGATGCACAGGGATGCCCAGGCTGGGATTGTTGGGTGTCTGTGCAGGGCCAGGGGCTGCACTGGATGATCCTTGGGGCCCCTTCCAGCTGAGGGTATTCCAGGATTCCTTATTTTCCACCAGTGTGACTCCTTCTCCCATAAAGCCAGAGCTCCCGTGGCAGGACGAATTCCCACCTCGGAATTGCATCACCTGCTGTGAGTTCTATGGACAATCCTTCCCTTTATGAGCAGGAATTGCCTTTCCTTGTGCCCCCAGGGTAAAACTCTGCAGAGCCCTCTCCAGAAATCAGTGTTGGTGGGGTCTCCCTGGAAAGGCAGAGCTTGGTTCTCCACCCCTCACAAATACAGAAGCTCTTGGTTTGCCAAGCCCCCTTCCCCCGAGCCCTTTCTGTGCCCTCATTTTGGGGGAGCAGCAGTGGGGCCGTGTCCTTGGCCATGAGAGCAGCACGGGGGCAGTTTGGGGACACCCCAAGCAGAGCTGTAATTACAGAAATCTTGGTTAGGTTTGATTCTCTGCTCCTGGGAAGGATCCTGAGCACGGTGCAGGGCTGTGGAGAGACCCCTCGCTGCCTGCACTGCCATTAACTCCGTGGGCACGGCGTTAATTTGGGAAAATAACAGTTGGAGGCTGTCAGGGATGCTCCACAAAACCCCTGCCAGCTCCTGCTGCAATGCAGACAGAAAACAAATGGTTCCCATTTCAACTTGGCACGCTGTAACCCCACTGAGCTGACTTCCCAGGATAAACTATTGCCATGGAATTGTATTCCCACAAGCAGCACGAGATCCTATTTAAAAAGCATCACACAACCCTGTGCATTCCTAATTATTTCTGTGATGAAGGAAGAAGCACTTCAGCGCTGGTTTATTTTTGCTCACCATCCTCGTAACTAAGCTGGGAGGGCTCTTCTCCTTTCCATGGAACTGTTCTGGTAGATTGGATTTGGGAAGGAATTCCTCCCTGAGAGGATGGGGAGGGGCTGGGATGGAATTCCCAAAGAATCTGGATCCCTGGAAGTGTCCAAGGCCAGGCTGGATGGGGCTGGGAGCAGCCTGGGATTGGTGTCCTGGAATTGGATGGGATTTAAGATCCCTTCCAACCCAAACCATGCTAAAATTCTCAAACAGGAGAGTTTGGCTTTCAGGAGTCCCTCAGGTTGGGATGGCCCAGCTTTGCAGTCCTGGGGCTTTGGTGTTTTGTGTTGGTTTCTCCTGTCCATAAAAATGGATTTTCCAACAAGGAAGGGGCCACGGATCCAGGGACCCAGCTGATACTCCTGGGCTTAATCCCTAAATTTTGTGTTTTATGGTGGTTTTAATGCTTTTCATGGGATGGAGAACCAAGTGCTTCCCATTCCCCCATCCCAGCTCCGTGTCCTGCTGGAGAGCCCAGCACAGGGATGGAAGGGATGGAATTCCTTCCCGTGACAGGAACACACCCAAACACCCAGAGCATCTCTGCATCGTTCCCAACATGGAGCTTTGCCTGGCTCCCAGAGATCACAAAGCATCACCCCCTGCCCTTTCCTCCCCACTGCCAGAGCTGATCTCCCTGGAAAGCCTTTCCAGTGGGAGCCGTGAATTGACCTTTCCCAGCTCCAGCAATCCCTGACAGAGGCAGCAGGAGAACACCCAGCACCAACATTTGTGTTTTTTTAAATCCAGACTGTGACAGATCCGTCCCGTGGCTGCTGCAGCTGCCAGAGGTCCAAGCACAGCATTAAAGCAGCATCTCCAACATAACATTTCCAGATCATTCCCTTCCAGCCTCCCCCTCAGCCTCCACACACACAGAATCCACAGGGATGGACTCCTCGTGCCCGTTTGACCTTTTCTGCTGCTTTTCACTTGATAAAGTTCACTCCTGTGACCTCGGTGCAGCCTGGCAGTGCCTGTGTGCTGTTCCAGTGGTGTTCTGACGTTCCTGTAGCATTCAAGCTGGCAAAAATGGGATGTTTCCCTCTCAGGCTCGGCTCTGAAAGGTCTTTGGTGTCACTGTGAACTTTGAAAAATAAAGGTGTTCTAAAAGCAGCCGGGAAAGAAGAGATTTAATCAGTGAGATGCTGTCCTGGGTGAGCCCAAGGGCTCTGCCTTGCAGAAAAGTTCAAAGCTCTGGGGAATCGAATTTCTGTCCTTTCTGCCCCTCGGATGGAGGGAGGATGGAGACATTTCAAAGGAAGGGGTTTGTTGTTGCTCTTTCTGACATTTGAATTCAATTTTGGTCTTGGAAACCCAAAGCAGAGGCTCCTTCCTGGCAGAGAGAGCAGGCAGTGAGGGAAGGGGGGTTCTTGTCACTTTTGGGGGCTCTTTTACTCTGAATAATTATGCAGCATTTTGGTTTAGTTTGGAGAAAGGTCCTGGAAGGGCAACAAAGCTGCTGCAATCCCACCCCCTTGCCGTGGCCAGGGCCTCCTTTCATTATCCCAGGTTTTGTTTGGGAACGCTGGGATTTGATTTGGTTTTTGATCTGATCTTGTGATGTCTGCGAGTTGAGACCTTTAATTTCCTGTCCTCGTGGATCTGTCTTTGATATGCTCCTAGGGATGTGAGTTTGCAGGAAACTGGGGCTGGGAAAAGGCTCCTTCCCTCTGTAAAGATGCACCAAAAATCTCAGGCAGGGAGGGCAGAATTAAAAACCCAATCAAGCCAATATTGTTTAATTCAGCTCATTATAAACTGGCCCCATCTGACTGAATTATCTCAGGATGCTGCAGGTCCTGGGGTCACCTTCACATTTCCCAGCAAAGAAATTCAGTGGAGCAGGATGAGCTGCTGCAGAAAACCAGGATTTTTGGCTCTGTGATTGAAGAATCAAACTTCTCTGGAAAGGCTCAGCTGGGATTATTTGCTCTCACGCTCTCAGCTGAGCAGAACCAAGAGAAATTTTATCTCTCAGGATCTTGCTAAAAACCTTGAAATAGATGTAGTTTGGTCTAATGGGGACTCCCACAAAGCCAGGTGGGGTTTTAATCATTATTTTATTATTATTTTATACATAATTATATAAATGAGGGGCAGGTTTCACCTGGAGAGTATTCCAGAAAAATCAGAGTTGAGGCTGGGAGTTGTGTGGCTGCCTGAGTAGAAAAGCTGGGAGGAATCAAAGCTTTTCCAGCTTTTCAGGACAAAGCAGCCACTGAAATAAGAAGGAAGAAAAATCGGATGAGGTGTTGAACGAGTTCTCCTGGCAGCTCCTGTGGGCTGAGGAGCAGGATTAGGGAGAGCTGGAGATTTGGGAAGCTCAGCTTTACTCTGCCTCCAGCATTTGTGATTAAATTCTTCTGCCTCTCGTTCTTCAGGGCAGTGAGGCTGCAAAATCCAAACCAAATTGCTCTGGAGACAATTCCATCTCCACTGCCCATTAAATATCAGGATATTTCTTTATTAGAACGAGGTTGATGGGAATTTTGGGTGTTTGTGGCTGAGCTCGGGGAGATTAATTAATGAGATCTCCATTAATGCCATGGCTGGGGTGATTTCTGGAGATAAAGCCCCACCTGCTTGTGTTTTTTCCAAAGTGCTGTTGAAAAATATCCAAACGTTTCAGAAATCCACCTGTGCCCCATCTCAGCACTGGAGTCACATTCCCATGGATTTTCCACAGAGGTAGCCAGAGCAATTCTGGTTTGGGAGTTGTCTGGGGAGCAAACTCGGAGTGCCAGAACAAGACTAATCCCTTTCTGTGTTTTCTCTAATAAAAGGGAAGAACACTAAATAATTAACGTCAACAAATGAAAACTAATTTGCCAATTTTTAATTTTTCCCCCATTGTGTGATCCCTGTTAATGAATAATTTACCAGCCAGAGATGAATACAAAATGAAAGGATTTCTCTGGGGTCTGCTGTGCTCTCTGAACATCCAGTTTAGATATCCATATATATTTTTTTCTTAAAAGAGGAAAAAATAACCCCAGAGAAAACAGCATCCAGAAAGAACCAGGCAGGAATAAAAGGAGCTGCAGCCTCCAGAGGTTTCCCCGTTTCCTTCTCGGGCTGAGATCATTTGTCTGAGGCTGTTTGTGAATTATTCATTCCAAGTGGAGCTCTTTGCTTTCCCACTTTCCATCCCAGGGCTTCCCGTGCTGCTTTTTTGTTTGCATTTCAGGTTTTCCTGGGATGCCCTTTGCCCCAAGGCCCTGCTGGATGCTGCAGGATTCTGCCAGTCAAACCTCCAGAACCTGCTCTGTGCTCAGTGCCCAGCACTTCCCACAGCATGGGGCAGCTGTGGGGATGGGAATGGGAATGGGAATGGGAATGGG
>JAWWMU010000013.1:1524476-1535846 GCA_035048155.1 Cinnycerthia olivascens
CTGATTAAATCCAGTTTTCATGGATATTCCCACATTGGGGTTATTCAGGTCTTCACCTAAACCTGATTAAATCCAGTTTTCATGGATATTCCCACATTGGGGTTATTCAGGTCTTCACCTAAACCTGATTAAATCCAGTGTTAATGGAGATTCCCATGCTGGAATTATTCAGGTTTTCAGATTTTCTCCCAACCCCATCTCTCCTACCAACAATTTTTGGCACGGCCACCCTTTAGCAAAGGTCTTTAAGAGATCTAAGTCCTGCAGTGAACTTGGGGGATTATCCTGGATTATTCCTTACTTCCATGATTTCTTTGATTGCATCACTTGGTTCTCCCTTTTTATACTTCTGCTGCTCTTTCTCCCTTTTCTTTAAAGCATCAACCATTGTAAACCCCAAAATTCCCCAAAATTTCTCTGTCCTATGCATGCAATACTGAATTTTGGAGGCTTTCCCATTTCCCAGGCTCTCATCTCCAGGAAGATTTTGTTTGGCAGTGCCAGGATCACCTCACACCCCACTCGTGTCCTCATCCCTTGGACTGTGCTTTAAATTTTCCTTCTCCGGTGATTTCTGAAATTTTGACCTTGTTTTGCCCTTCTTTGCCAACATTGAATTAAACATTTTTCCTCCTGTTGGCCAGGGCAGGAAAATGCTGAGAGCTGAGCACTTCCCACTGGGACCACCAGAGCCAGAGGAGAACTGTGGAATATTCCCGTGGTTTATTCTATTGGACATTTTCCTGCATTCCCCACACTGCGTGTACACCACGCCTTCATTATTTGAAAATTTAGCAGCTCTTGTTTTTCCAGCTAAACCCTTGTTTCCAGTTCCTAATTAAGGGCTGCTTTAATTGCATTAATCCCTCTCATTCCGAGCCTGAAGGCGGAGCTGGGAGAGCGCCGCTCCAATCCCGTCAGTGCCGCGCTTTGGCTTTTCCAAGGAATTTCAAATTCCATCGCTGTTCCAATAAACCTCAGCCAGTGGATTATTTCTCCTGGACAGACAGTCCATCCCTCTCCCGGGGGTTTTATGGACAGAGTGTAGAAAATGATAACACAATGAATGGGCCACTTGCCATCCTCTATCAGCTGCTTAAATCAGCTGCCCCAGACAGGAACTCAATACAGGAGAAGCTGTTCCAAATGGATTTTTCAGGTACAAGGCATAACGAGGGATTTCAGGAGTATTCTTGATCCATTGGCACTGAGATAGCTTTAAAGACATTTATGGGCCTTCAATAAAGATGCTTTCAAACCTTCTTCAGAATAATAAAATCGCTTTGGTGCTCTGAGGAGCTCGGAAGAAAATCAAATTATTGTTAGATTTGATTATGGCAGTGTCCAGAAATCCCAGATATTGGATAAAATCCTCTGAGAAGCAAAAGGAGAATCTCATTCAGGGAGGGAAAGGAAGAGAATTTTTTGCATGTTTTGCATGCAGGAATTGAATATTCTCCTGTAATTTTATTTTTATGTAAATTATGTAAATTAGATGAAGATGTCATAATATTTCCCGTGCTATTTATGAACACTGCAGTGCTGTTTCCCCCTCTCCTGTAAAAACCTGCTGTGCTTCCCAGAATGCCGGGCATTTATCTCGTCTCCTGTGTTTAATTTTGCAAAAATTGGGATGCAAACTTAAATATGAGATCTTGAAGCCAAATTTCAGGAGCAGATTTCCTGCCTCGAAGGAAACGGAAAGGGAATATGGAAGCACCGTGGAGAATTCAGTATTTTTAGTGCAGAGCTGTGTTTTTGGGATGTAGAGATATTAAAATAGGCTGCCCAGGCAAGTGGTGGATTCATGGATTCAGCATCCCTGGAAGTGTTCCCAAAATGTGTGGATGTGGCACTTGAGGACATTATTTAGTGGGGAATGTGAGCTGATGGTTGGGCTTGATCCTGGGAGCCTTTTCCAGCCTTGAGGGCTCTGTGATTGCAGGAAATGATGGCCTTGGTGTCTCTCCCAAAATCCTGCTGGGCCTTCCTGCCCCCTCGGAGCCCGTTTTGATGTTTCTTTTCCTGACAGCCAAATATTTCCTAGATTTTCTTCCAAAATCATTCTAAATTCGCTTTGTGAGGTGGAGTTCCATGGGTGGCTGTAGGGCAGGGCTGGATCTTTGCCTGTCCCTTCCCATTTCTGGTGGGAAAAAAAAGCCCCAAAGCTTTGATTGAGCCCCAAATCTCCTTCAGGACAACACTGAGGAAATTGGAATTTTCACGTGCAAATCCCAGTCTGGCTTTTCCATGTCCCAGTTCCCATTCCATTTAATCCAGCCTTTAATCCTGATACAATTCTTTGTTAAATCCTTCTGCAGCAATTCCTTAATTCTCTTCTAATGCAACAGATCCTTTGCTGCTCCTTATCCCCAAAGAAAGGGAATTGGACAATTTTGGGCCTGGATTGTGACCTTTCCCTAAGGATTCTTTCTCCTCCTTAGAGAAATTTTTGGGAGGGCACTGGTTCCCTGCAAACCTGAGCCTGACTCCTCACATCACCCGAAATCCCCAAACCCTTGATGCTGTAAAAACATCCCAGAGTTCCTTAACTTGTTTTCCAGGAGGAGTTTAATGATCCAGAAAATTAAGAATATTCACTTTTTTTTTTTCCCCAGTGAGGAGAGATTTTAATTCCAAATGTCCCCACTCAGACCTTTCATGGCAATGTCCTTTCAGCTGTCCTTGTTTGGGGGATTTATCTTTTCCATGCTTTGATTTTAAACCCGGCTCTTTGACAGAAAAAAAAAAAAAAGAATTATTTCATTTATTAAAGGCTGTGCCCACCATGAGATAATCATGGCAAGAAATGAGAGGCTGTCACCAGCTCCTCTGTCCATGAAAAAGGAATTGCAGAGCTCCTGGCTGTCAATGGCTGCATTTTCCAGCAGCACTGAAGGGCTTTATTTGGCTTTTTACAGCACCACTGTCCTTTGTTCCCAGCCTTTGCCACACAGTGGAACTTTGTCTGCTGGAAGGGTTGATGCCAACATTGGAAAAGGTCCTAAAAACTAATGGAATTTCTTTTGGGATACATGAACCTCAGTAAATGTTTCATTACAGCAACAGGAGCATAAAGACAGGGAAGGTTGGAGAAGGGTCTTGCTTAGAGACAGAGCAAACAGGTTAGGGCAGGTTTAATTTGGGTAAATCTGGGTTTAGTCCCAAACTGGAACACTTCCAAGAGGGATTTTTTTTTTTAAATGTGCAAGTATAAACTCTAATTAAATCATTAAAAAAAAAAAAAGTTGAATTCAAAGTCGTTTTTAGCAAAACCCGATGTTGGGGTTTTCCCACTTAATTAGGGCTGAACAGGAACTTGAGTATGAGATTGGTATGAGATAGGTTTATGGTGTTTTCCTTTTAATTATTAATTAATTATTTTTGTGTCTTCTCCAACCGTGGAGCTGAACCAGTGGGAATGAGCTGTGCTTGTAATTCCAGCACTGGTCTGGCTGCAGGGCTGGATATTCTGGATTCATCCATGTCAGAAACTCAGAGGGGTTTCTCAAAGTGAACTCCCAATGTGTTGGGTTTTTTGCTCCTCCTGTGTTTTCCTAAAATTCCAGGACGATTTGGGTGGGAAGGGACCTTAAATCCCAGCCCAACCCATGGGCAGGGACACCTTCCACTGCCCCAGGGTGCTCCAAGCCCTGTCCAGCCTGGCCTGGGACACTGCCAGGGGTGGGGAAGGTCCCAATATGTTCTTTATTTCCTTGGTTAAATCAGATAAATTTAACTCCTGTGTAATTTCACTTCAAACATGGAAATTACCTTGGCTTTTGGGAATTCACCTTGATGTAAATGGGAAATGTAGCTGTATCCTAAATAGAAATATTTCAATGTATGAAGTAATTTATAATTGCATGATCCAGATGTTTTCCTGCTCCATAAAACCCGGATGGACACGTGCAAAACACAAATATCCTGCACCCCACCTCCTGGATCCCTTGGCACGGAGGGGCTGTGGGATCAGGCCCTAAATGAGTCTCTCCCTGCCCCCATAATTTGGGGATTTCTCAGAGCAGCCTGACTTTTCCCACTGGCTGATAACCCAACCTTCTCCCCCTCAGCCCCTCAATTAAACCATGGCAAAGCCTTGCTTGGCCATTAGCAGGAAGAATCCAGGATTGGAAATTGTTGGTCATTAAATATTTTTTTTTTTTTTAAAAAAGCTGGATTTTTAAATTTAGCTGGTTTGGGAGATCAGCAGATGGAGAAGGAGCAGCAAACCTGTCCTGATCACAGCTGAGATGCCTGGAAAAATGTTTCCACAGTGACACTAAAATCTTAATAACCTGTCAAAGGCACTGCTTAGGAGAGGTTTGGGATGAAAAATAGCTCCAAGATTTCCAGCTGAACAATGCTGGCTTCATTAAACATCCATCAAAACCCAAAGTGAAAGTTAATTTACCTCAGGTTTTGCTCCTGAGCAAAGGCAGGGGCTACTTTCTAATTTTCCAGGAGAAAATTGGGCATTTCAACCATGATTTTCTGAGAGCCCAAATTTGTGAGGAGCAAAATCCCAGTGGGGAAAGACTGGGAGTGATCAAATACTTGAAGGTGCTGTTAAATCTCAAATAATTGTTATCTCAACCCAAAAACTGGGAAAACAATTAAATGAGTAAAACCAGAGCCTAATTAACCTGACAGATTAATTATACCCTCGGGGAAATTTGGACAGCTGGATCAGGAAAAACTGGATTGTTTTTGGACAATCTGACCAGGAGAAACTGAAATCTGGTGTTCAGGGGAGCCTGGACACCCAAATTATTCAATTTTGGGTGGCCTTCAAGCAATCAGACAAACAGGAGCTGCTCCCAAAGCATTTTCTCCCAAAATGTGAAATCCTTGCCTTTTCCTCTCACAGGTGCTGTCCCAAACTTTGCATTCTCCCCATCACTGCAGGTTGCCTTTGCTTTATTTTGGGGGGAGCTGATGTGCTCACAGAAATAGCTGTAGGGTTTTTTTAGGTTTGTTTAAAACAGGGCCCTGTGGAAGGAAAGTGGAATTTTGTTTTTTCTCCCACACAATCCATCAATTTAAGGGCAGAGCTGGTTTAGGCCCGGGCTGGGATAGGCAGGACAATATTTTTGTGAGTTCCCCAGGATTTGTGGGAGAGCCATGTGAACACCAGGAATGTGGGGACACCTTCCAGGGGTTTATTGGAGCTGTTATGCATTTAAATTGTCCCATTAGGGGCCGTGGCTGCCAACAAGGACCAGGCCCAGCAGAGCTGTGGAGTTTCCTCAGGAATTATTCCTGCCATTTCCCACGTGAATGGGTTGCTTGTTTTAGGAAAACAATGATTTTCTCCCAGTGAGGCAGCCTGAAGTTTAACCTTTGTGGGCAGGTGTTTATTTGCTGTGATGTTCTTATCTCTTATCACAGATTTAATCAATAAATGAGTTTTTAACAACCTGATCAGGCCCCGCATGGATCCAGATTCCTGCTTTCCTTCTCAATTCCTCCATTCCCTGCCCCTTCCAAACCAGCAGGAATCCCAAAGAGAAAGTTAAAAACCAGAGGTGGGGGCACAACCATTTCCTGCAGTGGTTTTTGTCCATAATGAATAATAAAAGATAAAACAGAAATATTTATGAATGCCTGTAGTACTCAGCTCTGCTTCACTTCTAAAGGAATGAGAGAATTTAAATAGAAGATGGAATATTTAAAATATCCTGAAAAATACGAATACCTGGATCAACATTTTTTTAAAAAATACAAACAAAAAGAGGTTGATAAAACAAAAATAAAATAAAAAGAAGCAAATATTTATATGAAGGGTTAAGACATTTCCATTGGCACTTACCTTTAATTTTCAGATTAATTTTCTTCCCAGGGCTGTGATTTCACTGGGATGGAGGTTGGATGTTAAATCAGGATCTTCCTTTAAATCCTTCCCCCTTCAATTATCCAGCAGTTGTCTTTCAGGGAGCTGATGGAATTAATGAGAGATTATTACAATATTCTAGATTTGAAACATTAGACAACAACCCCTCCCTCTGTCCCCAGGAGATCTGAATTTATTAACAATTCCAAAAAAAAGATTGACACTGGAAAGCTGCAAATCCTCTTCTCAGGAATAGTCTCAAGTAAAAAGTGTGGAACTCAAATTTATTTTCCCATAAATTTGCTAGATCTCATTTGAAAAGTTTCTGTGCCCCTCACTATTGTGGCTGACAGGAGCTGGAGAAATGGAAACCAGAAATTAAAATCGGGATTTTTTTCCTCTCTCTAGTGACAAAAAATCATTCAGCAATGCTGCTCTGAAAAGTTCTTTATTCTTCATTAAATTCTCTGCTGCTGCCACTTCATATTTTGGGATCCAGGAGATCCTGGCCTGAGTTTGTGCTGCCATTGGATTTTTTTTTTTCTCTGTTTCCTGGCAGGGGAATTTATCCTGGTGCTGTTGTTCCTGAGCTGGGAGCAATGGGATGAGAGAAGCCTTGAAATCCTTGATTTTTATTTCTCCCAACCCAGCTGTGTCCAGCTGTGGGATTGGAGCACCCTGGAGGTGTCCATGGATAGATTTGTTCCTGTGACCAGGGCTTAGCAATGTTTATGTGGTGGAAAAGAAAACAGAGTTTTAAAAAAAGTTTAAAATTACAAAGACATTTTGAAACTCTTCAATTTTTAAAAATGGAAATAGATGTAAAAAAAAAATAATAAATTAAATTTTATATTAAAAAAACAATAACAAAAATTAAAACTATTTTAAAGTGTCTCCCCAGTTAAGAACTTTTGGGATCGATTTACAGTTTTAATGCTGAGGGTTGGCCTGGGATCAAAGCTGGGGGAGTCGCCACCATTTTCACTCAGCCCTTCAATTCCCTGACCTGAAATGCAGAAAATGCCACAAAGGAATTATTGGTGCTCAAAAAAAAACTCATTTCCAAAGCCAGGAACTGCTTCTTGCCAGCTGGATTTGTCTCTAGGGAGCAGAATTTGGGATCTGAGCTGCCCCTCTGGCACAGAGCAAAGGGAATTTGGGGTGCTGCTGTGAGCCCCTCAGGAAATCCTACAGGGAATGTGCTCTGGAGATGGTTTTGGAGGATGATTTGTTTTCCACGAGCAATTCCTGCTTTGGGAATGGCTTCTGTGGCCCCTGGGCAATTCCTGGTGCTGGGAAAATCCCAGAAGGGGGGGATTCCAAGCTGCTCTTTGCTCCAGGGTTCAGCTCCCTCATTCCCACCCCACTCCCGTCCATAAAACCACGCTCCAGCAAGTGAAGAGTTCTCCCAAATCCATGAACAATTCCCTAATTTTGCCGTGTCACAGCTGCCGAGTGATGTCACCGCAAAAATGCAAATTAATTCACGCAATTAGAGCTGACTCCGCTTTTCTGAGCTCACCTGAGCCCCTCCCAACCCAAATTTATCCCTCTGTCGGAGCCCAAAATCCCAAAATCCGATTGTTGTCCCAGCCGGAATTTGCATTTCCAGGAGGGATTTCTTTTGTCTCCCAGGCTGATTTTATTGTCCTCGCTGATAATCTCTTGATTAGCCTCCCATCAGCGCTAATCGTTTGTTTCCTCCTGATTAGGGAGCCCGACAAATACAGACAGGATGGGGAATAAATTAGGAGCAGGAGGTTGGGAATACCCCGGGTTTATTCCAGAGACATCAGGAAAGGCACAACCCTGCAGCTGCAGGAATAAATTCATTAATGAGGGCTGATTTCAACAACCTCATGGATATAAATGGAGATAAAATCTTAGTTTTAGTGTAAAACAGGGACTGAAACGTGTCCTGAAACGCTGGAATTACAGGAAAGCAGCAGCTCTGATCCTCCAAATCAGGGAGAGCCCAGAGCTCTTCCTATTCCATCATTCCATGATATTCCAGATCAGGACCTGGAGCAGGAGGTTGGGAATATCCCAGTTCTTATTCCAGAGACACCAGGAAAGGCACAACCCTGTGGCTCCAGGAAAAACTTCATTAATGAGGGCTGATTTCAGCCACCCCATGGATATAAAAGGAGATAAAATCCCATTTTTAGTGTAAATCAGGGATTGAAATGTGTCCTGAAAGGCTGGAATTACAGGAGAGGGAAAGCAGCAGCTCTCCCCAAATCAGGCAGAGCCCAGAGCTCTTCCTATTCCATCATTCCATGATATTCCAGACTCAGGAACCTGGAGCAGGAGGTTGGGAATATTCCAGGTTCATTCCAGAGGCACCAGGAAGGAACATCCCTGCAGCTCCAGTAATAAATCAATTAATGAGGGCTGATTTCAGCTACCCCATGGATACAAATGGAGACAAAATCCCATTTTTAGTGTAAATCAGGGATTGAGATGTGTCCCAAATTGCAGCAGAGGGATTTCTGGGCTCTGCACATTCCCTCCCCTCCTGCCCGAGCCACTCATCCCCATGCTCCCCTCCCTCCCTCCCTCTCTGGAACATTAGGAAAGTAAAGAAAGCTGAATAAATGAAAAGCCCTGTGAATTATTTATCCCTCTGGAGCGGCTCTTCCCAGCTTTTCCAGAGCCCTCCCTCCCCCTCTGCAGCTCAGCTCTGCCTTAGGTTTATTTTAAATTATCCAAGGGTTCGTTCCAATTTCAATTCTCCCCTGCTAATTAATAATTAACGGCCTCACTTGCTCTGGAATCTCTTTTTTTTTCCAAGCAGGGATTCAGGGAAAAGGAACGAGGCTGGTCCTGCCCCTGCTCAGGCTCCCCCACTGCCCAAGTGGGAAATAAATCCAGTTTTTAACTTGAAGTAATATTTCTTTAATTTCTTCGTATATTTTCCCCCTTTTTGCTATATTTTTTCCATTTCTTGCAGTATTTTTCCAACTTTTTGGTGCATTTTTCCCCCCTTTTCCTGTAATTTTCCTGTCACTGTGCTTCTACATGGACTTTTCCCAGGCCTTTTTTCCTGTCTGCTCTATTTCTTCCCTTTAATTTCATTTTTTGGGGGCTTTTGCCTCCAATTTTTGCCTTCTGTACCACCACCCCCATTGATTTTTTTGGGTTTTTTTTCCTTTTTAAATAATTTTCACCCCATTTTTTGCACTTTCCTCCATTCTCTCTGGATGTTTTCCACTCCAGCTTTGCCCAGGAGGATTTTCCCCAATCTGCCCCTGCTGGAGGTATTTTACAGCCAAAATATCTTGATGATCTTTCCATATTTCCAACAGCAGATGGACCTAGAATGCCAAATTCTGGGATTTATTCCCTTTTTCCTGGGATTTATTTTCTTTGTTATTCTTTGAGCTGGGCATAATTGAATCTTTGAAAATGAAAAATTCTCTCTTGAACATTCCTTACCTTTTTTTTTTTTTTTTCTTTAAACCTTGAAGGAATTTTTTGCCTTGTGACTCTTCCTGGGAGGAATCCCCTGAGGATTAACACATCCCTGAGGAACTGCAATGGGAAAAAACAGTGGAAAATAAATATATTTTCATTTTAATTTTTTTTCCTGGATGAGACTTGCAGGAAATACTTTGAATTCATTTTTCAGCTGCACTGATCCATGAAAAAATTAAAATTTACCTGCAGAAAGGCTCAAGGAGGGCACTGAGGACACCTCTCCTGGGATTCTCCTGCTCCAAGTGTCAGCCTGGATTTCCTGTCAGGATGCAGAACATCCCAACAGCTGCTGCTGGAACCTTCAGAGCTCCTTTTAGTCCATCAAAAAAGGAAATTTTAAAAGTCAGGTTATTTAAGGGAATAACCCCTGATGAGGGTGAGATTTTCAAGCTTTATTATGGAAAAGAGAATTATGACAAGTTGGAATTTAAAAGGCAGAATGGAATGAAGGGTTGGCAGGGTTGGAATATTGGTCTGGGGTGGCTTTATTTGTAGTTTAACCTGGAAAAAGGGGGATTTTTTCCTGCCTTTTCCCACCACCCATAGAGCCTGCGGAAAGGAGAAGTTCATGGCCAGATTTCAAGGATTGATGCTTGGGAATGAATCCCCATTTTTTGAGCTCCCTGCAATTTTCTCACTGCTGGAAACATTCCTATTTTTGTCTTGGATACGTTTCTATGACACCTCCCACTATCCCAGGGTGCTCCAAGCTGGCCTTGAACACTTCCAGGGATGGGGCATCCTTGGGAAAATCCATTCCACCCTCACAGGGAGAAATTCCTTCCCGATATTCCAATATCCCACCCAGCCCTCTGTGAAGCCATTGCCCCTTTCCCTGCCCTTTTCCAAGGGCTGTGTTCACAGGATGGAATGGGAAGGTGGAATCAGGGATGTGTTTGTTTGTGCTCCAATCTCCATAGGAATTAGCAGAAACCCATTAGGGAAAATCCTAATCCCATATTGGAAAGGGGGGGATTAAGGGACCCGAGGAATTGTCCGTGCCTGGAGTTGTAGCACATTATGAACAGTTCATTAATTCATTAATTCATTAATTCTGAGGGAGTCAGGGACAAACTGGCTGAAGGGGGGGAGGGGAAGATCTGAGGGAAGAGAGGCAGATTTTTATGGACAAAACACGAGATCCCGCTCCCACAGCCCCCTTTAATGCCTTTGTGAGCAGCCAATTTACTTTTATTTTATTTATCCCAACCCTGGCTCGCAGAGGCCTGTGGGGAAGGGGCTGCACAGGCGCCATGGCCGGCAGGAGATGGAGGGAGGCCTGGTCTGAGGGGACATCGAGGACACTGCAGGGACACTGTCCCTAATCACGTGACAAAGGACATTGTGCCCTCATGGACACTGCCCAGGCAGGCGACAGAGGACACTGTCCCTCAGGTGACAAAGGACACTGTCCCCTCAGGTGACACAGGACACTGTCCCTCAGGGACATTCCCAAGAAGGATTCAGGGTCTGTCCCAGGGCTCTCCTGTCACCTCCGCCTCCGGGAGGAGCGGGGCCCGAAAATGTCTCTGTGTCACAAACCCGAGGGCGTTTCCAGCGGGATTTTGGAGTTTGGGATTTGGCCTTGGGGCTCTCGGGGTCTTGTGTCTTTTGCTTTTTGACTCTGCAGCTTTTGGAACTTTTGCTTTTGTCTTTTTTCAGGGTGGGGGGTTGAGAGTTCTGCTTTTTGCCCTGGCCCCCACCCGTGTTTGTCCCTTTTTGCCATATTTTGTCCCTTTTTGCCCGTGTTTTGTCCCTTTTTGTCCTACCTTTCTCCTCTCCCGGCTCCGGCTTTCTCTCATGGCTGTCCAGCCTTCCTGTGTCCCTCCTGCTCCGTCCCTGCTCCCTGTCCCAGCCGGACACTGTCTGTGCCCTGTCCCAGCCGGACACTGTCCGTGCCCTGTCCCAGCCGGACACTATCCATGCCCTGTCCCAGCCGGACACTATCCATGCCCTGTCCCAGCCGGACACTGTCCGTGCCCTGTCCCAGCCGGACACTGCCCCTGCCCTGTCCCAGCCGGACACTGCCCCTGCCCTGTCCCAGCCGGACACTGTCC
>JAWWMU010000013.1:1558532-1571933 GCA_035048155.1 Cinnycerthia olivascens
GAGGTGATGGCAGTGGGATAATCCCACCCTCCTTCCCAGATTTTGCCCTGTGGCTCAGTGTTTTATTTGTAATTAATGATTTTATTTTTGTTGTTTGCTGAATGCAGGTGCAGCACACTGGACACACCACACTCAGGACTAATTAATTAATTAATGAATCCCCTGGATTTAAATCAGCTTGGGCTTCCCTCAGCTTGCAATTTCAGGGATTTTGCCACAGTTCAAAGGGCTTCATATTCCATCCACAAATATTCCCCAGAGGAGTAACTTAAGTGTTGAGTAGGGGACATGGAATTTCTGTTTGTGCTCCCAATCCAGCAAGATTTCCAAATAATTCCTGCTGTCCCACCCTGTCCTTCATCCTCAGGGAAAATCCCTTATTGGGCCATTTCTCTCCTCTTGGAAAATCCATTATTTCCTCTCCCTGCTGCTGTTTTAATGGTGCTGGAAGGGGCAATTTTGTATTTTTCAATATTAATTTCATATATAGCAAATTTATATTGAAAAAAATTAAAATTAACCAAATAAATGAGGGAGGAGAGATAGGGAAATTTGGCTGGACAAGCCTGGATGTGCTGCCCATGGATTTGAGCAGGGCTGATAAAAACTCCTAAATTGGTTATCAGAGATCAGATGAGGGTGTTAATTATGGGTCACTTCCAATGATTTTGGTTTATTCTGGATCAATACGGACAGAGCTGAAACTTTGGGAATCTTTTCCAGATGGGTTTGGGAGTGGATGCTGCCAGCATCCCTCAATCCATCCCAGCCTGGAGCAGAAAATGGGATTTGGAGGCAGAGGAATTCCCTGGAATTCCGTGCTGGGTGTGAATGTCCAGGCTGGCAGTGCCAGGACGCCCCTGGCAGAGGCACAGGGATGAGCTGGGGCACAGCTGCTCCAGGCAGGGACACTTTGTGATCCTCAGGGACTGGGAATTCTGTGGGAACAGCTGTCCCTGCTCTGGGTTGGGTGAGGTTTGATTTGGGTTCAGCTCAGGCAGATCCCACCCAGCCCAATCCCTCTGTTTTCCTGGAATGTCAGGTCTGCACTGTCTGTGTGTGCCAGCCAAAACTGGGGAAAATCGTTTGGAGCTGATGGGATTTGCTACAAATCCTCTCCCAGATTGTGCTGCAGAGCGAGGAATATGTGAATTTATTGATGCTCAGATAAAACCTGATTTTTCCTGCTGAAAAGTTGGTGCTCTCCGTAGATTCTGCACGCAGGGAATGCTGCTTTTCCAGAAGAACTGTTGATTCCTAACAATAGAAATAAATCAAATTGCAAGGAGGCAGCTGGGGCTGTTCTGTGCTGTCTCCCCACACTCCTGAAGTGCTGGAGATAAATTGATGAAGACAGGGAATGCTTTGGGTGGGAAGGAATTTAAAGGTTATCCACTCCCAATCCCTGCCATAGGGACACCTCCAGGTGCTCCAAGCCCTGTCCAGCCTGGCCTTGGATATTTCCAGGGATGGTGAATCCTTGGGAAAATCCATTCCAGGGCCTCACCATCCTCACAGGGAAGAATTTCTTCCCAGTATCCCATTTAACCTCTGGCAGTGGGATCCACTCCCTGTGTCCTGTCCCTCCATCCCCTGACCCCAGTCCCTCCTCAGCTCTCTTGAGGCCCTGGACAGGGCTCTGAGGTTTTCCTGGAATTTTCCCTTCTCTGTTCCCAGCAGTGAATCCTTGGTGGGATCAGACCTCACCATCAGAGCTCCTCGAAATTCCCTTTTAAACATTTCTGATCCAGCTTTAGAAATTGTCCAACTGAAAATGAAGCCTGTGTGGTACCATTGAGCCTTCCTGGATGGCTTCCATGGAAAAATCTGCTTCTTTTCCATATGTTTGGTGGCTGCGATATCACTGGAGAGTTATAAATACTTGGGTGGCTTAAATGAGTGCCTGCAATTCCCTGTGAAGCATGGGAGGAATTGTTGTATTATCCTTCTGCTCCAGGTTTTTAGGGAAGGGAAAATCCTGGTTTGGTTGTGTGCTTTTATCCCAAATCCACCTCTGGTGCTTCAGGTGGGGTTGTGAAGGTGCTGCTTGTAAAGGACTCCAGAAAATTCTGAAGAAGAGAAAAAGGAGTGGAAAAGGGAAGGACATTGGGTCCTTAAGCTACTGGAGTATTTCTCTGCTCCAGGTGGGAATAAGAAACATCCAAAATGAGGGAAAACCCCTCAGCACCATCTCCCTTGAATAAAAAAGGAATAGTGCAGAGCATTATCCATGGATGTAATCCAAACAAATACTCCCCTTTCCAAGCAGATGTCGAGTATTAACTGATTAAAAATAATCGCTTTTTGCTTTATTTTTCTTGCTGGATTTAAACCCAGGGAAAGCTTTAGCTGGGCTTAAAGAGGAGCTAAATCCTTCACTCCCAGGAAATCATCAGCAAATAGAGCTGAAATCCCGGGATGCTGGATATAATTCCTGCTTCCATACAAGCTTGCTGTGTTTGGGGAGCCTTTAGGAGCCCAGCAGGAGCATCCTGGAGTGCTGGGGGGGCTGGACTGGGGCTTGTTCCCAACCTCTCCCTCTGATGGGTGCTTTCCCTGAGGATCATCATTCCAGAGGATTCCATGGAGCTGCCCCAGGGCTGGAGCCAGACTGGGAGAGCTGGGGGGCTCCCCTGGAGAGGAGAAACTCCAGGGAGAGCTCAGAGCCCCTGAAGGAGCTCCAGGAGAGCTGGAGAGGAACTGGGGACAGGGGCTGGAGGGACAGGACACAGGGAATGGATCCCTGTCCCTCCCCTAACCCTGCCAAGGTTAGATGGGATATTGGGAGGGAATTCTTGGCTGTGAGGGTGGTGAGGCACTGAAATGGATTTTCCCAAGGATGCCCCTGGATCCCTGGAATTGTCCAAGGACAGGCTGGACAGGGCTTGGAACAACCTGGGATAGGGGAAGGTGTCCCTTTAAATTTCTTCCAAACCAAACATTCCACGATCCTGCAATTCTCTGAAAACTGAGACAAAACATTCCCAGGTTTTGAATTCCTCCTTGATTTTCACCTGCTCCAAGCTCCAGCTTCATATTTATTTTGGGATTTGAAAAAAAAAAAAAAAAAAAAAAAAGACAACAAAAAACAACACAAATTGAGCCTGGCTTTTGTATGAGCCGGGTGAGCTGGCCAACACCAGCCTGGAAAACAAACCTTCCCACCTGATAAGGGAATTCCTGCGGGCAGGAAAACATTCCTAGTGTTTCTAGCAGGAATTCCATGTCTGGGCTGCCTTGCTGCTGCTCCTGCTTTTTCCCTTTCCCGTTCCAAAGGTTTGTGGATGAAGCCCTTGCAGCTGGGGGAGATCAGGCACAGAGCACGACACGAGTGTGTAAAAATAAATGTGTGGGACAGCGGGAAATGCCAGAAATGTCGGGAAAAAAGGACTGGATGTGGCTTTGCTGTGAGTAACAATCCGGGATCCTTCCCTTCCCTCCCTCCCACGGCTCCCAGCACTGGGAATGGCAGGGATTGGCTTCCCTGGCCGGCTTTAGCCCTTTGAAGGAGAGTTTTTCCCAGCGGGAATGAGGATGGCAGAGCCGATAACCTCCCTGTGCTCCTCCCTTTGCCCTGTTAATGATTTCCTTGGAGCTGGGGCAGTCAGGGAAAGCAGCAAGCCTGGGAATTCCCTGCCTGCCTTTGCCACCTCAGGAGCCTTGGGATGTGCCAGGGGGCTCCGAGGAGCTTGTGATTTGGGGAAAAAAAAAAAAAAATCCTAAAAATACAAGCACAGAAGCAGAAATTCTCTCTTTTCCCCCAGAATTGGGGATACCAGGTGTTTCCTCCTTCTGTAGAGGAATAATGAAGGAAATTCCTTTGTCTCACCAGAACTGGAGTGTCTGGTAAAGCTGAGTTTGCTGTCCCTGCGTGTCCCTGAGCAGGGATGTGCAGCCTGTGCCATGGGATTGAATTCCCTGTGTCCTGAGCCTTGTGGATGTGCAGGAATCATTCCTGGCTCATTCCTGGTGCCCACCTCACCTCCAGGACAGGAGCAGCCCCTTCCCAATCCATCTGGAGCAGCCCTGCAGGGGTTTGAAGGGAAGGGTTTCACCCCAGTGAACACCTCAGACTCACTGGAGATGTTCTCCAGGGATTTCCGAGCCACACATTCCTAGTCCAGAGCTGCTTTTGGGGAAAGCTTTTTGTCTGGATCATCTCAGAGCGGTATCAGACACCTTAAATTAGGGGGTGCCTCGTTAAGAAATGCAAACCAGGCAGGACAGGCACCCCCTGGGTTTCTCTTCCCAGCTGAAAAGGGGTTGGTGGGGGTCCCTGGAGCTTCCCACTGGATTGTGGCTCCGTGGAAAGCAGCAGCCTGTGCTCCTCCTTCATCCCAGAGCATCGCTCCTGCTGACCCAGCTGGAAAACTGCCAGCAACCTTTCCCTCCTTTAATCCCTCTCAGCTTTAATCGGTACCTGCCCACCTCCTTCCTGCCGGGGAATGCAAATGGAGCTGGAGCACAGCAGCAAATCCAGAGGTCGAGGATAATTCCTGGCCTTTCCCACCTGGGAACAGGTGGCTCTTGTGCAGCAGGTGACCGTGACTCTCTCTGGGATCGTTTTTCCAAAAGGAAAAGCTGTTGATTCCTGAGGGGATCCACTCCAGCCCTGGGAATGGGGTGGTTGGCACCAAGCTTTTTGTCAGCACCGGAATGAGGAGGGGAATTGGGAGTTTTCCTGGTGATGCACAGAATAAATGGAATTTATGTAATGCATGGAGCTGCTTTTAGCTTGCCACAGATCCTTCTGCAAACAAAGCCAAGGTTATGCAGCAAATTGCAGAGTGGGGATGGTTTATTTGGATGAATTTTTATTTTGATGTCTGCTTCAGTGGGATTCTCTGCAGATCCAGGAAAAACCAAGGATGACTTCATCCTCTCTTAAAAATTTATGCAGAATATATTAATTTTTTTTCTTTTTAAATGAAGTATCTTTATTTTTTTTTTTTTTAAGCTCTACTGCTGCAGGGGAGAGAGAGCACAGGGGAGGAGGGTCTGGGGGTTCTCTCCATCCATGCCCCAGCTGCACAGGGACTCCAGGGATCCTCCATCCGTCCTCCCACAGCTGCTCCAGCCTGTCTGTGCTGGTGGGAAGCTGGGAATGCTGGGGCAGGGTGATGATCCCACAAAGGCCTTTTTTTTTCTAGAGGCACATCTGGTGTGGGGGAATCAAATCCGAGCTGCCCTGAGCAAGTGCTCCTGGATTTCAGTCATGTGGATCCCTGAACAGCTGGGCCTTAGGAGCAGGATAAATCCCTGTTTGCTGAAGGAAAGGAGGGAAGGCGTGGAATTTCTGCTGCTCCCTGCCTGGCTGGGAGTGCCAGGGCATGGTGTGAGCCCAGCCTGTGACCCCACCGTCACTCTCCGGGTATTTTAATGCCCCTTGGATGAGCTGTGTGCAGACAAAACAAGGATGGAAAATGACATTTTGTGTGTCCTCACCCTCCAGCTGCAGCCAGGGCCAGACTCTTGGCAATGAGGCTGGTGAGGTTCCTGTTGTGATGGGAAAAGACCCTCAAGATCACCCAGTGCTCGCTGAACCACATTCCCAAGTGCCCCATTGTAAACCTTTCCAGGGATGTGACTCCACCATAGCCCCGGGCAGCCCCTTCCCATGCTCAGCCCAGCCTTCAGAGCAGGAATTAGCCCTGGTACCCAAGCTGGGCCTTTTCCCGTGTCCCCCTGGCTTCCCCTGCCCCAAACCCGGCCGGGTGTGCGGCGGGGCCGGCGCCGAGCTCCGCTCCCTCCCTGTCGGCTGCGGAAGGTAAAAATAACAGGGAATGTAGGGCACAGCCTCTCCCAGAAATTCCCGCTCCGGATTTCCGAGGCAGCAGGCTCAAGGAAGGTGTCTGGAGCTGTTCTCGCAGGGCTGCCCGGTTTTTGGGGTGCCTCGGGGCCGCGCTCCATCCCCCGCCGGGCCGGTCCCGGGGGGGCTCGGTTGGGTTGGACCCGCGGCTGCCGCAGCATCGCCGAGGCCGGGGGAGCCTCCCGGTGTCCAGGGGGGGTTTGGGGGATTTTTCCCCCGCTCCTGCCGAGGAGCGCGGCCGCAGCGGCCCCGCCCGGAGCCCGGAGCGGAGCGGGAGGAGGCGGCCCCGGCCCGGCCCCCCCGCGCTCCCGGGGCCGCCGCTGCGCAGGAGCAGCGCGGCCGCATCCATCTTCCCGCTGCCTCCTCCTCCTCCTGCTGCGGCTGCTGCCTTCTCCCCATCCTCCTCCTCCTCCCCAGCCTCCTCCTCCTCCTCCCCCGCCGGGGCCGCGGCGGCTGCGGGCGCTGCCGGCGGGGCGGCAGCGGCGGATGATGCACCGAGATGGTTCACCAGGAAAATTGCTCCTACCAGGTAAGGGGCGAGCTCGGCCTGGCCCCCAGCCCCGGGCAGCTCCGGGCAGCCCCGAGCCAGCCCCGGGCTGGGCCACCCCTGCGGCTGCGGCAGCGCGGGGCCGCCGCTTCGGGTTTGGACCGAGCATCCTGGGGTTCCCTCCGATCATCCTGGGGTTCGCTTCGAGCATCCCGGGGCTCGCTCCGAGCATCCTGGGGTTCGCTCCGAGCATCCCGGGGTTCGCTCCGAGCATCCTGGGGTTCCCTCCGAGCACCCCGGGGCTCGTTCCGAGCATCCCGGGGCTCGTTCCGAGCATCCCGTGGTTCGCTCCGAGCATCCTGGGGTTCCCTCCGAGCATCCCGTGGCTCGCTCCGAGCATCCTGGGTTTCGCTCCGAGCATCCCGGGGCTCGCTCCGAGCACCCCGGGGCTCGGCAGGCGGAGCAGCCCCGGGGCTTTTGTGCTCTCCTTGTGATGCTCGGAGGCGCAGCGGGGCCGGGGATGCGCTGCCCACATCCCGCTGCCTGCCCGGGCCCCGCTGCCTGCATCCCGCTGCCTTCCTGCCGGGATAAATCCGCTCCCTGGCAGCGGGAGAGCCGCGGATCGCAGTCCCGGGGCTGCCGCAGAGCAGGGCTGTCTTTTTTAGACCATTTCCTGCGCTTCCCACGTTCCTGCGAATGCAGGATGGTGATTCACAGGCTGCGGGCTGCTCCTGGTTCCGCAGGAACCGGGGATGGCGGTGTTTGTGAGTGTCCATCCCGGCCGCCCCCATCCCTGGGGATCCCCGTGTTTGGAGAACATCGGGATTCTTTCGGTGGAGAAATTGAGAGCTGGGGTGTGTTTGGGGCTTCATTTCCCTCTGGAGAGAGGATGGGTGCTGTGGGTGCACCTGCACGGGAGGCAGCTCACTGGGGGCCGGGCGGCACTTTTAGGGGCTCGATGGCTCGATTAGGGGCTCGATGGCAATTTTGGGGGCGCGATGGATCGATTAGCGGCTCGATGGCTCGATTATGGGCTCGATGGCACGATTAGGGGCTAAGTGGCACTTTTAGGGGCTCGATGGCAGAATTAGGGGCTCAATGTCACGATTTGGGGCTCGATGGCACAATTAGGGGCTCGATAGCACTTTTAGGGGCTCAATGCCCCAATTAGGGTCTCGATGGCTGGATTAGGGACTCGATGGCACAATTAGGGGCTAAGTGGCACAATTAGGGCCTCAATGGCTCGATTAGGGACTCGATGGCACAATTAGGGGCTCGATGGCACAATTTGGGGCTCAATGGCACAATTAGGGGCTCGATGACACTTTTAGGGGCTCGATGGCGAATTATTAAATGCAACGACATCTGCCCCTCAGGCACGGCGATGCTGAGAAATGCCTTTGCCTACGTGCAGTGAGGGCGTTTTAGAAAATCCCCATTCCCAAACATTCCCAGAGCCAGACCCTCAGCAAGCAGGGCCTTGCTCAGGCCAGCGCCCCATCCTCGTTTTTCCTCCATTCCCCCGTTTAATTCCAACTTCAGGCCGTGTTTCCCAACAAAATATCTCGGCTGCAAAATGCCTCACGAAGGGAGAAGATACAAAACAGAGGGAAGATTTTTCACGGAATTTTTTCAATCTAGCGATTCTGGAAATGAATTTCCATTTTTAACCTCTTCGGGAAAAAATATCCTGGGGATTTTTTGTTGTTTTTTTTTTTTCTGGTTTTGGTTTTTTTGGGTTTTTTTGGTTTTTTTTCCCAGTCTTTTGATTTCCCTGCAGCTCCGAGCCTGTTGCTCTGGACAGCCGGGATAAATGGTGCCATTGTTTGGGAGCAGCGGATGTTTTCCCAGCATACTCAGGAACGCACGGGTTAAAGGTTGGGCATTGTTTCCCGGCTGGAAGCGGCTCCGGGGGGTGGGATGATGATGATGATGATGATGATGATGATGATGGTGATGATGATGATGCCGAGCTGCGGCACAGGCCTGGCCAAAATCCCTGGGTGTTACTGCGACAGCACTGCTGCCTCCCCCTGCTTGTTTATGGACTGATTCCTCTCCTCCAAACCCATAAATATTAGAGGAGAACCAGCCAAAAACCACTCAAATCCCAGGGAAAAACCATCCAGGGAAACATCTTTTCAATTTAAGTGTGTTTCCAAACCTTCCTAGGGCGCTGCAGAGATTAAGAGCAGCCCCAGCCCCCTCCCAACCCCATTAACCCAAAGGCCGAGTTTTAATCCTTTTGTGGATGGCAATCCCGGGCTTTGGGATCACCAGCAATGATGGGATTTTGGTGGCTGCCCGGGGGAGGGGGTGGCAGTCTTTAATCTGCTCTGCTCCCTCCTCACACGCCTTTTTCTTTTGGAGCTGTTCAAGGAACTAAAAATAAATCAAAGACAGGAACAAGCCAGCTCTTGGGAAAACTTAAAAATGAGTTTGTTTTGAAGAATTCTGGTAGAAAAACTCTTGATGTGCCCAGGTCATGGCTGGGCCACCAAATCCATGGCAGGGAGGGGGCTTGGGAGTGGGGCAGGTGCTGAGGAAGAGGAGGATGGATATTCCTCTTGTGTTCCATTCCCTCAAATCCCTGATTCCCCCAGAAAAGAGCTCTCGGTGCTGGGCTGGGAAGTGCAGGTGGCCCTGAGCTCTCCTGGGGTCAGGTGAATTCCCTGATTTTAGGCTGGATCTTCCATGGTCTGGAGACCCCAATTTCTGCCATCTCTTCCATGGATGCATCCTGGAATCAGGCTGGATGCTGCCACTCTCTGTGCCGTGGATTTCTCTCTTAATTCTGCTTATTTTCTTATTTATTCCAATTTATTTCCCTATATCAAGCATTTTATTTAGGCCATCATAATTCCTCCTGCAGTCTGCCCAGGAAATCCTTGGCTGGTGCTCACTGAGCGATGTTTTGTGAGCTCCTGAGCCCACATGGAATAAAAAATCCAGTGTGCAAATCCAGCCTTTAGCCCAGAAATAAAGGTTTTATTCTGCTGTGTGGTTCAGCTGGGCCTTACTGGCCCTCAGCCTCAGCCAGGCCTTCAGTTTGCCTTGTAAATCTGTATTTTCAGCAGATCCAGGGAGCAGTGCTGGGCTCCTCAGCCTCCTCCTGCTTTAATCCATGGGTTTTGCCATTGCTGTACAAGTGGATGGTGTGTCTGAATCCTGGATTTTTAAATTTCTGATTAAAAGGAGAGAATTCAGGGGCACCCAGTGCCCGTGGCTGAGGCAGGAGCCTCCCAGTTGCCCCTGGGAACAGGATTTGGCTCCGTGTTTTTTGGCACCAGGCAGGGGCTGAGCTATCTGCTGGCAGCAGGGTCGCTCTGGAGATGGTTCCAGGCTCCACACGTGCGAGGAAAATTAAAAAGAAAAAGAGATCTGAGGAGAAAAGAGATTTTATTGCCTTAGAAATCATCTGTGAGGTGGGGCAGGGCCTGTGGTAGAGTCTGCTTGAATCCCTGTGTTTTTCTGGGATGTGGATGAGTTCGGGTGTTGGGATTGGCTTTATTTGGGTGTTTTTGAGAGGGATCTGTTGGCAAACCCTGTGTCAGGGAGGTGCTGGTGCCACTTTGGATCAGGCTGGAAGCCCCAGGGGTGCACCAGGCAAGGCTGGATGCTCCCCACCCCTCCCAGGATCCCACAGAATTAATCCATAAAATTCACAAGCTTGCACTACAAAGTGCTCCTTAAAGAAATTAAAATAATTTGGAACGTCATGAGATTTCTTTGTTTTCACCTCAGGAGGGGTTTGGAGGCCCCAGAAATCAGCTGGCTTCATCTTTTTCTTTAAAGCGAGAGCAAATTCTGGTGGCAAAATAAAACTCCAAGGGGCAGGCCTTGGGGAAAAGCTCAAATTCCATGAAAATGTGGTGTGGAAAAGCTGGGGAGCTGCTGGCCTGGCCTCTTGCCCGTGGAGAATGGTCCAGGCTGGCACAGCTGAGGAGGCTCCGTGCCACTGCCCCACGTCCCACAGCCGTGACAATAAAGCAGAGCCTTTGTGAGGGAGCTCTGAGGCCTTGGGCAGACAGAGATCCCAAAAAAATGCTCTTCCAAGTGCTGGAAGAGCACTTGGAGCGTGCTGAAACTCTTGGAGTGTGCTAAAAGCTCTTGGAGTGTGCTAAAACTCAGGGAAGCATCAGCAGAGGGAGGCCTTGGGGTCGGCTCGACCCTGAATTTTTGCAGGTGCCTTTGCAGGGAAGGGACTGGTGGTTTATTCCAACATTGCAATAAAATCCAGGGTTTGTGGAATGGAATCACAGAATGGCAGAATAATTTGGATTGAAAGGGGCCCTAAAACCCATCCCGATGGGCAGGGACACCTCCCACTACCCCAGGTTCCTCCCAGTTCCATCCAGGCTGGCCTTGGGCACTGCCAGGGGCAGCCACAGCTTCTCTGGGAATGCCACCCCAGCCCTCCCCACCCTTCCAGGGAGGAAATCCTTCCCAATATCCCATCCAGCCCTGCTCTCTTCCCGTTTAAATCCATTTCCCCTTGTTCTGTCACCCCCTCCTCTCAAAGGATCTCTCCCTGATAGTTCTGGCATCCTGAGATTCCAAGATCCTGGAACGGGCCTCAGTTCCCTGAGTGCTCCATGCCCAGGATTTTGGCAGCTTGGAGGGAATTCCCTGAGCTCTGCCGGGAATTCGGAGGGTTCCTCTCCTCCCTTGGGATCCAGCGGTGTTTGGGAGTTGATCCCAGCAGGAAGGGGGAATTCCTCCCCCTCTGGAGCACAGCCCAGCCCCAAGGGGGATTTCCCTGACTCCAGCAATGCTTTTATGCTCAGGGAAGGGGAATTTTGCTGCTTTTCTGCCATCGAGGCGTGTTCCAAGCACCCTGAACTGGCTGTGCCTCGCCCAGGGATGATTCCAACACTTCCATGCCCATCCTGGCCGTGCTGGCTCCATGTGCTCCATCCCAGGGACCCCTCCCCAGCTGCCCAGCTCCAGATTTTGCTGCTCTGACCTTTCCCTTCCTGCTGGGAAAAGGAAATCAGGCTCTTCCTCTCCAGCATCCCAGCCCATGGAGAGGGGGTGGGATGGAGCCTTTTTTGGGATGCTCCAAGCAGAGGGACAGCGGTGACTGTGGGGAAGGGGCCAAACACCAAAGATGTGCTGAGAGAATCCCAAAATTCATTTCCCTTTTGGTATCCCGGATTGAAATCGGCCTTTTCCAGCAGGGAGGTGCCCATCCCAAGGGACTGGCACTGGGGAGGGTCCCACGTGTGCCCCCAGCCGTGGTTCCAGGGGTTCCCAGCTGTGATTCTTAGCCAGGTTTGGGGTTTCTTCCTGGGCCTGGGCCAGCTCCTGGGTGCAGGGTTTTCCCTGGAGACTGGGATCAGCTCTGGGATCAGCTCAGGGAATGCCCCTCCGGAGTCCTGGAGCATCCCAGGAGGGCAGGGCAGAGAGATGGCCTGAAAGCTGGGATGGGGGATAAAATATCCTAAAAACTGCCATGGGATATATTTATTTCCATTTCTATTTTTAGGGTTGTGTCACTTCCTCTCCTTAGGGGTGGCCTTGGTGTCACTTCAGCCAGGGAGGGGACATGGGGACATCCCCCAAGGGTGAGGACAGGGGGATGCAGGATTGTCCCAAGTCAGGAGGTGACAAATCCCAGGCTCAGCCCCAGCCCGTGCTCCTGGCACCACATCCTTCCACTGGGAATGTGTCGTGATTTATTTATTTGGGATTTATTGTCAGGATCCGTCCTCAGCTGGGAGAGGAAGTGGATTTAGCAAGAGCAGGAAAGAGCACAATGAGTCAGCGAGAGGGGAACTAAAAATAAGGAAATATCCAGGGCACGACTTTGTTTCATTTGGGAATTACAGTTGCAAAGCATCATCCGGGGACAAGAATGGGATTAAATATTTATTATGCTGGTTTTGCCCTGAAAATTTGGAGTAGATTCATGCTGGGATGCATCACTTGGGTGTTGTTAGAGCTGGGAATTGACCTGGAATTTGCATTTGGGGTGGAATGATGGCAGCATGGCTTGGATATCTCATTAAACATCATAAGGCAATTAAAATTATCTATAGTTGTGTTGCACCAAAAAATCAGGATTTTTCTTGCTGCTGTGCCAGGTTTTGGGGAGAAACTGTGGCATAATTCCATTTTCCTAAGGATTCCTTTTGGGAATTCTTGCCCTGAGTGTGAGCTCTGCCTCTCCCTGCTGCTGATCCGGACAAACCTTTCCTGCTGGGATGGGATCTGAGCACGGACAGAGCAGGATTTGTGAGGGAGGGGGTCAGGGGTGGCCTTGGGAAGGCACCTCCAGGCAGGAATGCTGGAGGCAGGAGCTGGAAGCTCCGAATTTGTGTGCTGTGAGGCCCCCCAGGAGCCAGGGATGGAATTTTTGGGAATCCCCAGCTCTCCACACCCACCGAACGGGAAGCAGGGTTAGGCTGGCTGCTTCTGTTGCTTGATCCTGAGGAAATTAGGATTTTTTTGCACCTGGAAAAGCCAATTTAACCAGGGAACAGCACCGTGGGGTCCTTGCTGGTGGGTTTTGCATGGAGTAAAAATTCCATTCACTGCTGGCATGGATCGGGACCCCAAACCACACTGGGAATTCACCGGCTTTTCCTGAGGAAAAGCCCCAAGAAGGAGAAAGCCCCTTGCTGGCAGCCTGGCAGCAGTGCCAGCCTGGGATTTTGACATCAGACCCCGGGATTTTTCCTGCCCTTGCGGAGCCTCGGCGTTATTTTTATCAGGCGCTGGCAGTGGCTGCGGCAGGACGCGACCTCCCAGCCCCGCTGAGCCTCCCAGCCCCGGGGCTCCCTGACTTTATTTGGGAAAACCGAGGTGCTCCGGGCCGGCCGGCAGCGAGAGGGGCTGCCAAATCATCCCGGCCTTTGGAGCCAGCCCTTGATCCCGGTTTTTGGAGAGAGCCCTTCATCCCGGCCTTTGGAGCGAGCCCTTCATCCCGGCCTTTGGAGTGAGCCCCTCATCCCGGTTTTTGGAGCCAGCCCTTGATCCCGGTTTTTGGAGCCAGCCCCTCATCCCGGATTTTGGAGCCAGCCCCTCATCCCGGATTTTGGAGCCAGCTCCCCACCCCGGATTTTGGAGCCAGCCCCTCATCCCGGATTTTGGAGCCAGCCCC
>JAWWMU010000013.1:1579244-1591542 GCA_035048155.1 Cinnycerthia olivascens
CCTCCCTCCCTCCCTTTTTGGCTCTGACAGCTCTCAGGAATGGATAGGAAGTGGTATCAGCTCCCAGCAGCTTCCCTCTCTTTCCCTGGGTGGATCCCAACATTCCTTTTTGGATATAACACCACAGCCCCGGGTGTTTCCCTCCAGTTTAACCTTTCTAATCTGCTGGGCTCCTCTTCTCCTTGAAAGCCAAGGAGGCCTAGCTGGGAGTCACCCTAATTTTTAAAGATAATCCTGTGGATTAAGATTAAAAAAATAAATCCAAACCCTTCACGGTTTCTGTAGGGGAAAAAAAGCACAAAACCAGGTCAGACTTTGCTGTGGCTTTGCTTCCCCAGAGCAAGCAGAGCTCGTCCTACTCAGACAGAGACACGACGGAGGAGGAGTCGGAGTCCCTGGATGACATGGATTTCCTGAGCAGGCAGAAGAAGCTCCAGGCTGAGGCCAAGATGGCCTTGGCTATGGCAAAGCCCATGGCCAAGATGCAGGTGGAGGTGGAGAAGCAGAACAGGAAGAAGTCGCCGGTAGCGGATCTTGTAAGTGACCCCAGGAGTGACCCCAGGAGTGACCCCAGGAGTGACCCCAGGGGTGACCCCAGCCCTGGCTCGTCCCCTCCTCTGGTGGCTCTGGCTCACAGGGAAGGATGGATGTGGAGAAGGGGTTGCCTTCAGGAGCTGGGAGGATTTTTGGGAGCAGGGGATGAGGTGCTGGAGGCTGGAGCTGCCTTGAGGCCGCTCACCCTCTGGGCTGGAGGCTGTTCCTCCCATCCTGGAGCTCTCCTGCCTCAGTCCAGGGCTGTCACCACCACCCTGACCCCAACTCCAGCAAATATTCCTGATTCCAGCCCCCTGGCAGCCCTAGGCCCAGTTTTGTGTGGATGGCTGAGCTCCCTTCGGTGGGGTTACTGCTGCCTCTCTGTGAGGCAAAGCTGAGGGGACAAACAGCTCAGAACTAGAAATAATTGGAAGAAAACTGTAAAATATTGGAAGGAAACAGTAAAATATTGGAAGGAAACAGTAAAATATCGAATATTTCTTTCCAGCTGCCACATATGCCTCATATAAGTGAATGCCTGATGAAGAGAAGTTTAAAACCCACTGACCTAAGGGACATGACCATTGGGCAGCTACAGGTGATAGTCAATGACCTTCACTCACAGATAGAAAGTAAGTGATAATTGCTTAATTATTCTGGGGTCTGCCTCCTTTAATTAAGAACAGTCCTCTGGGATAAATATAAATATTCTCCATGGAAAGGGTTTTCCATCCCAGGGCAGTGGTGTAGCCTCTATCCCTGCAGGGATTTTAAAAGCCCTTTGGATGTGGCACTTGGTGGGGGAATCCCAGTTTTGGACTCCCCCCAGGACACCCCAAACTCAGCCCATTTCTCCCTGGGCCAGGCTTGAACGAGGAGCTGGTGCAGCTGCTGCTGATCCGGGACGAGCTGCACACGGAGCAGGATGCCATGCTGGTGGACATCGAGGACCTCACCAGGTGAGCAGGGATTGCTCTCCCCCCACTGCTCCCAGTACCCCCCAGCACCTTGTGGGGGTTCTCCTCCAGCAGAGTTTTGGCACTAAAGCTTTTGCCATCCCGGATATTGGGAAGGAGTTGTTCCATGTGAGGGGGGGGGAGGAGAAGCTGTGGCTGCCCCTGGATCCCTGATAATGACACCCGTGTGTGAGAGAAAGAATTAAGAACTGTGAAAAACACCAAGTTAGAAAATGCCTCAGAAAACTTGAAAAACGAGGGTGGCAGGGCTTTGCAACCTCTGGGGGGAAGGGAGGGAAAAATCTCAAGTGCCCCAAACCACTCCAGGATTTAGAGAAACCCCCAAGGGCCTTCCCTGGCCTTTCACCCACCCTCCCTCCTGCCAGGAGGAGATCTGGGAAAGTTTGGTTTGGAAAGTTTTTTCCTCCCCTGGCAACACACAATTCCCAGCTGGTTGTTGCAGACGGTGGGGTTGGCTTTTTCCATCTTTTCCTTGGCCCAGGAAATAACTTTTTGCCCCTTTTTGCCCCCAGACACGCCGAGAGCCAGCAGAAGCACATGGCAGAGAAGATGCCAGCCAAGTGAATCCCTCATCCTGCCTCTGGAATTCCAGAATCCCAGTGTTGCTCATTGACCATGTCCGAAGCTTTCTGTCTGGTGATTGGCCTCTGCTTCTTAATTTATTTTAGTTTTTTTACTCGTGCCACTAAATATCAGGCATTTTAATAATAATAATAATAATAATAAGATTATTATTATTACAGAAACAAAGAGAATTGTACAGTACTTATAACATTATAAATCGTGGGCGAGAAGAGAGGGTAGTTTAACTTTATTTTTTGGTCGTTTAGAGATTTTTTGGGTTGGATGAATATTTTACCATTGACTACTTTTTTATTCCTCACTGTAGTTTTCAAATAAAGAACCTGCTCTTGATGGTGCTATACAAGTCAACAAAAAAAAGAAAAAATCCATGCCTGCCTCGTAGTGACGTCGTAGCTTTCAGTAATCTGTACATTTTCCTCAGTTCTCAGCATTTTGGGGAATGTTGAGGTTCATTTTTAGGTGTGCTATTAACACTCAGTGGGTGCAGAGAGTTGGAAGTTTTCTGTATAAAGCTGTAAAATAAAAATTACCACCATTGTTTCCTATGCCACGTCTGTTTGTTGCCGAGGGGGTGAATTTTGAATTTGCTGCTGGATCCTCCAGCTAAATGTGTCATTTATCATCACCAGAAAGAGACTTTCATTTTTTATTTTTTTTTTGCCTTGCTGCCCACACGACACTGAGAGAAGGGTTTTGTAGAGTTATTTATCTGTAACTCCCTAATTTTTTATTTGGGAATTCCTAATAATTCTGTTTCACATGGACTTCAAAGATTCTTCTGTAACACTGAACCCTGAATTTGTGGTGGTCGGGAGCAGCAGACACACACCCCAGGTGGGGTTTTTTATATTTCATTGTCCAGGCTGAACATTTAAGTGAAATTTTAGAAATGAGAAGAATAATCTGTGTTCAGAAATGGGCAGCAAATGAAAAGGATTAAATATGGAATTCCTCACTCTGCCTTTAGGAGAGGCCCAGAGCTGAGTGCTGTCTGCAGGAGAGGGGACACTGGGACAAAATAAATTTGGTTCCATCCCTTTTTGATTGGATTTCAAGCTGGGAGAACCCAGCCAGCCCTTCCTAAGTCCCAGCAGCTTTTTACCTTTTAATTCTCATTTCCTCGGGGGCAAATCCATCCCAGCCAAGGCTCTGCCTGATGACTTATTCAGGATGTTTGTAAAAAGCTTCAGCTGCATTAAAATTTCATCCCCTGCTAGGCATGGCCTTTATTAAAACACTTTTTTTTTTTTTTAAATTACTTTTTTGCCTTTTTTATTTATTTTTTTTTCTTTTATTTGCAGAAAGGGCAGGGTTGGAATCAGCCCTCGGAGGGGTTTGGGGGCTGGGATGGGGTTGGTTTAATTTAGGGAGAAATTGGATGGATTAGGAGCCCTCACCTGCAGCCCAGGAAAAAGTCATCCCCTTTTCCTCCTTTTTTTTGAATTTATACAGAAAAGACAGAGAAATATTGAGGTGTTGGTTTCCCTGCAGCTCTTGGGTGGCTGCCTGCACATGGGGACAGCTGCTGGCTTTAGATTTTCCCCTCTAAAGGTTGAATTTTCCCTCTAAGCCCTCACATTTGCAGTTTGACCCCAAAACCTCTCCGTGGATCCTTTGGGTCTCAGGGAGGAGCTGCCTCCTGCTGTGTTTGAAAAGCCCCAAAAAAACCAAAATTTGCTCTCAGTTTTTGGGAAAAAATTAGAAAAAAAAAAAAGCAAGAAAGGCCCTGGGTGATCCCAGAGCTCCCCCTGGCATCCTCCAGCTCTGGAGCAGTGGGATGGGACAGCCTGGAAAGGCTGGAATTCCATTCCCTTGCTAAGTGCCTTTGGATTGCTGCAGAGAATTTGTTATTCCACTCACCTGTCCTGGGGGAATTGGGCTTTTCCAGGAAAAAATCCTGTTCTGGGTCCCCTTGGCTCCGTGTCCCGAGGGGGGTTGGAATGGATGGATTAAAGGATATTTCTGAAAGAAAAGGGTCTGGTGTGGTGTCTGAGCAAGGTTTGAGGTTTGGGTTTTATTCCTCCTGCATCCTCCTGCGTGGGTTTTTGATTCCCAAAAAAGCCTAAACCATCTCCCACAGGATGCCAGGCTGGGAATTGTTTTCCAGTCTCAAACCACAACATTCCTTAAAATTCTTCAGTCTCATCCTAAACTCACCTGTGCTAAAAGAGCCCAAAATGCTGCATTAAATAAAAAATAACCCCAAAATCAGCCTCATGCCTGGCCCAAGATCCTGCTGACGTGGATCCCACCACCCTTGGGAGCTGGGATGAGCTTGACGAGCCAGCTGTGTGCTTTGGGTCCCTCTTTTTTGGGATTTTCTGCCCTTTTTGGGCTCCCTGTCTCCAGCAGCTCCTGGGGGTGCTGAGCAGCATCTCCCCACACACCGAGGCAGCACCGTGGGGTGGGGACATGGAAAAGAGGGAAACTGTGGCTGTTCCATCCCTGGCAGTGCCCAGGGCCCGGCTGGACAGGGCTGGGAGCAGCCTGGGATGCTGGAAGGAGTCCCTGCCATGGATGGGGTGGAATGAGATGATTTTTAATGTCTCTCCCTCTCCATGAACTCAGGAAAATGAGCGAGGTCATTGAATTCTTCCCTGGGAGGATGGGGAGGCCCCAGCTCACAGAAATTCTGGATTCCCAGAGAAAGTTTGGGTTCCTCATCCCTGGAAGTGTCCAAGGCCAGGCTGGACGGGGTTTGGAGCACCCTGGAATGGTGGGAAGTGGAACTGGATGAGCCTTGAGGTCCCTTCCAACCCAAACAACCCAACCCATTCCATGACTCCATAAAAACCACACGCACGGCCCTTTGCTCTTCCTTCCCACCCTCCAAATGAGGAGCACTAATGAATTTGTGGTCATTAAGGCACAGATGAGACCCTTTGGGATGGGGGGGACTCTCCCTCCGTGTCCCCCCTGTCCCCAGCCCATCCCAGGACATTCCAACTCCTTCCCACCCTGCCAGGGAACGGGAGCAGCTCCCAGATTTTCCCTCTCCACCCTTCCCACGGGGGAGGCTCCGTGGGCTGGGGCTGACGTCCCTCCTGCCTCCCCACCGAGTTTCTCTTCCCTCTTCCCATAAACCCAAGGAAAGGCTCATGTGCAGCCCTCGTCCTCCTGCTGCTCCAGGAGTGCCCGCAGGGAATTTTCCAGCTGGGATCAAACCAGCTCCAATCTGCTTTTCCCAGTCCCTCGGCGGGGTCAGCCCTCCCCTCTCCCCTCAGATCCACCACCAGCCCCTTCCCAGCAGGGAAATATTGCTTAAAGTCTCTTCTTGGTTATGGAGGAGGGGGAAAAAAGATGCATGGAAAAGGATTTGTCCCGATTTTCGTGGTGCCACAGGTTCTGAGCCATCCCTGCTCCTGGGTTTCAGTTTTTGATGCCAGGCTGGGATTGCTGTGGAGAAATCTCCGTGGAGGGCTGGGAGCAAAGCCCAGGCACCACGGGGATGGTGGGCACAGGGAAGCACATCTGGGGAAGAAATTCCCTTTAAAAGGAGAGTGGAGCACCCTCATCCGTCTGAAAAACGGGAATTGCAGCTTTCTGTGGATGGCTGGAGCTGGTCCAGGCAGCTCAGCTCGGCTCTCCTCTGCTTCCAGGCAGGAATTCTCCAAGGAATTCTCCCAGGTGTTCCCCCAAACCCACCGTGGCCCAAGGGCTGACACCCCCAGACACCAATTTGGAAAATGCCCCGGTGGATGCTCCGGGAATTTTGCTGGAATGACCACTCCAGGCTCTGACCCCCAAAGAGCTGGGGAGTGGCTCTGCAGCTCCCCAGACACACGAGATGGATTTTTTGGGAGTGAGAAGGTGATGCCTCGGAGGCTGACCTGGAGCAGAGACCAGACAGATCATCCAAGGCACTTGGAAAATTATATTACATCAAAAAATGCTAAAAACCCCTCCCTGCTCAGCTCCTGCTCACCCAGCATCAGATTCCTTTCTCTTCTCCTCGTGCAAAGCCAGAGGGAGGTGAAAGGGCAAATCCAAACCCAGCAAGGACCAAACTCCTGCTTTTCCCCCATCCCTGCTTTCCTCCAGCACAGCCCCCACAGCCGGGGGGTGACGGGGACGGATCAGGAGCAGAAAAAGCCCCCAGAGCTGAGAAATTCTGTCAAGGGTGAAAACTGAAAGTGAGAGAGAAAGAGCTCCCCGAAATTGCCACGAAACCACGGGCACAGCTGGCACCACCTCCTGAGCCACCCACTCACGGGGCACAGCGAGGGCCGGGCTGAGCGCACAGCATTCCCAAAATTCCAGCGGGGGATGCACCTCTCATCCAGCCCCTGCTGCTGCTTCCCGAGGGGTTTCATTCCCGTTAATTCCGTGGGAATTTAAAACAAACCCCACAGGGCTGATGGACCCGTATGGGGTCATAAAATCCTGGAATGGGTTGGGGTGGGAAGGGACCTTAAATCCCAGTTCGACGGGCAGGGAATGGGAAAAATTCTGAGTCTGTGGGTTGGGAAGGGACCTTAAATCCCAGTTCCACGGGCAGGGAGTGGGAATAATTCTGAATCTGTGGGCAGGGCTGTGATGTTCACTTGTGATTTTTTCCCATGGAATCACAAAATCATGGAATGGGTTGGGTTGTTCGGGTTGGAAGGGACCTCAAAGCTCATCCAGTTCCACCTCCCACCATCCCAGGATGCTCCAAACCCCGTCCAGCCTGGCCTTGGACACTTCCAGGGATGAGGAACCCAAACTTTCTCTGGGAATCCAGAATTTCTGTGAGCTGGGGCCTCTCCATCCTCCCAGGGAAGATTTTCTCCCTGATATCTGCTCCTCCCAACTCAGTGGGAGAAATTCCCTGCCCAAAATTCACCCTGTGGGATTTTTTGGGAATCCCAACCCTGATCCAGTGGCTCCCAGTGGCTTCATCCCTTTCCCAGGATAATCCCTTACCCTGGCAAGGGGATTTGGAGCCTGCCAAACCCAACCTCTGAATTTGGGGTTCCTGAGGCTGGGGGGTCCCAGAGCTGCCAGGCTGCTCCCTGGAATCCAAGGGCCAGGAACCAGCATGGATCATGGGGAAAACCTCAGGAATTCTGCTGGCAACTGGAAAAAAAATAAAGAGCCAAGAGATGCAGGTGACTGAGCCAGGATTTTAGAGGTTCCAGCATCCCAAGAAAGTTTCAGAAACATCATTCAATCAGCCCCCGGGGAAATAGCAGCAAAAGCAGAGGTTTGGGATTAGGAATTCCAGGGAATTCCACGAGGAATCAGAACCAACAGGCACAAAAACACCAGGAAAGCTCCTCCTGAGCCTTTTCTCCACCCTTATTTTATGGAGCCAGCAGTTCCCAACCCAAATCAGAAATTAATTCTGTCAGTGAGGCCCTTCTGGTGATAAATCTGACCTTGGATCTTCCCAAAAAATGATGCAGAAGCAAAAATAAATCATTCAGTATTCCACAGGTTCTGTGAGTGGCAAATAGGATCAAGTTATTTTTATTTCTTGCACCCAGAAACCCCATTCCATGCAATATTTTCCCATTCTTTTAACGAAGCAGTGATCTCTGCCTGGGTGGGATTTATCACCCTGCAGCTTTAATTTATATTACTCTGTAATCATTGCTTAATTAGAGATATAAAATTACTGCTAATTACAATTCCAGGCAACAGGGCTGCCCTCCAAAGAACCAAACCCTTCCCACTGAGGATGCCAAGTGACCTTCCCAAAGGGTTTGGAGCCTGTTAATGAGGAAAATCCACCTGATTTGAAATTCCAGGAGGAACAACATCCCACAGCTGGATAGGAAACATCCCCAAACCCCATTTCCCCCAAGCACAGGGTGATGGTCACAATTCTCACCTGCAAATCAGGATGCACCTCACTTCCCTGGGCCAAAATGAAGCCAAAAATTCAATTTTGATTTATTTGAGGGGAGAGAAGCCGAGATTGAAACAAAAAGCCAGGACACTTCCAGGAACCTCCGGATTTTTCAGAAGAGTGGGGCTGGAGCTGATCCCATTTCTCATCACTCAACTCCCCGGGCCTCAAAACCAAACTGAGCTCAGGCTTTGGGCTCTGGGGCTTTTCTCAGCGGGTTTCTGTCTGATTTGTGTTCTCCCTTTCTTTCTCAAGCAGCATTTTTAGGTATTGATTTGGGGCAGGGCAGAGCCAGGAGCAGGGATTCCCCAGATTGTGAATTTGAATTTTTGCATTAGATCGAATCTAATTTTATAGAGACCCAGAATGATCCTTTTTTTTTTTTCCCTCTGGAGGCTAACTCCAGCAAAAGTAATTTCTGCTTGAAATACAGGCAGTGGAATTATATTTTATTGTGGAAAATCATACACAACACTTTTATAATATAATAGTTAAATATTACATATATAAAATACTTATTATCTATATTATCTGTATTATCTGCATTATCTATATTATCTATATTACCTATACTATCTATATTATATCTATTATATTCATTACATTTATTGTATTTATTATATTTTCCTTTATTTATTAAATTTATGTTTGTTATATTTATTGTACTTATATATTTATTAATTTTTATATTTATTATAGTTTTCTATTTTTATATTTATTATAGTTTTATATTTATTATAGTTTTATATTTATTATATTGGGCAGGTCCTGGCACAGGGTGCCCAGAGCAGCTGTGGCTGCCTCTGGATCCCTGGCAGTGCCCAAGGCCAGGCTGGACAGGGCTTGGAGCACCTGGGACAGTGGAAGATGGAACTGGATGAGCTCTAATACCCCTTTCAACCTAAAGAATTCCATGATTTCACGATTCCATGAAAAAAACACAAAGGAACATCCCAGCCCTGCCCACAGATCTCTAATTATTCCCGTTCCTCTGGGACTGCACTTGCCCCAGGTTGATCAAGGAGTAATTATCTTATTGAAATATATTCTAATGTATAAAACACATTATTTTGCACTCATATGATCAATACAAATATTCATTACCAAGATTTTTCATTTAGGGTAATCCTGCTCAGGCAGAGGATGCTTTGAGGTGAAGGAGGGGAAGATGGATTTCTTCTTCCACTGGAGTAAAAATTCCACTCACCAGAATGAAAATCCCGGAATCCTGGAAAGGTTTGGGTTGGAAGGGACCCTAAATCCCAAACCATTCCCCCCCTGCCATGGCAGGGACCCCTCCCACTGTCCCAGGGCGCTCCAAACCCTGCCCAGTGTGGCCTTGGGCACTGCCAGGGATCCAGGGCAGCCCCAGTGAGGTTTCCAGGAGAGATCTGGAGGCTCTAATTAGGACAGATTCCAATTTTGCAGCAAATTAAATCCCAATCCCAGCCCAGCTCTGATCCTGCTGGGAAACCTCCTGTCCTGCTGGGAGCAGAGGCTGAGAAACCTGGAAAGCCAAAGTGGTGCCTTTGAGGAACAGCCCCGCAGCACATCCCAAAATTCTCTTTCACTTTTGGGTCTCGGAAGTCGCGGCTCCTACACGAGCTGGAAACCACAGCCCAGGGTGAAACGGGGGGGGAGAAGTGGAAAACACAGACAGAAATTGGAAAATTATGCACTGCTGGTGCTGGAGCAAGAAAGAAGTCTCAGGACACGCCACAGGCTTCTTATAGGAAACAGTGAAAATAAAAAGAATCTGAAAATGCGATATAAAACTCTTGATTCATCCTGCTCCCTTCCAATTTGACAGCAAAAATCCCAGTGACTTCACGGCAGTCCCAAGGCACAGAAAAGTTTCCTGCAGCCTTTTGGTGCAGCTGAGAATGGCCCCGAAAAATAGGAGCTGATATTGAAATATTTGTTGGTTATTCCAAATACTTCAGCAAAATCAAACACTCAGGCAGCTTTTGTCAAAAGTTCGTTTGTGAGATTTTGTCGTTGCAGAATCAGAGAATCATGGAATGGTTTAGGCTGGAAAATATCCCAAAGTTCATTCAGTCCAACCATCCCCAGCTCTGCCCAGGCCACCCCAAGCCCTGTCCCCAAGTGCCACCTCCACAGGGCTCCAAACCCCTCCAGGGATGGGGACTCCACCACTCCGACCCTTTCCACGAAGGAATTTTCCCCAATATCCAACATGAGCCTCCTCTGGGAAACCTGAGGGTGCTCCTTCTTGTCCTGTTGCTTTTTCCTTGAGAAGAAAGCAGGAATAGAAATAGAAATGGAGAAGCTGGAGAGGGACAATTTCCAAGGGATGGAGGGACAGAGCAGAGAGGGGATGGCTTCAAACAGAGAGAGGAGGGATCAGGGGGGATATTGGGGAGGAATTCCTGGTTGGGACAGCGAGGGAATCCCGGTGTAGAATTCCCAGAGGAGCTGTGGCTGTCCCTGGATCCCTGGAAGTGTCCGAGGCCACCCTGGGATGGTGGAATCCCTGCCATTGGAATGAGATGAGCTGTAAGGTCGCTTCCAAACCACTCCTCTGGGACTGCACTTGCCCCAGGCTGATCAAGGAGTAATTATCTTATTGAAATATATTCTAATGTATAAAACACATTATTTTGCACTCATGTGATCAATACAAATATTCATTACCAAGATTTTTCATTTAGGGTAATCCTGCTCAGGCAGAGGATGCTTTGAGGTGAAGGAGGGGAAGATGGATTTCTTCTTCCACTGGAGTAAAAATTCCACTCACCAGAATGAAAATCCCGGAATCCTGGAAAGGTTTGGGTTGGAAGGGACCCTAAACCCCAAACCATTCCCCCCCTGCCATGGCAGGGACCCCTCCCACTGTCCCAGGGCGCTCCAAACCCTGCCCAGCGTGGAACGGTTTGGGTTGGAAAGGACCCTAAATCCCACCCTATTCCTATTCCTGTTCCTATCGGTCCCAAACCATCCCATGATTTTGTGATCCCGTGACAGTTCCCGAGCCCGCCCCGTTTCCCGGGGCGCTCTCCGTGCGGAGCCCGAGGAAGGAGCTCCCCCGGCCCGGCCGGGCGGGATTCCCGGCCAGGCGCTCTCGGGATGAGCGCGGGGGGAAACCCCGCTCGGCCGGCGGCGCTATAAGAGCTGTCCCGGCGGGACCGACGGCAGCGACATGGAGCGGAGCGGCAGCAGCGGGAACGGCACCGGCGGGACCGGGAACGGCACCGGCGGGACCGGGAACGGCACCGAGAACGGCACCGGCGGGACCGGGAACGGCACCGGCAGGACCGGGAACGGCACCGGGAACGGCACCGGCGGGACCGGGAACGGCACCGGGAACAGCACCGGTCATAACACCGGGAATGGCACCAGTCATGTCACCGGGAGTGGCTCCAGGGATAACACCGGGAACGGCACCGGCAGCATCGGAAAAAGCACCGGGAGCGGCTCCAGGAACATCGGGAGCAGCACCGGGAACAGCACCAGGAACGGCACCAGTCGTAACACCGAGAACGGCACCGGTAATAACACCGGGAGCGGCACCGGGAACGGCACAGGGAACATCAGGAGTGGCACCGGGAACAGCACTGGGAGAGGCTCCGAGAACAGCACCGGGAACAGCACCGGGACAGGCACCGGGACAGGCACCGGGAACACCGGGACAGGCACCGAGAACACCGGGAGCGGCTCCAGGAGCACCGGGACAGGCACCGGGAGCGGGCGGGTAGCGCCGCCTGGCGGTGCCGGGCGGGCATTGCTGTGGCTGGCGCTGCTCCTGCTGCCCCCGGCCCGGGCACTGCCCACCCCTGTCCGAGCACTGCCCAGCCCTGTCCGAGCACTGCCCACCCCTGTCCGAGCACTGCCCAGCCCTGTCCGAGCACTGCCCACCTCTGTCCGAGCACTGCCCACCCCTGTCCGAGCACTGCCCACCCCTGCCCAGGCACTGCCCAGCCCTGTCCGAGCACTGCCCACCCCTGCCCAGGCACTGCCCACCCCTGTCCGAGCACTGCCCACCCCTGTCCGAGCACTGCCCACCCCTGCCCAGGCACTGCCCACCTCTGTCCGAGCACTGCCCACCTCTGTCCGAGCACTGGCCCGCCCTGTCCGGGCACTGCCCAGCCCGTCCCGCCTCAGCCTCTCCCGGGATCTGCTGGCGGCCGCCGACGCGTCCCTGCAGCGGCTGAAGGTGAGCGGGGAGCGGGACGGGAGGATGTGGGGGAGCGGGAATGGGGCAGGGGGGGCACCCAGGAGGGCGGGGATGTCCCCAGGGTGTCAGGGATGTCCCCAGGGTGTCAGGGATGTCCCCAGGGTGTCAGAGATGGCCCCAGGATATCAGGGATGGCCCCAGGGTGTCAGGGATGTCCCCAGGATATCAGGGATG
>JAWWMU010000013.1:1628235-1658457 GCA_035048155.1 Cinnycerthia olivascens
TGTGAACAGAAGTTTTGTGATTAATTGGTAGAAAAGTAGAAATAATGCACGTTCTGGGTGATAATTGGGTGAATTATCATTAAGAGAGCCTTGAATCTGTGTGTTTGAGGCTTTTTTTGATCTTTTTTAGCTTTCAGGCTGTTTAGGTTTTTAGGCTTTTTCTTTTTAGGCTTTTGGGCTCTTTGGTGCCTTTCTCCCTCATGCCAGGCTGGTGTAAAGCCTGGTGTGCAGAAATTGTAGATAAATAAAGAATAAAGAACCTGGAGAGTGAGCTCAACTCAGAGTCAGTTCATTTTTTACTGAACAAGGACTTAAAGGACAAACCTCCCCTATCAGGGGAGAGACATTAACAGAACTCTTACATTAAACCATAAATATCCCATGGAATGGGGCCTGAATATTCCCCAAAAATCATCTTTACCTTGACAAACCTGCAGAGCCTGACCCCATCCTCCCACCTGGAGGTGCTGACGTGGCCGTGGAGGATGGCGGGGTAGGGGGAGATGTGCAGGTGCACCAGGGACCCGTCTGCCCTCCTGATTGTGACCTGATTTCCCACAAAACTCACAATCTGCGGGTTCTTGCTGAACTCGCTGCGTGGAGAGAGGAAAAAATAAAATTATTATTCATTTGTTTTTCCAGGAGAAGAATTTAAGGTCAATTATTTGCTGCCTGGTGTTTTGCTGCTTTTAATTTCCGACGTAATCGAAACAAATATTTTCTGGTTTTTTTTGCAAAACCTGAGGTAATATTTTATGAGAAAGAATTCAAATTTTGTTTTTACCTCAAGATGCTGCTCTATTTTCAAACTCCGCATCATCATTTCAACCCTAAACTTGATAATTTGCTTTATTTCCCAATCAAGAAAAAAGAGAATTTTAAAAGTCGCAAGGCCAGCTTTTACCTCTCCTGACCACAATTTGTTAAGGAAGGAGGGAAACAATTACAAGAAATCATATTTGGATTAAAGTTATTAATTACCTGGCATCTTTTTCATAAAGGGTTTTTGGGAGAAGATCTTTATCCACGTAGACAGTGTTGGGATAATACCAGACTGTGAACCTGGAATCCTGAATTCCACAGAGGATGTTGGAGGTGTCATTCCAGGCCAAACTTTGCACCATGGTCCCTTCATTTACAGACAAGAAATAATTATAATAAATAAATAAATAGATAAATAAATGCATAAGACATTTCCAGGAGAAATGTCAAAATAAAGGGATTTTTAGCAGGGTGGTTATTCAGCATTTTTTGTTGTTTTTCTAAGGTTTTAACCTCAAATTTGTAACATTTTAAAAGCTGCTTGGCATGAAATTGATAGAAAAATTATCAGAATTCAGATAAAATGTACTAAAATTGTTTCTACCTCTATCATGTAAAAGCCACAGTTTTTTTTTTAATTCAATTTCACTATTAATGAAGCAAAATGTTGTCTCTTATATTAAACAAAAATTTATTTCCCCCCCAGCATCTTCCCAAACATCAATTTGGATTTTCTCACCTATTTTGATAATCTTCTGCTCTTTCCCAAACCTTTTCACTGAGGTGATGAAAAGATCTCTGTTCTTATCAATAAAAGCTATTTTTCTCTCACTTGTCAATCCTTTCTGGTCCAAAGCAATCTCCACAATCTCTGTCTAAAAAGATAAAAGAGCATCTCTGATTTTTATTTTGGGCTTTTGTATTTGGACATCCAAAATCATTTTTTTCCTAAAAACAAGGCACAAAATTCTTTGATAAACTGGGCTGGAAAAAAGCTTTGTGATTTCTCTGTGGAATAAATCATTCCATGGGGTCAGAATTCAGATTATTTTAAAGTTCTTTCCAACCCATCCCATGATTCTGTGATTTTATAAACTGAATTTCATGAAGATTAAAACAATTCTGAAGACAACACAAAGCATTCAATATCATCTGAAAAGCTCCTTTCTATTAAGATTTTAAAACCTTTAATGGGTTTTTAGCCCTATTATTGAGGAAAACCATTAGTGATTCCTAATTTCTGAGTCAAATAAAGACATTAAAGCTTTTATTTTACCTTGTGGGTCAGAGGTTTTCCATCACCCAGTGGCTTCCCAGATAAAGCTTCAAATATGTAGATAACTGAAGAAAAATAATTAGAGTTTATTAATTAAAAGCAGAAGTTCTTAACAGATTTTTCCAGTGATTCTATTCTTTTTTTTTAGTGTAATTTAGTGCAAGTGGATAAAATATTCTGTGTGAGCTTTACCAATGATTTTCACACAGTAGTGAAAAAAAAAATCTTATAAAAAACTGAATTTTCACTTCCTATCCCTATTTCTTATTTCTTGTCTCAAATGGGGCTTTTCAGAAATGACACCAAATTGTGATAAAAGTCTGCACCCAGAATTTAAATAAATCCACATTTCCTGTATCAGACTGACTCAGTTTAACCCAAAATTAATGAATGGGAATGTTTAGAAAGAAAGAAAATTGAAAAATCCCATCAGGGAGTAAAAACTTATTTAAGTATTTTCTGTAAATATTCCATGGTTCAACTGGAAATACAGAGCCAAACCATTCTCTTAAAGTTTTTTAATTAATTTTAAGCAAGACCCATAACTTGAATTAATTTTTTAATAAATATGTGTATTTTTCTCCTAAATGAAGCAGAATTTACCCTTCTCATCAGCCTTGTCCTTCACTGCCAGGGTGTCATTGCTCAGGGACACTGTCTGGGCATTTAAAATGTCTGTTCTCATGCCTGGGTATTTTGGAGAGGAAATTAATCTGCCTTCATAGGAATATAAATAAAGTCCTCCACCATCCACAAGGAGAAAATGCCTAAAAAAAGAAAAAAAAAAAACCTCAACAAGAAAGAAGTAAATCATTAAATAATATAAAAAATGGTATTTTCAACAATGGGTAAGTCATTGTTTAATATCCTGCAACTGTTCTTCCAGTTTCCATCATTCCTAAGCTTTAAATTTTCAAGATATTCTGGAAGTTCTGTATGGAAAGGTTTGGTTTTAATGAATTATCTTTTTCCAGGAGAAATATTTATTAAGTGAAATATTTATTATTTCATCTGAGTATTTTTTGTTTATTTCTGATATTTCAATTTGAGCTTATTTTGTTCATTATATATATGTATATAATACATTTATTATAAATATAATGAAGTTATTTATTTATTATATATATAACAATGTATCAAATAATAAATTAATTTATTTAATAATTTATATTATGTTTATAATGAGCATTTTTTAAAAGTCAAGTACCTTTCTGCTTGGAGAATCAAACTCACAGTTCCTTCCTTCAGATCAAAAATCAATGGAGTGTTCCAGTTCTTTGTCCTGCAAATATAAAAAATAATCACCATTAAAATCACTAATTTCCATATATTTCAAACACAAAGCTGGATTCAGCAAGCAAAACACATTTTTAATCATCAAATATTCCTAAAAGGGAGGTTTTCCAACTTTAAACAACATTTAGGAAGACAGGGAACACTGAGAACACAAAATATGAGGGAATAACAATTTTGCCTTCATTGTTTCATCCCTTCACACCAGCAGCAGCTGCCCCAGGAGTCTTAAAACCAGCAAAATTATATTTAAATGGATTATTTCATTTAAAAAATATTTTTAAAATATAATAATAATTTTTTTCTGACTCTTTTAAGTGATCTACACTGGTGTTCACTGAGCAGATATTCCACTGAATATTTCAATTAATTGAAAATAAATGAATTATTCTGCTTCCAATCAAATTTGTGCCACTCTTTTCCAAGTAACCTGAGGAAGAGGAATTTGCTTTACTCACGAGAACACATAGCACTGCAGGGAAGTGGAAACCACCAAATATCCATAATTCAGAGAGGCTTTAATGACCCTGTCCCGAAATTCCAACAAATCCACGGCATCATTGAGGACGTTGTGCACCTGAGCAGGGGAAATGGGCATGGAATTAAACAAAATTAAATTGAATTAATGGAATATTCCTGTGGAGAAAATAATTCGAGATGGAGGAGCTCTGAAAATTCCCATTTTAAAGTTGCTCAGTTGTTGATTATTTTAATATTTGAAGTGAATACATTAATGTTTGTTTTATTGTTATTTAAATAAATGTCAGTGTTATTTAAATAAACACCTCATCCAAACAATCCAGCAATATCCAGGATTGGGATGAAGATGATGCAGAGCTCTGGAATTTGAATGATCCCACACTTGGAAGAACAGGAAATTCAGGTGAGCAGCTTGTGGTTTTGTTACTCTGCTTCAAATTTCCTCAAGAAAATTCAAAATTGCCTCAAATAAACACAGATTTTTCAGCTCAGAGATTTTAGAGAGCTAAAAATCCAAGGGGGGACCTTAAACAAAAAAAAAATCCTGGTTTTTTGTGGGGTTTGGGGGGAATTTTTGGAAGATGTCACCATTCTGAGGGTGGTGATTTCCTTCTGGTGTTCCCCATTAAGCACCAATTGCAAAACAAGGCCTGACCTCAACTATTCCAAGAACCTAAAAACCATTCCCAAGGATGTGTTAATTGCTATGCCCACCAGAGCATCACTAATTAACTTTGCCATTGTAATAATCAGGAAAAAAAAATCCACCTTTGTAGGATTTTGTAGGATTTTCCTACGTAATACAGGAATAAAATCACTGCAAAATAATGAAAATTAAAAATGAGTCAGGGTTAGCCACACTTCCTCACTCTGCACATTCAAAAAGAGAATTCAAATCCCATGGAGACCATTCCCAAATCCATCTGGTACGATTCGATGTCTGGGAATGAGGGAAAAAATTGGGAATTCTGAGCTGATTTGTGCTGTGTGCTCCCAGACACTGACTCACAACATCCCACCCACGGCCCCAACCCCAAATCCAGCCCAGCTGCTGCTCCAGCCCTTCCCAATTCCAAACTCAGCATGAAAGGAAAAAAAACCATTTTAGGGTCTAATTAGGAATTTAGGAACTTCATGCTGAAAAGCCCAAATGTGGGATTTGGCACATGTGGAAGGATGGAAATCTTTAATATCACGAGTCAGTGTCTGGGACACAAATTAAATTCAAAATTCCCATTTTCCCATCAAGCTTTGTGATCAGCAGTGCCCAGCTCTGAGGTGATTTTACCTTCATGGTTTTTAATTAAGGGTAATTTGGAAGTTTTTCCACTCCCAGTGCTGCTCCACCACGTGGGCAAAGATGAAAAAAAACCCATTCAAGGGTCTAATTGGGAACTTAGCAACTTGATGCTGAAAAGTCCAAATGTGGGATTTGGAAAATGTACACAGATGCAAATCTTTAATATCATGAGTCAATGTCTGGAGCACAAATTAAATTCAAAATTCCCATTTTCCCATCAAGCTTTGTGATGAGGCTGCCCAGCTCTGAGGTGATTATACCTTTATGCTTCTTAATTAAGGTAATTTGGAAATTCTTCCATTCTCAGTGCTGTTCCTCCACGTGGGCAAAGATGAGAGAAAATAATTTTAAGGATCTAATTAGGAATTTAGGAACCTGGTGCTGAAAAGCCCAAATGTGGAATTTGGAAAATGTGGAAGGATGGAAATCTTTAATGTCGTGAGTCATTGTGAGCACAAACTAAAATTCTCATTTTGCATTAAAACAAGCTTTGTGATCAGCTGTGCCCAGCTCTGAGGTGATTTTACCTTCATGGTTCTTCTCTTAATTAAGGTAATTTGGAAGTTTTTCCACTCCCAGTGCTGCTCCACCACGTGGGCAAAGATGACCTGGCCATTCCCACACGCTCCAGCCAGCTGGGTGCCATCGATGGACCAGGAAATGGCAAAAATGCTGCCAGTGTTGGGCTTCTCCAGGGCATAAGACCACTGGAAAAAAATCAGAAAATAATAATTTAAGTCCCTCTGTACCTTTTAGAAGTCATACATACGTTTGCAGGGTTGGGATTTTTCAAGAAGCAATAAATGGAATTTTTATTGCACTGGGATTGGATGTTTAAGTCAGACTCTTGGAAAAAAAAGAGAAATATCAGGTAAAGCTGAAATTAAAAACTTCCAATGCTTGAAGTACATCAGGTATCAGTTTTCTACTCATAATTTATTTCAAGTGTATTCTCATTCATAAATCCAGGCAATCACTACACAAAATTTAGGTGCTTAGGAAATAATTACATTTCATCCACTCTGTTACCGTCCAAGTGAAGGATTAATTAAAAATTTCCTCCAGTAAAGGCATTCATTCTATTCCTATTTTTGAATCCCAAGGATGAAAATTCCCACTTCTGAATTCCAAGGAAGAAAATTCTAATTTTTAAATCCCAAAGAAGGAAATTCCCATTTTTGAATTCCAAGGAAGGCAATTCTAATTTTTAAATCCCAAGGAAAGAAATCCTAATTTTGCAATTCCAAGGAAGGGAATCCCAATTTTGGAATTCCAAGGAAGGATATTCTAATTTTTAAATCCCAAGGAAGTAAATCTCAATTTCTGAATCCCAAGGAAGAGTGTTCTAACTTTTAAATCCCAAGGAAGGAAATCTCAACTTTGGAATTCCAAGGAAGAAAATTCCCATTTTTTACCTGCAGCAGTGCCTGTCCAGGATGAATCCAGCCCCAAAGACCCTGAGTAATTAAGAGCAGTAATTAAAGGCTGCCTCCAGCCCTGGGCCCTGCACCCCAGAGGTTTTTCCCAGCTGGAATCTGTCTGGAACACTTTGCAGGAGCTGGGATCCTCCCAGGCAGCCCCGGCTGCTTCCGAGGTCACTTCCCTTGGATCAGGGATCCACCCACCAGGGATCAAAGGACATCATTAAAAAACCGTAATTAAAACCCACTTGAAGAGCTCCAGGAATGTTTTTCTGGAGCTACTTTTCCATGTGAAGCAGCTCTAACGGGATCCATTCCCAAAACTCCTTTTTTTTAATATTTTTTTTTTTTCTTCAGGCCATTGAAAATCACTCAAGTATTTCCAGATCATAACCTACATTTTTTTAAAAAAAAACCCACCAGAAAAAGCCATTTCCAAGCTTTATTTTCCAGCTGTTTTGAAGGCTCTGTGTAACTCAGAGCACTCCAGTGATTCATGCTCCCTGCAGATGTCTGGGGCATTTATCATGGCCATAAAATGTTATCAGAAAAATCATTTCAGCTCTTCATTTTTTAATAGAAACAATTTAAAAATTGGAATAACTGCTGTGGAGTTTCTAAATACACAGATTTTTTTTTTTTTGAAGAAGGCTCTTCACTGAATTCTCTCAAGAGCAAACCCAGGAGTTCTAAAGTTTCGTTTTATGAAATAAATCCATAAAAGCAGAAGCTTGAGCTTTTCCTTTCTGATTGCACAATGGATTAAAAGTTTGCAGAATGTTTTCCTCTATTTTCCAAAGATATCAGGCAATATTCCATTTTTTTAATATAATTTCTAGTAAATTTGATAGAGTATAAAAATATAAAAGGATCAGTCAAATATGCAAACTGCCAGTGTAGTAAAATGGCCAAAATCCACTCTGGAACACAAGAAAAAGTTTGAAGAATGTACAAAATAATTTAAAAATTTATAGATTAATGGAAATAATTGCTTTTATTACATAGAATTTTCTCAGCAGAGTGTTGAAGGCAGGAGAAAAGCAAAAGGCAGGATATAACACTCAAATAAACATCAATTTATAGATAAACATCACCAGAAAAGAAATGTTCAAGCAGAAGAGCACAAACACTTTGGAAAATAAACACAAGCATTCAATGAAACTGATTCATCCCATTCAGGGTAAGTCAGTCATTAAGAGAAGATGCATACATAAATTCAGCATTATTTAAATATAAATTGGATGCCCCTATTTACCAATTCAAATTATTAATTTGACCAGTGTTTCACTTTTAATGTTTTTTAGCACTGATCCAAGGCCTTGGGAACACAACTTGTCTGTAGGACAGCTATAATAATTTATTTTCTACATAAATACATCCTTTCTTTTCATGATTTTTAATCAAAGAAATGCAATTTAAAATGTTATTATTAAATTTGTAAGTTTGCTCTTTGCCATGAAGCTCCTTAAACAACACAGGGAGGTAGGGAAAAGAAAAGAACTGAGTGTATAATTTAATTAAATTATGCCCCAAAGTGAACACATATGCTGGAGAAGAGTTAATGATAAATATTTATTGTCCTGATGGCTCCCTGGGGAACAATTTGCCAATGCAGCTCCATTCCATCAGACACAATAAAAAAGGAAAAACCAGCTCTGGTTCTTTTCAAACTCCATCCCTCAGTGGCATGGGAATCATTCCCTTTTTCCCCTCAATTCCAGCCACTTCTTTAGTCAATATTTACATTCAATGTCATTATTTACATTCAAAATCCTGAATTTGAAGAGAATAAACCCTGCTGAACACACAAAGCATCTGGCAGCAGCTACTGTTCATTTTTGTTTAAGGGCTGAGTAACAAACCAGGTAAAATAATCCTAATTTTATACAAGAAATAAACCTGTCTACACACAAAAATTCCCAATAACCAGTTCAGTATTAAGTGCTGATTAAAACTTTTTAGCTTGCAGGAGTCTGAGCTAGACTTAGAGTAAATTAAATTACAGATCTGTAGATACCAAAGTAAAACATTTTTAAATCAGCAAATTGACACTTTGCAAAAGGAAACTGCATTTCAGTACTTTTCCTTGTAATTAAATTTTACTTACAAACTTGTAATTAAGTTCTATTTATACACTGTGAAAATCAGTGAAATCAGAATCACTACAGAAAGTGAAGTAGGAAAATTCAGATTTTACCCTTATGCCTGTTCTCAAATAATCTTCAAAGTTTCCACTTCATGAATTTAAAATATTAGAAATATTACTATTGTTCATAATATAGATATAAATAATTATTATACATAAATATATTATTACTATAAATTGCAATTAAAATATTTGAAATACAGACTCCAAGTTTATGGTGAGGTGAACCATTAATGACTGAACACACCCAAAACATCACAGCAATTTTTTCCCAAAAAGAGCAATAAACACAACAAGAAAATAGCACAACAAAAGTCTCAAATAATCAAAGTTTGCTGCAAAAAATCTGAGCAAAAATGTGCAGAACCACAAGAAACCCACAGGACAACGAGGTCACCCTGTGCTAACTCAGAGCACCAATGAAGGGAGGCAAAAATTCATTTTAATTAGAGACCAAGTTGCAAAAAAAGCTTGTAAAAATTATGGTTCAGAAGTAAACCTTTAAGGAAAAAGAAAGATTAAATAATAAAGGTGTAGGACATGGTTCTTCCACTTCCTTTTCTATCAGGTTATTGTCATACACTCCTTTTTACGGTTCAAAATTGCAATTTATGATTAGTTATGATCACAAGAGATGCTTGTGAACTCTGGTTTTCAGGTAAAGAATTTCACGCCCCAAAACGCAAAGTATTATTAAATATAAAATATTCTGGTCAGCAAAAAGGTGCTGGAAACCACGAGCAGTTCTGGCTAATAAAATACCCACCTGCACACTGACATCCTGAGGAATATTTGCTGTATTATCAACAAATTTGGAAAATTTCCAGAGTTTTACTCTGGAATTTTTTATTTTTTTTATATTTTACGTATTTTTTTTAACACAGAAAATAAATTTGCAGGGTTTTACTCACCCCAGTTTTATCACAGAGACGTAAAGTGTTGAAAGATCCCACAGCAAATAATTCTCCATCCAGAGCCCAGGCAATGGAAGTGATGGGATATTCATGGGGCTGGGAATTGTACAGGGCACGGCCAAAACTGTCCCAAACCTGCAGCAAAATTGAAATTTCCACCCATGGCAGCACGCCTTGGGTGCATTTTTATTACTCCAGAAAAAAAAATACAGATTTTTTTGTATTTTTGTTACTCCACAAGTATAATTTTCCCTCATGTTTTCAGTATAACCTGAAAAATCACCTCTATTATATATCACTTTATATATTTTTTGTATTTTTATTATCCCACAAGTATAATTTTCCCTCATGTTTTCAGTATAACTTGAAAAATCACCTCTATTATATATCACTATTTGTATTTTTTGTACTTTTATTATTACACAAGTATAGTTTTCCCTCATGTTTTAGTGTAATTTGAAAAATCTCCCACATTACAGTTCTCTTTAGGTTTATATAGATATTTTTTCTATTTTTGTCGCTCCAGAAGAATAATTTCCCCTCATGTTTTCAATATAATTTGAAAAATCACCTGTATTACATCTCGTTTTTGTTTTATGTATATATTTTTTTAATTTTTGTTATTCCAGAAGAATAATTTTCCCTCATGTTTTCAGTGTAACTTGAAAAATCACCTCTATTACATATCACTATTTATATTTTTTGTATTTTTATTATTACACAAGTATAATTTTCCCCCATGTTTTCAGTGTAATTTGAAAAATCACCTGTATTATAGCTCACTTTTTATATTTTTTGTGGTTTTATTATTCCAGAAGAAAAATTTCCCCTCATGTTTTAGTGTAATTTGAAAAAACACCTGTACTACAGTTCACTTTTGTTTTTTATGTTTATTTTTTGTATTTTTGTTACTCCAGAAGTGTAATTTCCCCTCATGTTTTCAGTATAATTTGAAAAATCATCTGTATTACATCTCACTTTTGTTTTAGATAAATATTATTTGTATATATTGTATATTTTTGTATATATTTGTATGTAAAAAATAAAATTATTTTTAATATATTTACTATACCACACAAGTAAAATTTTCCCACATGTTTTCAGTGTCACTTTAAAAATCACCTGTATTATAGCTCACTTTTTATATTTTTTATATTTTTATAATTTTAGAAGTATAATTTTCCCTGTATGTTTTAGTGCAATTTGAAAAATCACCAATATTACAGTTCACTTCTGGTTTATATTTTTATATTATATTTTTTAGATATTGTTTGTATTTTTGTTACTCCAGAAGTGTAATTTCCTCTCGTGTTTTCAGTGTAACTTTAAAAATCACCTAAATTACAATTCACTTTTGGTTTATATAGAATTTTTTTGCATTTTTTTATCATTTCAGAACTATTATTTTCCCTCATGATTTACTGTAACTGAAAAATCACCTGTATTATATCTCACTTTTATTTTATATCTACACTTGTAATACTTTTATTATTCCAGAAGTATAATTTTCCCTCATTACATAGGAATTGTAGAAATAACTGGCCAAGTTAATTAAGTGTAACTATATATATAATATTATATTATTATTTAATTAATATTGGTTTATTTAATGCAACAGACTTTGCTTTAATTCTGGATAAAATATTCTCTATAAAATATTTCGCACCCCTGACTTTTATTTCCTGTAAATTACCCCAAGTCTACAAAAGAACCACAAAGTTTATTCTGCTTGCGCTCATGAGGCCCCTCTGAAAATTTTTTTTAAAAAGAGATTTTTTTATGGAAATTAACAGAACACCAGGAAGCCAACCCACAAAACAATTTAATAATTTATTGGATTTTGAAAATTTCTTAACCGTGTATTTTCTATTACAGCCATTACACAATTAAATGACAGAAACAACACATGATACATTTAAAAATCAGTTTTTATTTAAGGGAAGACACACAAATCATGCTTTGCATTTTGGATGCAGATTATATGAATATATTTCCTGCATCTAATATATATTAATATATTTTAAAATTTACTGAGAGATTCACTAATGTTCCTGTAGTAGAAACCAGCAGCTTTATCTCCTCTAATTTGATATGTCATCTTACATTAATTCAAATAATCACTTCTATATTTGTACAGTATATATATTGTATATTACACAATATACACGTATATTGTATAATATTCTGTATTTGTACATATTTTTCTTTTTGTTTCACTCCCATTTTACCAATTTTTATCCTGTTGTATTTTAAAAAAAAATTGTAACTGCATTTTACTACACAGAGAGAGGTGTATTTATAAATAATACAACTTTTTCTTGAAAAGTGGAAAATTTTTCATTTCATTTTGGGCTTCCAGAGTAAAATTCAAAAATGTCAGGATATCTAATACATTTTTTGGTCACGTATCTAAAATTGAACCAGAACTCACCTTGTATCTACAATCTTCCCCTGCAGAAAGAATCAGATCATTCACTGAATTCCAGTCAGTTTTTAAAATCAGGCCATCGTGGGCTTTCCACTGAAATGGGAAAAAAAAAAAAAAAATCAATTTAACAGATGCAGCAATTCTGACAACCTCGATTTCTAATATTTATCACTCGTTGGACTTGTTGGTCTTGGAACTTTTTTTCCAAATTTAACAATTTTATGATTTAGCAGAAAAATAAATTAAATAAAGCCTGAAGAAGGCAGAATCAAAGCACAAAAATCTGCATTAAAATCCTGTTTACAACCACTGCTTCTTAACAGGAGAAATGGGAAAAGCTTCTGTATCTTTATTTATGTAAATAAATGTGATTAATTAATCAGGTTATTAATGGTACCTGCAAAACTTTGGCATTTGGCTGGAGGGGTTTGATAATCAGCTGCTTCCCTGAGCTGTAGAGAACTTTGTCAGAGTCAGGTGCCCAGGACACTGAGTACACTGGGGATCCTGTGGGCATGGAAAACAGGGAAAAAAACCATGGAAAAAATGAAAATATTCCTGGGGTTTGGCTGAACAAATCCTGCAGGAATTCCTACAGCAAGGCAGGTCACCTCCTTTTAATACTGTATAATATATAATAAATTGTTATAAATTAATAATAAATTACTATATAAAATTTAAATAATTAATACTTTTTTATAATATAAAATTATAATATATAAAATATCATATATAAACATATAATATATTATATTAAATATAGCTAATATATTTAAATATATTAAAATAAATATAGTATAGTCAATATACAATATAAATAAATTTAACACATATATATAATTTAATATATAATTGATTGTTTATATATTTATTATATATATTATTTCATATTAATAATAATGGTAATAAGATACAATAGTGCACAATAAATAAAATACATAATTACATAGAATATATAGAAATACATAGAAAAAATATATAAAGTATGTAAGTACATAAAATATAATGCATAATTATTGCATAAAAATTATTAGATTTCTATTACATATTTATGCAATAATACTGTATTATATAAATATACATTACACATTTCTCAAACCTCTTTATAGTCATTTATCTCATTATCAATTTCTAAAACTTCTACAAGTGAACGGTTTTAAGTCCAGAAAAGTCCAGAACAAGTCCACAAAACCAACAGGAAATATCTACATTTTGTATTAATACTCAGATTTTATCCACTGATACAATTTTAGTCCCCACTGTCACTGCAGACATCCAAAAATCAAAATAACACTCACCAAGAGACATCAGAAAATAAATCTCTTCATCCCAAATTATGAGGCTGAACACAAATGTGGGTGGAAAAAGTTTTGTGTTGCACCTAAATTATTCTTTTTTTAGATTTTTTTGGGCACCATAATTAACACAGATTTTTGTTTTGCTGCACAAAGATCCCATTCACAAATAACTTCCAAAATAAATGACAATAAATAAAACTGGCCCACAGACCTGACAGATTTTTCCCAATTAACTGAAACTTTCTCAGACTGAAATCCCCAGAATTTTGTATTTGGAATAAAGCTGACTGTTCCATTCTAAAATCATGTTCCAGTTTTCAAATTAGGTTTTTTGAAAACAGAATAAAGTAAAAATGACATGGAAAAACATCCACGGAAAAGAAGAATTTTAAAAAGTCAGACTTGCCAACTATGCAAATATTTTCCATATTATTTGACAGGATTTGTCTCTTCTGAAGAAAAATCAAAGGATTTTGCTACTTGATTCCTTGAAATAAAACTAAGGAAGTTAAATAAAAAGCATCTCCAAGTATTAAACTGAGCAGCTGAATTAAAACTCAAAAAATCAATTTTTAATGTAACTTTATGGTAATAAAAAACCCCAAAAGGCTTAAAAATGCTCTTTCCAGGGTAAAATCCTCAGTGACAATTTTGGCATATTAAATTCTCTTTCCAGAAATGACTCAGGAATATTTCTGTATGGGAATATTTTGATGAGATTCAGATAGTAAAGTGACTGAACTGCTACAACTGCCCTAAAAATCACCCACTTCTCTCTGTGCAAAAAGCTGATTTTATTATGGGTAAACTCAATTTGAGCTCCCAAATACTCACCCTCTAAACTGAGAGCTGGTGTTGACGCTCCTGAAGATTTCTGTATTTCATAGATTGTTCTTTTAGGGGGTTTTATTACTTAAAAATACAGAATTGTGGCAGATTTTTGGAGCTTGTCACCCATCAGAGCAGACAAGAGGCAGAAACACAACATATATTAAATAAATGTGGCTCTGGTTGTTTTCCTCCTGGCAATTCCTGGTGAAAATGCCATAAATTCTGTCACCAGCTGGAGCAGAAATTCTACATAAACTCCATTATTTATTTTTTTTTTTTGTCCTGTCCTAATGCTGATCTAAGAATCAGAAGAGTTTTCTATTTAAACCAAATGTTTCCCTTTTTTATGATGGCTGAGGACTTAACCACAATTTCCAGGGCTTAACAGCAGGAGCTGAGTTAACTCATTTCCTTCTGCACTTAACAAGGACTGGCTTGGGAAAACGCTGCCAACACCCTGGAAAACCCAGAGGAACAGCCACACTGCAGGGATAAACTGGAATATTCTGGGAGAAAAGGAGAAAAAAAGGCAGAAAATTGGGATTTGAGGAAGGGAGGTCCAGCTTATCCCACAGCAGACTGGGAGCTGCAAGAGCTTGCGTGGGATTGGCACAGGAGGAGAAAGAATAATTCCAATAATTTTAGATTTTGTGAAGGTGTCTCCAAAAGAATATAGATATCAGGATTAAATTCCTCTCTGGGAGGGTTGGAATTCCCAGAGAAGCTCTGGCTGCCCCTGGATCCCTGGAAATGTCCAAGAGCAAATTTGGGATAGTGGGGATTCCATGAAAATCTTGTGGGTTCCCAACACATTATCTAAGAAATCCATGGAAAAAAAAATTTCCTCATCAAAAAGCAGCAGTGGAAGCCCAAATACAACATTTCAGTGAAAGGAGAAGGAGAAGAAAAGGAAGAATTTTAGGGGAATCTAAAGTGGAATTAAAGGCCAAAGACAGAACAGGCACGTGGATCATCATCCCAAAATAATGAGCCTGAAAATTTATTTCTAACACAAGGAGAGGGATGAGGCAAAGGAATGTTGGCAATGGGAATTTTTGCAGTTCTTATAATAAAGGAAAAATTGGTTGAACATGATGCAGCCCCCATAAACATGAACATTCCTGCAGAATCCTGTCCTGATGTCCAAGCCCACAAGGGGCCAGTGGAATTCTGACTCTGGATTTAAAGGATTTCAGGATTTCACAAGATTTTAGGCTGAAAACACAAATACAAGGTGACAGTTATTCCATGGGGACTCCCACTGTACTGCACCAGAAACCAATGGAAATTCACATTTCAAACTCCAGCATGGAATTTACTTTATATGCTTTTTCAAATCTCAAATAAGCAAAATAATGCATAAAAAATTCGACAGCATAAACTGAGGAATACTAAAGAATAAGTGCTTAAATTTGAATTTTTTTTTTTTTTTTAATTCTAGTTCAGTTGGTTTATCTTTTTACCTGACAAACATTGCAGGAGCACGTGAACTTCCTTAAAAGAACAGAAATGCATTTTACATTGTGTGCTGTGGTTAAAATGCCTCCCCCAGGTTGAAAGAATTCAGATCATTTGTTTCAGACAGAGATAAGGGCCTGACATTTAACCCAAGCCCAGGTGCATGTGGTTTCTTCAAAAATGTCACAAGGTCACATGGGCTCCATCTATGAAGTCAGAAAAACAAAATTTAGCTGAAGATCTTCACTGAAATGGCACCAAATCCTTAGGGTGGGACTGAGACTGCTGCCTAAAAATATTGCAACACCTTCAATTTGAAAAATGAAGCAATTTTAAAAAAAATCTCATTAAAATGCAACTCTGATTTACATTTCATTGTAATTAAGACCTTAACACCCTTGAACAAACCATCATGCCATATTTAGGATCGGTTGTTTAAATATATTTCAGAAGAACCCAAATGAACGAGTTCTGATGGAGCTTAGAGCAAAGGAACTCACCTTGCTGAGCCAAAGTGGACCTCAGCATTCCACTTTTAGACCAGATTTTTACTTGGCCATCTTCCCCAACTGCAAATGAGCACAAAATCAGTAAATGCCATGCAATAACCAGTCTAAAAAAATGTATTTGTATTTACTCAGGAAACACTTGAGTTCAAATAAATCCAGCTTTTCTTACAGGTAAATTCCTTTTGTTTAGTCTTCCAAAAGTGTAATAGGAAGTGTATGAAGGAAAAATATTTAAGATGGTTCTTTTGTTGTGATTAACAGGTTTTCCTTTCCTGAAAATCCCTGAATTCTTTCCTAGGAAGGGAAGATCCAATCATTATTTAAGTATCCCAAATTCTGTATTTTTGATTCCTTCAGTGGAAGGAACTGGAGTTTAAGGAGTCTGAGGAGCCCCAGGGGGGCAGGAGCAGATTTGATGGATTAAACTGGAGATTTCACAGCTGATAAATGGTGCAAGTGAAGATAACTCTGTTTGGATGGCTCCAATTTCTACCATAACTGTGTGTTACCACACAACTCAGTTTATTTATTGAGATATTAATTGCTAAACACTACCCAGCACAGTTAGGGCTGTTCCCACAGCACAGAATTCCTGGTGTGGTATCATTTTTAAAATGCTCTGGTCCTTCAAATCAGGCCTCCAATAACCAATTAATGAGGAAAAAGATGCACCTAGAAATTAAAGGATTCTTCTATTCAAATGTAATTTATTTGCCACATTTTAAGGTTTTCTATCTGGCCGACGTTGTTTTAAACATCTAAAAAAAAGTTTTAAAAAATTGAAAATCTTATTTGTGCACATTTGATGCTGTTGAAATATAACCATAAAAATATAAAAATACTTTTAAGTGGTGCAGTAGCAATGGTTTATTTACTCTTCCTCTAAGTACAGCTGTGGTATAAGAGGAGCTGATCTCCTCAGAATAAACTGGAAGTGGCGATGAATTCCCACACTCCCAAAAAAGTGTCAGTGCCATGCAGACTCATAAAAAAAAAAAAAAAAAAGGGATTCAAAAGACAATTTTGACTTTGTCTTTGGAGAAGTTCCTGAGGCAAAGCTGTCTTGAAAAAGAACAATATTTCCATCCCTCTGGGATTTCAGAGGAACAGGCCAGACAGAGTTCCTTGAAGCAGCATTTCAGAGTCTGGAAATGAGCAGATCCAAAATTATCTTCAGTTCTTGTGGCCTGAGCTGGAATTTGTCCAGAGGAATCAGCTGTGCTCCAGCAGCAGGAGGCTGACACCACCAGAAAGCCCAGGAAAGAGCCCAGCACAGGCAATTTCAGCAGCTGCCCCTAACACTGAGACAGAATTTGGGACAAAAAATGCCAAAAGCAGCTCATGAACAAAAGATTTAGGATAAAAAATGGTGTAGAAATGAAGAAATTGTGGCTTCACTCCCTTAGCATTAATATAAACAGGCTGTAGGTGATAATTACTGATAATTCAGGAATAAAGCACAGGAATATTCAAGATTAATGAGCCTTTGTGGCTAAAAAAAACCCAAATGTGCAGGGATATAAATGTAGCAACTTAGCAACTTTTTCTTGTAACAGATAGAAAAAAAAGAAATCAATTATTCTCCTTTCTGAAGTTCAGAGCAGCCACAAAATCATCCAAGCACTCTGATATTAAAACATTTACTTTCAAGTAGACTGGATGACTTAAATGAAAAAAAGAGAAATATTTTTACTAGATCTTTTAATTAAAATGGCCAACACTAAGCTAAAATTGCATTAATTAAATCGTTCAGAATGAACTCCTAGTAAACAAGGTGGTAACAACCTCTGTGATAAATAAGACAAAAAAAAAAAAGAAAAGCAGATTATTATTTTAGCTCCCAAAGCACTTTATTAACACAGGAATGCTCACCTGTAACCAGGGCTGTTCCCTCATAATTCCACCTTCCTGCAAGGACAGCTCCACAATGTGCTTCTACACTTTTCTCCACTCTTCCTAGCTTGGAAATCAAGTGGAATTTCCCTAAAAAAAATAAAATACAGTGTATATAATTTACACAATAATCGATAATTATGTAGTAAATTAGTACTTACATCACACCATTAATTACAATATTTAATATTACAGCAGTGCTGGTATTTTCTGTGAAAAAGACATAAACCAAGAAACCAACAGTGCAAAGAAAACATCCAATTGTTTTTTCACAGCTCAAATCAGAACTATTCCAGCTTCCATGCTGGAGCTGGGATGGAATTCCACAGCAGCCAGCCCCAAAGTCTGCAAGGATTTCAGCAGAAGGATCAGGAAGTTTTTCTTCCCAAATAAGGGATGCTGCTGAAATCCAGGAAGAGCAAATTTAAATTGGAGCAAAGAGCAGACAGTGGAGAGCTTGGAAAAATGAGCGGACCAGTAACTGAAATTAACTATTTTAAAATCAAATTATTTTTAGGATTATTTGATCTCAGCTGCCAGACTGAACTACTGTAAGAAGTTCCTGAGTGATCAGAATTTTTGGCACAATCATCCAGCCAAATCTCTGCCAATGAAGGTTTCCAAGGGAAAGATTTGAACACTGATAAAAAATTATAGTTTGGATAAATCAGTTTATTTGAACAGATCCTTTAAAATATCAGAGAATCCCAGACTGGTTTGGGTTGGGAGGGACCTTAAATCCCAATGGGCAGGGACACTTTTCCCAGACCAGGTTGCTCCAAACCCTCTCCAAAACTTCCAAGGTATCCATTTAATGCATTCCATTATTTTGTAACTATAAAATAGAATAAATCTCATTAATGTATCACTTATTGTACAGAACATCTCTCAGCTCTGAGATTTCCATGTTCCACGTGTAAGCAATAACTGGATTTAGAGGGATTCAATGTTGTTTTCTCCAATTCAATTGCCAAAATGGCCTTTTCTGCTTTTACATTAAAAACAACTTTTATTTTCTGATAAAGAAATCTGCTATTTTCTGCATCTTTTTCCATGCAGTGCCTTTGTTCCACGTGCATCCAAGACCTTTTCCATTGGAGAATCCTTACACCCAATCTCCCAGGACCAGCAATATTCCCATGCCATCACCTACAGGACTCAGCATGAAGTGGCTGAGCTCTTCAGAGCCATCACTTTTATCAGGATAGAAAGAATTCCACGGGATTTTACGTATTGAAACACCTTCCACTGCTCTAAGCAGAATATCCAGAATCCCTGAAGATTTCTGTGAGCAATTCCTCAACTCCTAAGAGACAAATGAAATTCCAGAGGGAGCACAAGGAGCTGGGAGGGAACTGAAGGCTTTGGTGAAGTCAAAACATCAGGAAAATGGGCAATGTCCCAAGTATCAGATAAAATCCTGTTAGCCAGGGAAAACTCTACAATTTTCCCAATGTTTTTCACCCTCTCCCACCCCACAAGCTCCTAATTCTCTCACAAGGCTCCTTCCTAAGAGGGAAACAGAGGAAATTGTAGCTGAGCTGGGAAGAACATGGTTACATGTAAAAGCAGGATCAACTCTCCAGAATGCCCGTGGAAAAAAAGTGATCATCACTTCAAACTGTATCAAATCCTTCTGCAGAACAGGGCAGATCACATTTTCATGGATATCAGCTTTACTTCTGCAACTTCCTTACTTTTACAACAGGGGAGTTTACAATTGCTGACAGTCAAATGCCTTTTCTGTGGCATTCCCACAGAATTCTCCATGGAGACTTTCAAATTACAACTTACTACACAAAGAAAAGGAGAAAATTTTAGCCAAAGGCCTGGAGTAGGTAGAAGGGATTCAACTTAATCTCTGGTCCTTTATTTTTATTAAGTACTGAAGCCAGAACTGTCTTCAACCTGAAAATGACTCCCCAGTTTTGAAGGAATTTCCAGTGGGAGACTCACAGCCTATCCAAACACAGAATATAAAATATGTTTGTTTTGTTCATTAACTTCTAGAGAGTCTTAAATGCTGACCTAATATAAAATTATCAGTAAAAAAAATGAAAAAAAAAAAGTCAGATTACTTATGATTTGTGCTTAATTTGAAGGTTAAAGGCAAAGATATTGTTCATTTTTCTTAAAAAATAGCAACGAGACCAATGTCAGTAGGAAATAAAACAATATCCCCCAAGAGATACATTTCAGAAGAAAACCCAAGGGGACTAAATTTACATTTGCTCTCATTTCAAACATCTGCAGTTCAACTAGGAATTCATGCAAGCCTGTAAAGACATTATGCTCCTTTTCCATTGGATTCAGCCAGTTTCCAGGAATCCTTATCACAGAGGGCAGGAAAATTGCAGGAAGAAAAATCTGGCTGGGTGCAAAACCTTTTTGGGGAGAAGGGAAAAAAATCCAAGCAATCCTCAAATCTTCTTGCTCCCCAAACAACACCTTGTACTCACGAGCCCTAAAGGCTAGCAACCAACAAATATTTGATATTCCCCACAATATTTTAAACTGCCTTACCATCAGAACTGGTGAGAACAAAGCTCTCAGCCTGGGCTTGCCTCTTGCCCCCAATCCCTCTGGGGAACCAGTGCAGATCCAGGGGATAAACTTCATCTGGGAGCTTCACCACCCGTGTGGTCTCGCTGGTCACGGGGTTCCATTTCATGATCTGGTGGTCATCACTGCAGGAGTAGAGCTCGTCTGCTGTTGTCCACCCCACACAGCTCACCAAGTCCTTATGTTTCACCCAGTTAAGGAATCCGAGAAGCTGAACTGTTAAAAATAATCAAATACCTCATCTCGGCTGCTCAGAAGGGGCAATATAGGAGAACAATCTTATTTTTATAAGATTGCGTGGAATGTTTACGTTTAAAAAAAAAACTTTGTTGCTTTTTTTTGTTGTTCTTACGTGTCAAGAAGAGCTGGTAAAAATTCAGCCAAAAATAAAGTAAATTTTCATGTAAAAACAAAACTCTTATAATGACGTAAGGTTACTGTAACATGGCTAAAATGTTGGGTTAATGAAGAGTATTAGTGCAAAACATCCAACTATCATTCAAAAGCATTGGTTTATTAACATCACATTATACAAGTGTTCAATATCTCTTAAAATATTGTCCTTAAAGGCTGCACTCAATGACAAGGGGAACAAAGGAAAAACAGGAAAAAAACCCATCTGCAATTTACTACAATTTCACTGTAACTTCAACAATAAAAAAGTATTTTCTGGAAGAGTCTATTCAGAATGAACATGATGTTCCATGGCTGCTTCTGTGACAAAGGATATGTTTTGGCTCCTTTAAAAGGGAAGTCTTCAGTCTCATCTCAGTTGTTCAGATGGAGCATTAAAACCATGTGTTATAACTGTAATAAAAGAAAACAAATATAAATATAAGTATGCATAATTAGCATAATATATACGCATATACAAGCAGCCAAAATTAAAAATGAAGACACTAACATTAAAATGAAAAGTTCTGATGCAATATTACATCACTGCTGGGGAAAAATAAGCACCAAGAAATACTTGAGTTTAAAGAGAATACTGATTTCACATTATCCAACTGAATATGGACAACTTGAAGAAAAAATGATGCTGTGAACAGTGAATCCTCGAATAATTACAGCTGGAAAAAGACCTTTTAAGATCAAACCTGAATCATCAGAAGTCGGAGCACTGAAGATCCCTTGTGCCAACACACAGCCAGGAAGGGAAAAACCTGATATTTTCCTTTCAAAGCCCAGAACTTTATTGTAATTTTTAATGCATTTTAATCACTCTGTATATGCCGCTAAAAGGCTGAACGCCCACCCCGGTCCATCCAGAGCTACATCCATCACTACCAGCCCACGTATTCCCTTCATCCCAAGGAATCCAGCAGCGGCTCCGCTGGAGGTTTAGGACAGATGTGGCAATAACCAGGAATTATAAGCAGGAATTATCCCGACTCGGAGGAGCCAAAGTTCCTCACGCCTCCTCCCTTTGCCAGCCTGGAGATGCGGATCAGGGAATGCCAAAGGCGGGCCGGGGGCAGCGTGGGGAAGGAGCGCCGGAGGGAAGGAAAACCAGCGGGCGGGATAGGGAAGGCCAGGGGAAGGGATGGGGGCAGAGCAGGAAAACAGCGGCAGGATGGGGGCACCGAGAAGGAATGCCACAGCAGGATGGGGGGAATGCTGAGAAGGAAAAGCAGCCGGCGGAACGGGGGGCACGGAGGAGACACCAAAGCCTCGGGGCATCTCCTCCGCGCCAACACCCGCCTTTCCCTCCGTTTCCAGCTTTCCAAGAAGCACATTATCCAACCCCTCCGGAGCGCCGCCAGCAGCCGGGGGTCCACCCGCCCTGCCCTCAGATGTCCCCCGGAGCTCTCCCTCCCCTCCATCCGCCCGTCCCACGCCCGGCCGGGGGTCACGGCTCCCGACCCTTCTCGCCCACCGCGGCGGTGACTCAGCCCAGGGGAGGGGGACGGCGGCCGCCGCCTCCCCAGCGCGCCTTTACCTGCGCGGGCCGCGGCGGGGAGCGCGCAGAGGGGCGGCCGGAGCCCGCTCCCGGCGGAGCCCGCTCCCAGGGGAACCCGGCGCGATCCCGGGATGGTCCCGGCTGCCGCTCCCGGCCGATCCCGCCTCCCTCTCCCGCTGCCGTCGCCTCAGGAGCGGCGGCGCCCGCTCCCCCCCGCCGCCAAGCGCCGTCGTCTCTATGGCGACTTCTCGCGAGACCGCATCCCCTGCATCCTCCTCCGCCACCTCACGGCTCCCCCCCGGCCCCCCCAAGGTGCCACGGCGCCGCCCGTTAATTAATTAAACCCGCTTCAAAAATCGCCGTGCTGTCGCCATTTTTAAAGTTTTTTTTTTCTCACTCGTAAAATTTTTTTTTATTTTTTTTTAATTATTGTTCTTAAACCAGCGCGCGTCGCCCAGCAACCAAGCGCCGCCCACTGACCTACTTCTAAAATTAAAATGAGCCCCTTTCCCCGCCGGCACGGCCGTGAGGCTGTGTTACCGAGTCGCCCTCACGCCCTAATGTCTCCCATCCCTGAAAAAGCCGCTCCCGCCGGATCCCGGGGCGCTTTCCCCTCCCTGAGGTAACGAACACAAGATGGCGGGCGGGGGCGGCGGTGCCGTTCAAACCCGCGGGCCCGGCCCCTCCCGTCCCAGCCTGCCCCGCGCTTTTCTAACGAATTTCGGTTCGAGTTCGCCGTTTCGGCGCCATTTTCGAGTGTGGAAGCGGCCGAGCTTCTATAGCAGCCGCAGCCGACCGCGCTACCGCCGCCTCGCCGGGGCACGGAGCCGCCGGGACGAGCAGGTACGAGCTCGGCGGGAGGCAGCGATCGTGGCTCGCCTCAGGGCGGTGGGGTAGGGGGGCTTCGCGGCGGAGGAAGTGCCCTCAGGGGGATACCCTGGGCAGGAGGTGCTGAGGGGATGGTGGTGATGGGGGGAAAAAGAGATGCTGGGAGAGTTGAGGGGAGACAAGCGATGCTGAGGTGGAGATAAAGACTTTTTGAGGGGAAGGTGCTAAGGGGGAGACAAGGCGTGTTGAAGGGAAGATGCTGAGGGTGAGCCAGAAGGCGCTGAGGGAGAAGGCAGGGGTTGCTGAGGGGATGGCAGGAGGTGCTGGGGGAACGGCGGGTTCTGCCCCGCGCCTTATTTCCCTTCTTCCCTCCTCGGCCGGAGGGAGCCGAAGCGGCGGCAGCGGCTCTTCCCCGGCCGGGCTGCCCCGCTGAGGGTCCCCCCGAGGGCTCCGGGCCGGCTGCTATCGGTACGGAGCTTTGAGGAGCGGGCTCCAGAGGGGCTGGGCAGCCCCAGGGACCCCCGGGGACCGCGGCTCGGAGGACGGGGACGTTCAGAGACTCTCCGGGTAGCGGAGAGACCCGATTTTAACCTGCTTAGAGCAGGGACCCTTCTAGCGCCAGCTCTGCCTGCTGCTTTGATGCTTGAAGGGTGAGAGAAAAACCCCAAGAAAACCCTTAACGATTCGCTTAAAACAGCTGGACTGGATGATCCCCGTTGGTCCTTTCCAACTCGGAATATCCTGGGATTCTGTGACTTGGAGAGAGAGCGTGACAAGGGTGCAGTCTGTCTCCTTAGGCTTTAAAAAAGCCCCAGATTTGTCAGTGACAGCGCTTGTCGCTATCAGATTTAATCGGCTGTTAATAAGGAAGCCTTTCTGTCCGTCTCCGGCTCTTTTTTCGCCATCCCCGTAAGGAAAAGGGCGCTTGGCAGGAGAGATGCTTTCACCGAACACCTTCGAGCTGGCTCGGGGGAGGGGCTGGGCACGAATTTGTTAAATTTGTTAGAGACTATGTGGCAGCTGATTTATCGAGGTTTAAAAGCTGAGGTCAAGTAGTTCGGCTTGTTCGTTCTGGTGAAGTATCCGAGGGGGGGAAGGGTTGGGAAGGTAAATAGGTCTATATTGCACAATTCTGTTGGAGTGGAGCAGTTTGGGGAAAAAAAAAAAAATAAATAAATGTGCTTTGAGAGGCTGTAATTGTCCGCGACAGCCATTGCGGAACAGTTCTGAACGGGGGTATTGACTCAAATTGCCTGAAAATGAGTTCTGTCTCTCATTTTCCCCCTCCCCCATTGTCCCAAATGAAGGACTCTCATGAGAGTGTGGGCTGGGGGTAGGTCTGAAAACGTCAAATGATTGGCACCAATTGTAAGATGACTTTCTAACCACGTCAGTTTTTTTATCTTGCGAGAAGTAAACTTTCTCATGTCTGTTTTTCTGCGGACTCACTTCGCCACTTGCTGCGATTTCAACTCTTTGGGGAGGGTTTCGCTCCTCACTCGTCTTTTCCTCTCATCGGGTGCTTTCTCTTCTCCCGTTTGGGGAGCTGTGCTCAAGTGCCAGCTGATGGCTTTTGTAATGCTCGTCCTTGCTCAGATCACTTTAACATCCCCGCTAGATGAAGGTATTTCGTTTTTTTGCTTTCTCTCTGAAACGCTGAATGCTGGCAGGAGGGGTTGGTGTTGTATTTTGGGAGCAGAGTGTGTTGATTTAAATGATTTAAGAGTCAAGTCTTTGCTATAATCACTCAGGGCTCTTGTTTCTCTATCTGTTTGTCAATCTCTCTATATCCATACAAATATTTAGCTTGGATTATTGAAAGTAAAACGAGTGTCAGGTCTGAAATGTAAGAAGTTCTTCCAGGAGAGTGGAGACATGTGGCTCCTGGGCTTGTTATTCAATGCGTCTTTAACTCTTTTTTCCCCCCAGCACCACGGGGGCTTTCAAGGAGCAAAGTCACTGCCCCAAACGTGATCCCTCGAGTTGGCAGCAGGTAGAGCCATGCTGTTACTGCAGATTAGGCTCAGCCCCTGGTTTTGGGGGTGATGTATCTTAAAATATAGCATTTTGAAGCTAACCTCGATATTTTGTTTCAAATTTGGCTTTTTTGTCTTCTAAACACCTCCGGCCTTAAGTTTCTAAATGAGTCAAGCGTCTGGGCAGAGGTGTAGGTGAATTCCTTGCAGGGTTGCAGCTGGGTGCTGAGATCACGGGCTTCTCTTGTTTGTGTTAGCAAAGGAGATAGAGCCCTTCAGTTGTTTGATTGCTTGGAATGGAAGGGGAGCAGCCAACAGGGGCCGTGCCAGGCAAGAGCACCAAAACCTCCACTGCAGCCCGTGGGAAGGGCAGGGAGCCCTTGGAGGAGTCCTCCATGGACATGGAAGTGGAAAACGAAGGCACCGGGGAACCTGAGAGAGAACCTCCCCAAGGTAGGTGTGGGCTGGCAGTCGTGGTCCTGATTGAGCCTCCTTAGCAGCAACTTGAATTTCCCAACTCTCCCAGATGGGATTTGCTCTTTTCCCTTTTACAAAGCAGCGCTGAAACCCCTGGCAGTTTAAAACTGCTTTTAAAATGGTCCAAAGAGCTTGCAAAGAGTTAAAGGGTTTGGCCCAGAGCAAGTGCAAAAAAGCAGTTTGTAGAGCTTCTCCTAATAAAGCCTATTTCGCAGCTCTGATCTGGAACATTGTACTTAAGATTGTGGTACAACAGCAGGATTTTTCAAATTTATAGGCAGCCAATGGTATGGGATTTCTTGGAATGGAATAAATGTCAAGTTTATTTACTTAACTCTTAAAATGATTTGACTTTCTTTTTCATGAAGCAGTATGTTTTCTTGAGTTCCTTGAGTTGAGCTTTCGCAGAAAAAAATCTGCAAAACCAGCAGCTGTGTGACTTCTTAGGGAGCCAGATGTGCAGTTGTTGAAGGCAGGTATTTGACAAATAGATGAACACATTGAAATTGGTGGCAAAAACTGCTGCCTGTTGGAAGAAGGAGTTGCTGGTGCCTGGGGAGAAGCTGCTCTGCTGATATCCAGGGGGGCCAGTTTGTTTTCGTAACAAACTTCCTGTCTTTGCAGAGCAGCCGTGCTGTCATTGCAGCTTTCAGAGCCTCGTGCAGAGATCCCCAAATCTTGCACAGCAACTCTGAAATGTGGCTTTGCACTTATTCATTAGGAGGGCTTTGCCTGCTGCAGATTTGCAGATTTATTGTGCTGGTTGGAGCTGTTGGAATTGCAGGGGGCCTGTTAAAGTGTGTTGGAATAAGAATTACATAATGAAAGAACAAACGCAGCGATAGGACATCTTAAGTAGCTCTTAAAAAACATTTTGTTTGTGGAAAGAAGAATTTTAATTCCACTCAGCTCATATTAATAATTACAGCCCAAAACGTAGTTCGGTTCAGGCAGAAGTGGTGTTTGCTTTTTTGATTCAATATTTTAAAAGGTGTCAAGTCATTGAGAGCTTACAGTTGGTTTTTTGTTTGTTTGTGCTTTTTTTTTTTTATGTTTCTATTTATTTGGATGGGTTTTAGCAGCCTCAGATGAGGTGGTGGATAATCGAAGTTTAGAAGAGATTTTGGGTAGCATCCCTCCTCCCCCACCTCCAGCAATGACCAGTGAACCTGGTGCTCCTCGGCTCATGATCACTCACATTGTAAACCAGAACTTCAAATCCTACGTAGGGGAAAGAACTCTGGGACCTTTTCACAAGGTATCTTTCTTTTTCCTTAAGTAGTTTGGAACTGAAGGTAAGACTTCACTGGGTGGTATTATTCCTTCCTGCATTTTTATCTAAGTTGACCTCAAAATAACTGAAAAAATATTTAAGGTTTAGAAATATTTCGATAGTAATATTCTAAATTAAGTAGAGAATATTCTAAATTAAGTAGAGAAAACAGTTAAGTGCAACTTTCCAATGCTGTGTGATTTTAATTTGTCAGCACAGCTTAGAAAAGCTCTCTTTTCTCCTGATTTCGTTTGCTGGAGAACTTTTAGTGCTGTGTTTGAAGAAAGAGAATATTTTTTAGTGCCCACAAGAGACTTACGTGGCTGAGCATGAAACTTTGCTGGTGAAGCCTGCGAAGTGCAGGGCTTTGGGTTCAGCAGTGCAGCTGGGAAAGCTCAGCTGAGGTGTGGGGCTTTTATTCACTTTTACCTTTGGCACCAAAAGCTCAGCTCTCAGGCACTTGCACGAGGAATAATTGTGTCTGAAATGGGTGAGGGACCCTGGGCAGGATTTATTTCCCTTTGAAGATGACTTTTCCCCCTCTCTGTGCAGCGTTTCTCGTGCATTATCGGCCCAAACGGCAGCGGCAAATCCAACATCATCGATTCCCTGCTTTTTGTGTTTGGCTATCGAGCCCAAAAAATCCGATCCAAAAAACTCTCGGTGCTCATCCACAATTCTGATGAGCACAGGGACATCCAGAGCTGTTCTGTGGAAGTTCACTTCCAAAAGATCATTGACAAGGTTGGTATGGTTTCAGGGTTTTGCCTTTAAGGAGCTGAAAAACTTTTAATATTTGCTTATTTTCGTTGGAGCTAGGGAGAACTTGAAAGCATGATTAGTTTACCTTTGGGATATAAACCATCAGTGTTAATTAACTTGAAAAATCCTCTGTTGAGTAGTGCAGCTCTTAAAATCTCAGTAAGGTTTCTTTTATTTGCTGCAGGACTAATATGTGGTAGATATCTGCTTGAAAACAATTTAGAAATTTTTAATCATCATTTTAAGAAAAACTCGTTTTCATTTGTAATCTCTATCTCATGTAAATAAATTTATTTCTGCAATGAAAAGAATTTAATAAAAATTTATAAGTCTATGTTTGGACTATTAAATTCTTAAATGTATTATATTATTCTTAAATGTGTAACACAAACATATGTATTAAGAAATAAAACCTATTTAAGCAAAACTTTTCAAACCAATTAGAAATTATTTTAACTTATCTAAATTTAGAAAAATATATAATGAATCTGAAACTTATTTACACTTTATGTACTGTAAATATGCCTACAATTTTATAACAGATTTTTCAGTAAAAATTCTGGACCCTAGATTTTACCACTAAAATTTTTTGAAGCTTATATTTTGTTTGAATGAAATATAAGGTGTTGGCAAATTAAAAAATATTTTTTTGCTTGCTGCTTTGTGTATTGATAAAAACTTTAGCACTTTTTTGTTGATTTATTGCAATTGCAGTACAAAGAATTTATTTATCTTAATTTAAATTTCTTTTTTGTACACACATCCAAACTTTTGAATTTAAAATCAACCAAAAAAGTGGGAAGTGTACATTGAAATTCCAGAAATGATGTTAATAAAGTGGCAGCATTTACAGCCTTTTTTAGCAACTGTTTGAAAATACATTTATTTTTTTTCTTTTTATATTTATAATAACTAGATTAAAAAATTCATCTAATTAATTTTTAATTTTTTTTTTGTTTGTTTTACTTTGTGTTAACATCCAGAAGCTGAGTTTGATTTAAAACCAGAGAGCAATTTGAGAGCTCTTGGGGTTTAATCTGGGTGAGTTTTAACTTCTTAAAGCCTGGCACCAGCTTTATTTTGTCTGCTGCTCTGGAGGTAGAGGGAAGCTCTCTTTTGAAGCTGCTGATGTCACATTTGTCACATCTTTAATGTTTGGCTTTTTTATCTGGTGCAGTTTCTCTCAGGAGCTCTGAGCTGAGGGCTCTGAGAGAGCTCTGCAGTGCCCAGGGCTTCCAGAGTCCCTCCAGGCTGGGCCAGCACAGCCCAGGGCACTGCAAAGGGAATTCCAGCAGCAGCTGCCAGCACAGGTGCCAAAGGCATCAGGAGAAGACAATTCTGGCTGGTTTTTGTCCACTTCTCAAAGGGTTGTTTTAATTGTTGTTTTTCTGGGTTTTTTTGTTTTTTTTTGAGAGGTGGAATTTTAAGGCAGCTCCCACTTCTACAACTCAGAGTCCATGAGAAAAGCATCTCATGATGAAACTTAGCTACTTAATTGTGAAATAGGGGTAAATCCACAGCTACAGTAATTGTTCCTCTGGCTTTGTGTTTCCTCTAAGCAGGAAGGAGATGATTACGAAGTCATCCCTGACAGCAAATTCTGTGTCTCCAGAACTGCCTATAGAGACAATTCTTCCGCCTACTACATCAATGGCAAGAAAAAGACATTCAGAGATGTTGGGATGCTTCTCCGAAGCCATGGCATTGATCTGGATCATAACAGGTTCTTAATTTTACAGGTTGGTGTGCGAATAAAACCCATGTGAAAGTTGTGTTTCCAGTTAAAACTCAAAAAATGCAGGTTTGAAATGTTGCCTTGGAGGCCTTGAAGTGCTGTAGCAGCACATCATGGTTTGCATGCTCTGCTCAAGGTGCGAATCGTTATTTGCTGCTGTAGCAATTGAAGGCCTGGAAGCAGTTGGGATCCTGATATCCCTTTTTCCAGCAGGGATTTGTGTCCTGACTGCAGAGTTGGGATCCTGCTGTCCCTTTTTCCAGCAGGGATTTGTGTCCTGATTGCAGAGTTGGGATCCTGCTGTCCCTTTTTTCCAGACTGCGGAGTTGGGATCCATCCTGCTGTCCCTTTTTCCTGCCTGCAGTTGGGATCCTGTTGTCCCTTTTTCCAGGAGGGATTTGTGCTCTGACTGCAGTTGGGATCGTGCTGTCCCTTTTTCCTGACTGCAGTTGGGATCCTGATATCCCTTTTTCCAGGAGAGATTTGTGTTCCTGATTGCAGAGTTGGGATCCTGCTGTCCCTTTTTCCATGGGGGGTTTGTGTTCCTGCCTGCAGATTTGGGATCCTGCTGTCCCTTTTTCCTGATTGCAGATTTGGGATCCTGCTGTCTCTTTTCCCAGGGGGGATCTGTGCCCTGATTGCAGATTTGGGATCCTGCTGTCCCTTTTCCCAGGAGGATCTGTGCCCTGATTGCAGATTT
>JAWWMU010000013.1:1666200-1685149 GCA_035048155.1 Cinnycerthia olivascens
TGCCAGGGCCTGCCCACCCTGCCAGGGAATTCCTGCCCAAAATCCCAGCCAGCCCTGCCCTGTGGCAGCCATTCCCTGTGTCCTGTCCACCAGCCCTTGGAAACAGTCTCTCCATCTTTCCTGTAGCTCCTTCAGGCACTGGGAGGTCACAGTTCAGTCACCCTGGAGTTTCTCCAGGACAGATCCAAGGCTGGGTTTTTCCAGGAATTTCTTCCCTTGTGTGGACGTTTGGTTCCCTGTTGGCATCACCCATGGCTGGGTGTTGACATCCATTTTGATTGTCTGAGCAGAGCCTGCATTTCCTTTTTATTTTAAACATTGCTCCCTGTCCTGAATCCCTGAGCCACAGGAAGGCACCTGAGGGAAGGAATTCCTGAATTCCAGGGGTTCTGGCAAAGCTGGGGTTGCCAGCCCTGAGGAGCTGCCCCAGCTCTTTCCCCTCCTTGTTCAACAAATGTCTGCCTGCCCTGCCTTGGTTTCACTTTCACAACCTCGGGGCATTTCAACATTCAGAAAGAGCAAGGAGCTTTGGGCCTTTTCAATTCATAATTCAAATAAGGAGTGCTGGTGATTAGTTAGGAAACACTTAAATTGAGTTTTGGCACTCGTAAAATCTGTTTGCTCCGTTAAACATTGTCAAGAAGAGCAGGTACAACCTTTTCGCTCTACTTCATCAATTAAAGGAAACCTTTAATTTCTTTTCTGGAAAAAAATATTCTAATTTTTTTCTGGAAACATTTTTATTTCTTAAATTTGGGCTGGACTAAACAGATTTCTTTATATATTAAGTAGTATAAATATTTAATAATATTTAATACTATTATTATTAATTAATAATTTATAAATATACTTATTTTTACCCTCAATAAGAAAACAATTCAAGAGCTCACATTATTGAGCTACAGAGAAGACCCACAACTGCATCAACATCTTTCTTAGAGGTGATTAATTATCTTTAGCCAAATAATAAAAATTGCATTCATTCCTTGCTTGTCCTTAATTGCCATTTTGCCCTGATAAATCCAAGGCGGGTTTGGGATTTCCAACACTGAACATGAGGGCTGTAAACCCAGCGTAAAAATAAAAACCCCTCAGTCCTGATCAGCATTGAGTTAAATCTTTCCTGTGATTGTTTTCTCCTGGATGTAAACAGAGGAAATGTTTTAATGCACGAAGGGGAAAGATTTCTGCCAACCCCGAGCCACTGAGGAGCTTGCACAGTTTCCTCCCCCAGGAGCTGACAGGCACTTTTGGGGGAGAAAACCTCATTTTGTGGCAAGGGAGCAAGAGGGTCATTGGGGTTTTGTTTGACTGATTGTTTTGCTTTTTGAGATGTGCAAGAAATAAAAATAAGAGTTGGGTTGGAGTTTTTTGTCTTGTCAGACTTGCAGCAGTAACAAACTGTCCTTGTCACTGGCTCTGTTTAACCCTTTCTAAATCTTACTTTTTAAAATTGAAATTATTTTTAATACCACCTAAATCACTTGAAATTAATGTGGTACATAAAGGGAAATTACACAAAGGAACCCTCATACCTAAAGAATCCTTTTCTTTCTCCACCAGCAAAGCCTCAATTAAATGAATTACAATCCCAGTTCATCCATCAGCCAGGATTTTCTGGAGTTTCTGTTTCTAAAGAGACTCTTCAGGGACTTCAATCCTGATTAACCTCTCTTGCCAAGGGCCTGCTTCATTCTCTTCTTTTTTTTTGTTGGGGAAACACATTTTGCATCTTTAGAGAATGAAGGAACGGTCAGACCTGAAGGGTGGCTCCACATCACCTCAGACAGAAAACTTCTCTTCATTCTGATCTTTATTTTCCCAAATATATGTGAAGCTTGACCTTGATCTTGGAAACCTTTTCCAACCTTAACAATTCTGTGATATTCCAGTTGGAATAATTTTGATCTTGGAGACCTTTTCCAACCTTAACGATCCTATGATATTCCAGTTGGAATAATTTTTAATTGAGACGTTTGTTTATCACATCTATTCATTCCGTAGACTTTTTTTTTTTTTTTAAATAATTTCCACATCCTCCCCCAAAAAAAAAAAAATAAATAAATGAAGAGCAAAGAGCCATGGGCCTTTTGTTTCCCAAGGGGGAGGTGGAGCAGATTGCCATGATGAAGGCCAAGGGGCAGACGGAGCACGACGAGGGCATGCTGGAGTACCTGGAGGATCTGATCGGCTCGGCGCGCCTCAAGGAGCCCATCCTCACCCTGTGCCGCAGGGTGGAGCTGCTCAACGAGCGCCGTGGGGAGAAGGTGAGCACCCAGCCCTGGGCAATTCCAAATGCATGGAATTGCTGCTTTGGGATCCTCTGATTGCTGTGTGGAAAAAAATCCCGAAATGAAATCACCGTCCGTTTTCCTCCGTGGGAAATCCTGTGGCAGATTTGTTTTAACCAAGCCCATTGTACACCACCACTAGAGCTGCAGGAAAAAACTGCACCTTTCTACAAAATCATTGCTTCAACAGAGTTACATTCAAGAGTTATAAATCATTACATTACAGAGTTTTATGTGCCGCTCCAAAAAATCTGCAGCCACCATTTAATGGGACTGCTCCCCCCACAGGGGTAAGGTTGTATTCTGACTCTGTCAGTAAGTTGGGTTTTTTTTGGATTACTGCATTTTTATTTAATTCTAATAAAAAACTGTTATTTCTATTTCCCATATCTTCGCTTAGAGCCCCTTAATTTCAAATTTATAATAATTTAAAAAACAGAAGTTAACATTGTCCATTCCAAGAAAGGCTCCTGCCTTCCCTAGCAAACTCTTGTTCAAACCAAAGCAGTAAACAACCTGTAGGAATTAAATCACAAATGGTCAGTCGGAAGGTTGAGATAAAGGAAATTCACAGCATATTACCTATGAATGCAAAAGTGAATTGTGTGAATGCCAACTTCAGAGCATCAGAATCACATTTTAGGATTTTTCCCTGGATGAGCAGATACCTGTGGCTATAAGAACTGATTCTGTGTGTGTGCATTCTCCTTGGCTACAACAGGGTAAACCTAAAAGTGCCTTGCAGAGGTAATTCCTGACAGCATTTTCCCAGAGCATTCATGTCCTACAAAGGGTTGGGAATTTTCTCCTCATGGTTTTCTGTAGTGCTGGCCCTGCCTCAGCTCTGCCCCTCTGTTTCCTGCAGTTAAATCGAGTTAAAATGGTGGAGAAAGAAAAAGATGCCCTGGAAGAGGAAAAGAATAAAGCCATTGAGTTCCTTCGCTTGGAAAACCAAATATTTAAGGAAAAGAATCAGATGTGTCAATATTACATGTAAGTAATTCTCAGGCTTTGGGTTGGCTTTGAGGTGCTGGGGTGATTTAAAGATTTAACTCAATCAAAGCTGGTAAACTTTGCTTCAGTATCTCTAATTAGAAATATTTTCTATTTCTAACTCCAAATTATTGTTATTTTTTGATACTTTACATAATCCTGTTGTTACACTGAGATTTGTTGTGAAGATGGAGTAAAGTGAGGATTTATTGTTGTTTTATTTTCCTAGCCATGACCTAAAGAAACGAATAAATGACCTGGAAATGCAGAAGGAGAAAATTAATGAAGAAACTAAAAGTATTAATGAGAAAAGCAGTGAACTTGCAGAGGAAACAAAATCCAAGAATAAAACTTTGAAAGAACTTGAGAAGTGAGTATTTTAGGGATGTGTAGTACCATGTTTTACATGTTTCCCACCAAAAAATAAAATTATCTGGTGAGCAGAGTCACTTCTGGTACATCTGAATACACCAAGAAGCATTTAAATTAATGCACAAAAATAAATGCATAAAAATAAATTAAAGCAATTTCACATTGGTTTGATTTGGTTCTGGGTAAGATTCACAATTACAATAAGAAAACTTCTGATCTTTTTAATGAATTTTAAATGTTTCTTTATATTGACAGTACAAAAAAATAATTAGTGAACGGTTTTTATACTTTACAACCCTAATGCTTAGGGACATGGATTTGGGAATTTTTTCCTGGTTTCCTCATTAATCATTTATGCATAAATTTTGTTTCTCAAAATTGCTTTGCCTGGGTGCTGATCCCCAATCCAGCTGCAATATTGACCTGCTCAGAGAGATGGGAATTATCAATTCTGGCACGAAAAAAAATGAAAATTTCTGAAAATACGTTTAATATTGCTTGGGTAGTTGTTTTTTTTTCTGATGGAACATGGTTTTCCCAGGGAAAATACTGGGAATATAGAGAATATTGGATGTTGTTAATCACAAAACCTGAGTAGTATTAGTTTAAATTCTTCATGTTGACTTATTAAACCAAGTTTAATAAGCCTTATTTTTATATTGTATGAAGTCATTCTTTTTTTTCTTTTTTTCCTTCAGGAAATTCAATAAAATTACAAAGTTCGTAGAGGAAAGTAAACAAAAATTCACTCAGTTGGATTTGCAGGATGTGAAAGTGAGGGAGAATCTCAAACATGCCAAGAGCAAGGCTAAAAAACTGGAGAAGCAGCTTCAAAAGGACAAGGAAAAGGTGAGATGGAACAGCTGGATTGGCTTGGAAATGTGCAGTTAAATGTGGGAGAAAATGGGAAGAAGGTGGAAAAATGGGGATTGAATTGTTTTAATGGGATATTTGAAGTCATGAAATCAGGGCAGGGTTTTGTTTGCAGTGCTCACTCCACAATGGAGTTCATTCCTGGGTCACTGGGAGCTGCTGGGGGGTCTTTGGATGCAGGGGGGGGTTCAGGAATTGCTGTCCCAGTGGCAGAGGAGGCTCAGAGCCCTTTCCTGTGCAGGTGGAGCAGCTCAAGGACGTCCTCTCCACCAGTGCCAAGGCCATCGAGGACGCCACGGCCAAGAGGGAGCTGCTGGCCAAGGCCAAGGCCAAGGAGGAGGCCAAGCTCAGGCAGGTCCTGGCCAGCCTGCAGGAGGAGACCAAGGGAATCCAGAAGGAAAAAGAGGTTTGGACAAGGCAGGAATTACCCACCTGCTGTAGCTTCACTCTTCTGGAAGAAACCAGCGCCAAAATGCCATTTATTGACAGTTCCACTGCTCCTTGTGGTAGTTCAGAGGAGCCTTGGTGGGAAATTAATCTTAAATTTATAATTACAGCTGAGCCCTTGGCTGCTTTTCGAGTGCTCAAGCATCATCAAGTAGCTCATTCATGGATTTAATATAAATAATACACTCTGATTTTCTGCCACCAACACATTTAAGCCAATGGTGTTGCTTAAATAAAAAAAGATATTCTGGATTGATCTGTTCCCAGCCTTTCCCACACTGTCTGTGGATTAATGGATTAATTGGTTATTGATGGTGGTGTTGTTCAGTACCTGGAGGCTGGAAATTTATCCTGTAAATTTGCAGGGTTATTTTCTGTCCTTGAAAAGGTGGATTCTCCATGGATTCGAGCTGTAATTTAGTTCTGTGTGTAGAACTGTGTTCTCTGTTTTCTCTTTGAGAAAACAACGCAAAGCTTGTATGGAAATGCTCTGTGAGAACTCCCTCAAGTTCTTTAGAATTAGCAAAAGCCTTTTTAAATTCCCAGCCATTAATGAAGGAATGCTGCTTCTCCCAGGGAGCAGGGCTGGGGCAGCACATCCCATTCCCATTCCCTTTGCCCAGCTGAGGGGCTGAGCTGTGCTGGCTCTTCCTGCAGGCCAAGGAGAAGGAGCTGATGGAGTTCAGCAAGGAGGTGTCCGAGGCTCGCTCCAGCATGGAGCTGGCACAGTCAGAGCTGGAGCTGTACCTGAGCAAGTACAACTCTGCCTTGGCTCGCTTCAGCCAGGCCCAGGAGGCCCTGCAGAGCACCTCCAGCACCCTGAAGGAGAGGAAAGCTGCCATCACAGACATCGCTGGGAAACTACCCCAGGCTGAGCAGCAGCTCAAGGAGGTGAGGCTTGACTTTCCCATTTCGAGTCACACACAGAGCAAAGGCTCTCTCTTCTCTCTAACAACCATTGTGGTGAAAATAAACCATGACCCATCTCTAAACCAACACTGAAAAGCTCTTTTCTAATACTCACTTTGCTGGTGGAGCAAATACTGGATTTCAAACTTGCTTTGTTAAGCCAATGTTGACTTGAATTCAATCCTACATATCCCTGCAAGGGAATAGATTTAATTTCACACTGAGCCTTCCTCAGGGTGCTGAGGCCCTTGCACAGGTGTCCCAGAGAAGCTGTGGCTGCCCCTGGATCCCTGGAATTGCCCAATGCCCGGCTGGACAGGGCTTGGAGCAGCCTGGGACCCTGGGAGATGTCCCTGCCCATGACAGGGGAGCTTTAATGTCCTTCCCAACCCAAACCATCCTTTGCATTTCATTCCTTGCTTCTCAATCATTCCCCAAAGAACAGAGCCATGCATTGAGGACTCCCTGAATGCAGTAGATTTTGGGAGGCTGAGCCAGTGTCTTTGAACCCCCAGAAAGAGAATGCTCTGGAGAAGCTGGGAAGGGAGGAATCCGAGGCCAAGGATGTCGTGCGAAACCTGCGCCGAAAAGTGGAAGAAGCCAAAAGTTCTTTATCACAAAGTCGCAGCCGAGGAAAAGTGCTCGAGGCTCTGCTCCAGCAGAAGAAATGTGGGAATATTCCTGGGCTCTATGGAAGGCTGGTGAGTTTTGGAAGGCTCTTACAATTTTAGTGTTGAACTTTAGAGGAGCTGAGTGGTGTTTCTGTGACGAAGTGTGGGATTCCTCACTTCCCTGGCATTAGGAATTTAGAGAGGGATGCCTCACTTCCCTGGCATTAGGAATTTAGAGAGGGATTCCTCAGTTCCCTGGCATTAGGAATTTGGAGAGGGATTCCTCACTTCCCTGGCATTAGGAATTTGGAGAGGGATGCCTCAGTTCCCTGGCATTAGGAATTTGGAGAGGGATGCCTCAGTTCCCTGGCATTAGGAATTTGGAGAGGGATTCCTCAGTTCCCTGGCATTAGGAATTTAGAGAGGGATTCCTCAGTTCCCTGGCATTAGGAATTTGGAGAGGGATGCCTCAGTTCCCTGGCATTGGGAATTTGGAGAGCAGAGCTGTAAATCCTGTGGACTTGCTGTAAAATCAAACATTTTTCAGTTCTTTCCAAGCAACATTGGTTTAAAGTTCTGAAAATTCAGAGCTGAGTTTTTCATTCCTGTTGCACATCAGTGTACTTGTAAAAATGCTGGGTTTGTATTCTGCAGTTTTTTGTCCAAGGAGAATTATCTCTGCTTCAGAAAAATGAGTTTATTGAGATTTTTAAAAGCACATTCTTGGATTTACTGGGACAGAACACAAAGAGCAGCTCGGGTGCCAACTGATCAGTGTTTGTCCCTCGTCCCTCAGGGAGACCTGGGAGCCATCGATGACAGGTACGATGTGGCCATTTCCTCCTCGTGTGGAGCCTTGGATCACATTGTTGTGGACACCATTGACACTGCCCAGGCCTGTGTGAACTTCCTGAAGGCTGGAAAGATTGGAGTTGCCACTTTTATAGCCCTGGACAAGGTGAGTCCCACTCTTGGGCAAACAAATAATTTTACTGATAATTGCAGTTTAATTACATTGGGTTTAAAGCCTTAACGTCCCACAGAATTAAGGGAGTGACCTCCATGTTTATCCCAAAGATTCATTCCTTGATTTCCTTTGTGGATGTAGATGGCCGTGTGGGAAAAGAAAGTGCAGAAAATCCCAACTCCTGAGAACATCCCACGGCTCTTTGACCTGGTGAAGGTGGAGGACCCCAAGGTTCGCCTGGCGTTCTACTTCACTCTCAGGGACACTCTGGTGGCCAAAGACCTGGAAGAAGCCACCAGAATAGCATTCCAAAAGGAGAAGAGGTGGAGGGTGGTCACCCTGCAAGGACAGATCATCGAGGTGTCAGGTACTGCAGCCCCCAGGGGAGCTCCATTGGCAGCACTCTGTGGGTGAAAACGAAGGCCAAGGAGTTCTCTGACCTCTTTTCATCCCTTGTTCTGTAGGAACCATGACTGGTGGGGGAGGAAGAGTCATGAAGGGCAGAATGGGCTCCTCAGTCGTGATGGATATCTCAGAAGAAGAGGTGAGGACATCGTGGAAATGGAATTCCAGCAGAATTCCTTCATTTGGGCAGTTCTGACACAAAGTGCCTTTCAAAGCAGCGTGAGCAGGAGCAGTCTGGGATAGAAGATAATTCCAAAGGGTTACAAAGCCAAAATTCCCAATTACCTGAGGTTATAATGCTTCAAAATGCCTCAGGGATAAAAGGGTTGTCACTGGCAGGGGCTGCCCAGGGAGGTTTGGAGTCCCCATCCCTGAGGTGTCCAAGGAAGGGCTGGAGGTGGCACTCAGAGCTCTGGGCTGGGGACAGGATGGCGACCAGGCACAGGCTGGACTCTGCTCCTGGAGGGCTTTTCCAGCCTCAGGGATTCTGGGATTCTGTGTTTGTTCACAGCCCAGCCCATTATTGAATTCAGTCTCACAGTCCTCCCTTTGATAGTTTGGGCACCATTTTGGCAGAGCAGGATACACTTTGTTCTCTTTCTGAATTCCATTTAGGTTTCAATCTGGAGCTGCTCCTCTTGTTTCTCACTGGCACAGCTGAGTTCCCAGCACTCAGAGTCCCCAGGCTGAAGCTTTTACTCCACTTTCTCCTGTGTTTTGGGAGCTGTTGAGCACAGGGATGAGCCACCAGTAAATAATCCTCTCATTCTGTGTAGATCAGCAAGATGGAATGCCAGCTGCAGAGGGATTCCAAAAGAGCTGTGCAGTGTGAGGAGGAGAAATCCCAGCTTGAGGAAGGCATCAGGAAACTGCAGCAGGACATTCGGGAAATGAGGAACACCTCCGAGAAATACAGAGCGAGTATCCAGGTGAGAATCCCTGATCCTCCCAGCCTCAGCCCCACACAGGCCTTGCCTGGTGACAAGGACTCTTCAAGGACAAGGTTCCAGCCCAGCTTTGTGTTCTCTGCAGGGTTTTTCTGAGCAAGAAATTAATCTCAAAAACCAAATCAAGGAACTGGAAGCCAACGTCGCTGCTGCTGCTCCAGACAAAACCAAACAGAAGGAGTTGGAAAAACTCCTGGATGGTTATAAAAGAGGTACATTTTGTGGAAAGGGGATTAGAGATAAAAGTTGTAGTAATAATCTCTTTTAGCAATAGAGGGAGGAATGGGTTTGGGTTTGTGCTTCAGTTCCCTGCCTTGGTTTGGGACCTCGTTTTTCTAAGGTGTTTCTAGAGATCAGAGAGTAAAACTACAACCCTTTTTCTTTGTAATTGCTCAAGTTCATGTTTCACTCAAGCTAAAGTAAACATGAATTTCAGTGTTTTGTTTCTTTGTTTAGATTTTTGTGGTTGTATCACGCATCCATAGGGAAACTTAGCTTAATTAAGGGTAAGAATTGTTAATGAGGAGTTAATGATATAAAAGTCAAGTGAAAGTTTTTTCCAGGCTCTCACCAGGCCCTGCCATGAGTCTGTAAAAGCAATCCCTGTATTCTTTGTGGGAACACATCCCTTTTGTGCAGTGATGCTGTTCAGCAGCAGCAGGAGCTACACAGTTCCACCAACTGGGAAATGCTGGTGGCCAGTTCTTAAAATTTTACTTTTGAGCATCTCCCCATTAATTAAATGCAAAGAATGAGCTTGGAGTGACTTCTAATGCACCACCTCATGTATTTAAGTACTCTGTGTACATGAATCCACGTGGAGTGGTTTTTATGGCTATGGCAGGGCAGTGGCAGAAAGGAGTGGGTGGATTTTGCTGTTTGTCACAGCACAGAGAACATGTGCACTTCTCACTGGAGGAAAAGAGCAGAGCTCCAGTCTGAAATCACCTGCATCCCTTGGTGCCCATGAGCAGCCCAGGGCTGGCACGGTGCCCTTGACTCCCCTTTCCATGGCAGATTATGAACGTGTGGCTGAGAAGGCTGGGAAGATGGAGGAGGAAGTGAAACGCCTGCACCAGCTCATCATGGACACCAACAACCAGAAACTGAAGGCTCAGCAGGACCGAATTGATGAGATTGACAAGGAGATAGATGAATGTTCCTCAGCCATCACCAAGGCCCAGGTGGCAGCCAAGACTGCAGACAGGTACAGCACAGGTTGGAGCTGCACTCCCTCAGTGTCTGTGCTAGGAAGGGCTCAGGGAGGCAAGGGCAAGTGTCAAAGTTTGTAGTTTCTAATAGTTTAAAAGTCACATTTAATCAGCATTTCTCTGGTGTTTGCCTGAATTATTTCTGTAATATTGCCTAAACTGCAGTATTCAGGATAAAGTCCAAAGTAGCACTCCATTGGATGTGCTGCAGCAGTTCAGAGCTGAAGGGATTGATTTTATCAGATCTGTCAGGATCTCCTTTTTATGGGAGCTCACCAATCCACAGAGGTTCCAAACTCTGAAAGAAGTGAGGTCTGGCTGCCGAGGAAGACAACTTTGTTTTCCTTGGATCCCTCTGGAGCTGGTGCCTAAAGCAGCACTCCCTCCTTGCTGTCAGTGGGATTGTGCTCCTGGGTTGTTTTCTGTGCCTCGTGGGAGGAGCACAGAGATCCCTGTCCCTCCAGGAACCTGAGGAAATCCAAGGAGGCTCTGGAGCGCACCGAGAAGGAGCTGGAGGAAAACGAGAAGGAAATGAAGAACTTGGCAGCAGAGCTGACAACACTGGAGGACAAAGCCACCAAGGTGATGAACGAGTGCAAGGAGGCTGAGGTGAGTCTTGGCACCACTCTGGGAAATCAGGGAGAGGAGTTAAATCCTCCCTGTATCCCCCTGATATCCCATTCTCTCTGCAGAGCAACCAGGCCATGGCAATGGTGTATCTTTTTTTTATATACTCACCTGGAAATTTACCCTGACCCAGTTTAGGATAAAACTTACACCAGGTCTCCTCAAAGAAATTGCTGGGTTTAAAAGTTCCTTAAACATAAGTTTTTTTCCACATATGTGAGGTTTTAATTTCCCAGCTAGATTTCTGTGGGAGAGGGAAAACCAGGATGGCTGAAATGCTTTCAGATAAATCTAAGATTTGATGTCTTGCTCTCATTAGCTAAAAACGAGTGTAGGACCCGTTTGATCCAGCTCTGGAATGAAAATACAAGCTGCAGCATTTTCTCAGTCATTCCAATATTCAGGGATCAATTATTAATCCAAGGATATTTATTTGTTTCCATCAATAGCCATGAGTAAATTAAGTGAAAACAGACTTTTCACCCAAAAAAGGGGCAGCATTTTTGTAGATGATGGATTAATGCCCTTTCTGGGGGCATTTGCCATTTTTCTATTCAGGAAGCTTTGCCAGCAGTGCAGGAAGAGCAGAAGAAATTAAACCAGGAGATGAAAACTATTCGAGATGCTGAACATGCCCTTCAAAGTGAAGCTCTGAGCATCAAGCTGAAGATTGAACAAATTGACAGCCACATTTCCACCCACCAGGGAAAGGTTAAATACTGGCAGAAAGAGGTAGGAAATGGTTTAGTTCCTAAAACTGAAATCAGGGAATTGTGGAATGGTTTGGGTTTGGGAGGAACCTTCAAGTTCATCCAGATGTCCACTCTCAGGGACACCTTCCACTGTCCTGGCCTTGGGCACCTCCAGGGATCCAGGGGCAGCCACAGCTGCTCTGTGGGTCTCACAGGGTGAACTCATCAACATCCCCTTAGAAAACAGAGGATTTGGGGAAAATTTCCTCTTCACATCACAGCTTATGCTGTACGTGCAGGAGCAGGATAAGGGGATAAGGGAGATGTATTCTCTTTTTCACATCCTATTTTAAAGGGACTTGTGGGATGAATCTTGGGGATGTTTGGAGATCAGGAGCTTCCAGAAAAACTTCATTTTAGAAACAGCTCTACGTGTTTGTTAAAGTTTCCCGCCGTGTTTTGCACTGCAGATCTCCAAACTCTCCCTGCACCCCATCGAGGGCGAGGCCCCCGAGGAGCTGCGGCCGCTGCAGGAGGCGGAGCTGGAGGCGCTGCAGGAGCCCGATGTGCTCAGCAAGAGAATCGCTCTGCTGGAGGCACAGCGCCACCAGCTGCGACCCAACCTGGGAGCCATCGCCGAGTACAGACACAAGGTACAGCCCCCGGGGAGGGCACAGGAACAGGGAACAGCCCCCGGGGAGAGCACAGGAACAGGGAACAGCCCCCGGGGAGGGCACAGGAACAGGGAACAGCCCCCGGGGAGGGCACAGGAACAGGGAACAGCCCCCGGGGAGGGCACAGGAACAGGGAACAGCCCCCAGGGAGAGCACAGGAACAGGGAACAGCCCCCGGGGAGAGCACAGGAACAAGGTACAGCCCCCAGGGAGGGCACAGGAACAAGGTTCAGCACCCAGGGAGGGCACAGGAACAAGGTACAGCCCCCAGGGAGAGCCCAGGAACAAGGTACAGCCCCCAGGGTGGGCACAGGAACAAGATACAGCCCCCGGGGAGGGCACAGGAACAAGGTACAGCCCCCAGGGAGAGCCCAGCCCTGCGCCCTGCAGGGAAATGGGGCTCATCTCTCCTCCTTCCTGCTGGGAGCTGGAATTTGCCTGTTCCTGTTGTTAGGGCTCAGCCTTAGCCAAGTGAAAGTTGTTTCTAGGTGCTTCCATGTGCTTTTGTTTCCCATCAGTGCCAAGTGACAACAACTTCCTGGGTGATCTTGAATTCTTTTCCAACCTAAATAATTCCATGATTCTTCTGGGAATGTTTATTTTATAGAGTCAAGTCTTCACAGCCAAGACAGACACACAACACTGGGATTTTTCCCTCCTCACATCACTAATAGTCAGTCATTCAACAGATGAAATATTTTTTATTTTGACACAGCTTTGTTTTTTTGTTTTCCCCCACCAACAGAGATGGGAAAAGAGAGACAGTTTGGGGGTTTTGTTTCAGGGCTGTTAGCCAAGCTGGGGAAAAGGAATGTTCAAATGGTAGGAAAAGTGGATTAAACTGTAATCTGAGGAGGCAGCTGCTCTGAGTGCCCTTGGCTTTGGTTGTTTTCCCCTGCAGGAAGAGCTGTACCTGAAGCACGTGGAAGAACTGGACAACATCACCAACGAGAGGGACAAATTCAGACAGGCCTTTGAAGAGCTCAGGAAGCAGAGGCTGAATGAATTCATGGCAGGATTTAATGTCATCACCAACAAGCTGAAGGAGAACTACCAGATGCTCACACAGGGAGGGGATGCTGAGCTGGAGCTTGTGGACACTCTGGATCCCTTCTCAGAGGGAATCATGTTCAGGTTTTCAAAATACTTTTCAAAAATATTCTATTAATTTTTAATTGTTACAGTCCTTTTTTCAACCTGTTTTTAAAGTAACTGTTCATTGATCATCAGTGAACCAAGACAGGCTCAATGTGGGCAAATAGTGACAGAAACCACAATCTTTTAGTTCTCAGATTTATTTCTCCTGAAGAAATCAGGAACTAAAGCAGTTGGAAAGCTTTGAACTCATTTCCCAGCACTTCTTTATTCCCAGGTCACTTCATGATGCCTAGGGAATGATGGCAGTGTCCTGTCAGGAGTGCTCCCAGGAGAAATTCCTCAGCTGGGGATTCAGCTGGGAAAGGCAATGCACAGTGGGCTCAGGTGCTGCAGGAACAGCCCCTGCCAGCCAAGATCAGAATTCCTGACACACCCAACTCTTGCTCTGTTCCAGTGTCCGGCCTCCCAAGAAAAGCTGGAAGAAAATCTTCAACTTGTCAGGAGGGGAGAAGACCCTGAGCTCCCTGGCCCTGGTGTTTGCCCTTCACCACTACAAACCCACCCCTCTGTACTTCATGGACGAGATCGACGCCGCCCTCGACTTCAAAAACGTCTCCATCGTGGGATTTTACATATACGTGAGTTCCTCATGCCCCTCCTCCCTGAGCTGCTCCCTCCTCCTCCTCCTCAGGGACACAGTGGCCCCACAGGTAGAGCACGTTTGAGGTGTGGGGTGCACACCCAGACCTCCCCCAAAAGCATCAGCTCTCGTCAGAATTCACAACTTCAGCTGTTGCTGATGTCTCCGTGGATCCAAGCTCATGATTTCCCGTGCTTCCTTGGATTTGTACCTCCATGTCATTCCCATCAGTGTCTTTGATCTGTATCTTAATTAGTAGTAATTAATTTTTTTTCATGCCTTTAAAACTTCTGCCCTCACCATATTTAATCAAAGCAAACCCCTTACACGGCTCCAGTTCAGGTAATTAAACAGTGAATATTCAGAGTTATTATTAACACTTGAATATTCAGTTATTATTAACACTGAATATTCAGAGTTATTATTAACACTGAATATTCAGAGTTATTAACACTGAATATTCAGAGTTGTTATTATTAACACTGAATATTCAGAGTTGTTATTAATTTGGAGTTTTGGAAACAGGTAGCAAAGATGAGGAGCAGCTACTTCAGATTAGGGAAACCCTTGGAAGTTGCCTGCCTGCAGTTTTAGACTTGGCTTTGTGTGCCACACCAGGACAAGAGGGAATTTTGGAAATGCTGGGCACTAACAGAAATCACTTCTGTTTCAGGAACAAACCAGAAACGCCCAGTTCATCATCATCTCCCTGAGGGACAACATGTTTGATATTTCAGACAGATTAATTGGGATTTATAAAATCAAGAACACCACCAAAAATGTGGTCACCAACCCCAAAATCCTGCCTCTGAAAGGACTGGAGGAACTTGGCCTCCCTGTGTGCAGTGTAGCCCAAAAATAGGGAGGAAGCAACTTCCAGCCCGTGGCTGCTGTTCATTTTATCTGATCTCATTTTGTACTGTAGATATTTTTCATGTTTTGTTATGTAGAGTTTGAATAAATATTGTAAAAAATTATATTAATATAAACCCAGTCTCAAGAAATTCCACTTTTTGAATGTGATGTAAAAAATGAGGAAAGGGAGAGGGCACCAGGTTTCCCAGGGGGCAGGGGCAGCACTGAAGACACAAGACACCAATTTAAGGAATCAGTAATTTACTACAATGCAAAACTGCCAAGAGTTCAAGGAGAAGTTCAGGAAGGCACCTGATTGTTGGCAGAGAATTCCAGGAGGGTGTTAAGGACTGAATTCTGCAGTTGTGGATGAAGGCAAAACTCTCCTGACCTTAAGTGGATCAGAACTTTGGTTCAGAGGAGATCCATGCAATACAGCAAAGGAAGGAAGCGGAAACAGAACAAGTGTAGAGCTTTAACAATCCAGCTTTTAAGTAGAAATTGAAAACAATTCTGGGTTGCTGCACTGGGTTTTCAATCTAATCGAACTCGTCAGGAAGAATTTTCCTGCACAGCTCCATTGGAAGGGCAGACTGGAGGCACAGGTCCTGCACTCTGTCCTCCAGGTACCTCCAGGAATCCTGATAAATGCGCAGCAGGAATAGCCAGAGAGGCTGCAGAGGAACTCTCCCAGAGGAGATTTCGTGGACACAGTACGGCAAAAATGATATCAGCATCGCCAGGAGAAGTTTTGGATCAGCAAAAGTAGCCCAGAGTGCAGATGCTACTGTTAGCTCTGGAGGGAACTGGCTTTTGGGGGCCAGCTGTAGCTTTGGAGTCTGGATCTCGTGGAGCTGCCCGATTGCAGTTTTAGACCACGTGTCCTGCAGCACCTGCTGCATCCTGGGATGAATCTCCACAGGTTCAGGCTCCGGGAGCTGCTTCTGTTTGAGAGCCTGGAGCTGCAGCTGCAGCTCCTCCAGCTTCTCCAGGAACAGCAGCGGGGACTCCTCCTCCCGCACAGCCGAGTGCAGCTCCTTTAACTCGCTCTCCTCTGACTTCAGTTTCTCCACCTCCTCGATGAGGGGATCGTACTTCTCCGAAATGCGGCTCTCCAGTTCATCCAGGGCGCTCAGCAGAGCTGCTTTTTTCTGCTCCAAGGCATCACCGAGTTCCTTAAAATACTGCAGCACGGCTTCCCTGTCGCTCTGCAGGGCGCTCTGGCAGCGGGCCTTGTTCTGCTGCAGCCTCTGGGAGCAGGAGAACACCTCGGAGCGGGAGGGATCCGCCAGCTCCTGCAGGAGCTGTCCCCAGGCCTTCCTGCCCTTGCCGTGGGCGCTCTGCAGGTCATCGATGGCGTGTCCGCGGTGCGAGCCGATGGTCACGCACTGGCCGCACACCAGGCGCCGGTCCTGCACGCAGTAAATGTTCAGCGGCTGCCGGGGGTGTTCCCGGCACATTCCTGTCCCTGTCCCTGTCCCGGTCCCGGTCCCGGGCGGTTCCTGCTGCCGGCACTTGTCGATGACGGCCTTGAGCGCGAAGTTGATGGGCAGCGCCTCGGGGCCGGCGGCGGGCACGGGCAGCTGTGCCCTGCAGCTGGGGCAGCTGAGGCTGCGGGCGGCCGGGCAGCCGGGCGGGGGCTGCAGCAGCTCCCGCAGGCACGGCAGGCAGAAGGTGTGCGAGCACGGCAGCACCCGCGGCTCCGAGAAGATGTCACAGCAGATGGCACAGGTCAGCTCCTCCTCCAGCTGCTCCATGGCCTGCCGGGGACAGACAGACAGTCAGACAGACACACAACGGGGATTCAGCTCTGCTCTGACCAGGAATTCCATACCTCAACACTTGAGGGAGGAAAAAAGGGAAAAACACAATGGCAGTGAGCAAGGAGCTCAGCAAATCCCCAGCTGCACTCAAAGCATTCACCCGACCGTATCATCCACAGCCAACCTGGAAAAATCCAGGAAAAGCAGCAACCTGCCACTAGGTTACAGTGGGAAACAGTAGCAGAGTGCTAAAAGCCAGAACTAGAATTTCTAAATAACCTCAGCGCTGTGGAAATGTTCTCCCACCAGGAGTAACATTTTCAATGTGGAAGTACAGGATTTTTTTCTCTCCCCCACTTGTTTCAAATGTTACTTTAGTAACTTAAAATAGTCATAAGTGCATTAAACAGTGACACTTAGAAGCTCTCTCAAGGCTCTGGCACCAAAAGTCCAACTCAGCAGCCCTCAGACAACACCACACCAGGAACTGCTCCTGGGTTACTTTAAGCACAAAACTGAAAAATTAACGTTGCTTTGTTCCGTTTCCCAGCAGAGTGAAATCACACTGCAAAATCCCAAGTAACAGTAACACCAAAGCCTGTTTCCATAATAAGTCATAATCCTGATTTTCCTTCTGCTAAAAAATGGGGAAACTGGTCCCAAATTTCCTTCTCTCTGTGCCACACTTTCCTGCCCCCTTCATCAGTTCCAGCCAGCTCTGTGGACTTTGCTACACTGCAAAAAGAAGCTGTGGGAGCATTTAGGATAAAAGCTCATCAATTTAGGGTCTGGGATCTGCAGCTGGGCTTGGGCTGAGGGGAGGCAGGAGCTGAAGAGGCAGAGCCCGTTCCTTGGGAATTAAACCAGCCCTAAGCACAGCAGCCCGTGCTGCTGGCACAGAAACAAGCCTGGCTTATCTCACTGGCCTAGCCAGGCTGGGGTCGGCCAGGGAGGGCAGCCTGGGCTCCTGACTCAGCCCCTGGGCTGAAACTGAGGTGAAATGGGACCAAAGGATCAACTGTGGTGTTTTATTTATGGCAGCAGCAGTTCCAGCTTTGAAGGAGAGGGAGGAGAGAGGAAGGAAAGAGAGGAAAAGCTCAGGATCAGCACCCAGGGCTCCCACAGTGTTACAGGAGGGAAATTTCCTTCCTAAAGAACACACATCCAACTTACCTGAGGAAAACCTTTCCGAAATGTCTCCTGGCTGTGCAGGAATGCCCTCAGAGCTGCAGGAGTTCCCTCCCAGCACACGCAGCTGCCCCAGGCCAGCCCCAGCCCTGCCTTGCTGCCGGGTTTCATAACCCTGAGCTGTCAGCCCGGGAATGACACTCCCGTGCATCCCCCAGAGCTCTCCCTATTTCCCAGGCAATTCCCAACCCGAATTGCTCCTGCACAGGGAACAGCTCCGGCGCTGCTGATTCATTTCCTTCGTGTTCCAACAAGATTTGCAGTGCTCAGCTTTGCTACGGGCACCCAGAGTTCTCTTCCTTTGTTCCAGACAAAGTAAAAAGTGAAAATCCTGAAATTCGGTTCCATCCGACACTGGCAGAGCACGGAGGAAATGTTCATTTACTGATTTATTTCCACCCATAGACTGGATTGAACGGATTGGAACCAGAGGAGGACAGAGAAGACACCCAGAGGGCAGCAAAGAACAAAAAGTTTTCCAGGGAAAAAAGGAAAAAAAGCAGCAGGAAGCTGGGAAACGCTGGCTTTATCTGCCACAGCATCCACACTGCTGTGGAATACAGCAGCCATCAGTGTTTGGGCAGATAAATAATAAAGATAAATAATGCTTTATAGGACAATCCCACCCTTACTCTGTTCTGAGGGGTTAAACGGGTGAATTTGGCATCGGACAATGGCTGTGACAGCGAGGAAGCTTCTAGGAAGGAGAGCTGAGAGCTGCCAGGCTCCTGGTCAGCAAAGGGAACATCAGCTCTCTCCTGAAGGACAGAAACATTCCAACACCGCTGGGCACAAACCAAGGCACAGCCAGGGATGCTCTCTGCTGTTTAACGTCACAAAAAATTCTGTGCCAGCCTCGGCTTGTAAGAAATCCACCGCAATCTTCACTCAACTTTCAGACTCTGCCTCAATCTCAGAGATTTTTCCAGACCAGCACAGGCATCGCTTCAATTCACACATTTACAATAGGAACCTGTGCTGGTAATTTAAAACCCAAACTTCAAGAAAGCAGTAGAAACCAGGGCCAGGAGCTTGGAGATCCTTGTGGGTCCCTTGCAATACCCTCAGAGTATTTTATGATTCCATATCCCCCCTCTATCTTTCTATTCCATTGCCAAGACTGAATCTCCATCCCTCAGAACTCTGCTGCCATGAGCATTTATTTACATTTATTTACCTGTTATTCACCGCACGGCGCCGGGCAGCGGAGCCGGGACAGGAGCCCACCTTGGCTGTCCCCGGGAAAAGGGATCCGCACTCAAACCTGCGAGTCAGAGCCCCAGCACCGCGCTGAGAACGAGAAAAGCGGCGCTCACCGGGCCCGACCCCTCCGGCTGCGGGGACCCTCCGCACCCGCCTGGGCCCTCCCGGGGAGCTCTGCCCGGC
>JAWWMU010000013.1:1871664-1881677 GCA_035048155.1 Cinnycerthia olivascens
CTGTTGCAGATCTCCTGATAAGAGATGATCAATAAATTCCTTCCCTGGGGGTCTGGGGTCTGTCACGTCTTCTTCATCTAAATAAGATAATCCAAGAATGGGAAGAATTTCCTGATTATCTTTTTACCATTCTCTGAGACAGTTACAGGAGCTTTTTACATCACACTTCTGAGTTTTGTTAATAGCACAAATAAAAGAAACTGTACTAACACAACAAAGTTATTCCACATTATACCTATAGCACTCCTTTTAATGTTTGTGAAAAAACCAATGTTATAATTTGCATTTATAACAGGGAGGAGCAGAGGATGCGGGGCAGGGATTTATTGTGTGTCCATGTTTTCCCACAGCTGCTGCCATGTGGGGCTCCCCGGGGCCCATCCTGCTGCTCCTGGCGCTCGCCGTGGTCCCCGCGCAGGCGGCGCTGAAGGTGACCCCGGCTGTGCTCTACACCAAACCCAAACCTTCCCAGCCGGCTGCCTCTGCCCCGTCTGTCCCGGGAAAAACCCCAGTGCCAGCAGGGCTGGGCAGAGCCGGGCTCCCCACGCTCTTCCCCTTGGACAACTCCACGCTGGACTCGGCCGAGCTCTTCTTCAACTGCTGCGACTGCTGCCCGCCCGTGGCGGGGCCTCGGGGCTGGCCGGGGGCACAGGGACCCCCAGGTGTGCTCAGCCCCTCTCTGTGGGGCACAAACACCAAATCCAGGGGGTTTGCCCCTCGGGAAATCATTGGGCAGGGTTCGTGCAGCTCATGGGGGGAGATTCCAGCGACCTGCAGCTCTTCCCGAGGGGCAGCTCCCTGTGACGGGGACAGGAGCCAGGGAATGGCTGGAGCTGGGTCAGGGGAGGGTTGGGTGGGGTATTAGGATTTTGGGAAAAGGTTCTGCCCCCAGAGGGTGCTGGGCATCCCCTGATGCCTTCTGGAGGCTGCCCTGGAGCAGAGCCCAGCCAGAGCAGGAGGATAAAGCAGGGATTTATTAAAAGACCTCACTGGATTTATTAAAAGGACACACCTGGGCAGTGCCAGAGCCCGGCTGGGCCACACCCAGGGTGACCCCAGTGGCTCTGAGGCAGCTCGAAATTGGTTTTAAAAAGTCTTTAACTATGGCTCAGAGTGAAATGCAAAGCTGTGAGGTTTGATGATGTCAAGTAAAAGAAACAGCTCTTCCCAAGGTGATGGAATCACCTCATGTACACCCCTCAGTGCCACAATGCTCAGGTATTGATGAAAATGTTATTTACAAGTTAAACCTTGGAGTTACTGAGACAATTTTGTTGATTTTACAGGTCCCAAGGGGGAGAAGGGAGATGCTGGGCTGCCAGGGCTGCCGGGAGCTCCTGGCCCTCAAGGTCCAAAAGGTTCTAAAGGAGAAAGAGGTAAACCAGATTAATGGAAAAAGGTGTTGTCCTCATAAAATACCACAAAATTATTAAAACCTCGTATTTTTCAAAGCCAAAGAAGATTGCTGCTAGGGATTGAGCCCTGGAGGGGTTTAGCTGGCATCAGTGCAGGGACAGGAGCTCAGGTGGTGGCAGTGTTTGTTCAGGTGGAATAGGAGCAGCTGCTCATAAAGATCTCACTCGAAAATTCTTGTTCTGAACAGGAGTTCAAAACCTGCCTTCAGTTTGCTTTGGATTAAGGACAGAAGTAGGAAAAGGTCACCACGAAGTTGTGAGCAGGTGGAAAATCTGCATTTCAATTTCAACATCTCGGGCAAAAGCACTTCAGTTAAGACGCTCAGCAATCATTTCCCTGAAAGTATTCCTGAAAGGAATCCCTGCTCTTTGTCTGGGGCTTGGAGCAGCTTTATCCTGTCAGGATCCTGCTGCTCCCAGCAGCAGAGTGTGGAGCTGTTCAGTCCCCTCAGGCAGTGATTTACTCCTGGTAAAAGGTTTTTGGTCACCCTGGAATGAGGTGTGCAGAGCTGTCACCTTCTCCATCTTCCATTAAACAGCAGGAACTACCTTGCAGAGGGGCAGGAATCTTGGAGTGAGGTGGTGCTCGGGGCTGTGGAATCCAGCTGAGGCTCCCAAAGGTGTTTCCTTAAGACTCACATTGCTCACATGTTTTATTAATGAAGTGAGGGACACACGCAGATGGTCACAGCGGGGTGTGGTGTTTGCTGTGCTGCACACACCAGCACCAATTAACTAATTAATTAATTCTTGCTGGAATGTCCTAGGAGGAAAAGGGGAGCAAGGGGAGCGAGGAGCGAGTGGGAGCCCTGGTTACCCAGGGAAACCTGGGCCACAAGGTAGGTCTGGGAAAGCCAGGATTGCTCTGACCTTTCCCTCTGCTCGGGGTTTTACAACAGCATGGAGGGACCAACCCCTTTGGATGGTCCTTCCATCTCCAGAGCAATCCAGTTTTATTGGTTTTAATCTCTTCTTTTCCCCCCAGGTGAAGCTGGAGCCAAAGGCAACAAGGGCAGCTACGGCTTCCCTGGACTGAAGGGCCAAAAAGGGTCTAAAGGGGACACCTGTGACAACGGCACCAAAGGAGACAAAGGGGACAGGGGGGATCCCGGGGAGCCAGGAGTGGGCGGAGAACAGGGGGACAAGGGGGAAAAGGGGGACACGGGGGACAAGGGATACTGTGGGGAGCCGGGGGGCAGAGGGGCCAAGGGGGACAGAGGGGAAGGGGGCACCAAGGGGGAAAAGGGCAGCAAAGGGGACACTGGCGCCGAGGGCACGCGGGGGGCTGCCGGCAGGCAGGGGGACAAGGGCGAGCAGGGCCACAAGGGTGACAAAGGTGACCCGGGCCCCGCGGGCGTGGCAGGCCCTGGTGGGCCCAAGGGCGAGCCGGGCCCCAAGGGCGGCCGGGGCTCCCCGGGCAGGAAAGGCTCCCGCGGGGCCAAGGGCTCCTGTGGGGACACCCCCAGAGCGCCACGCTCGGCCTTCAGCGCGGGGCTCTCCAGGCCCTTCCCGCCTCCCAACGTGCCCATCCGCTTCGACCGCGTGTGGTACAACGAGCGCCGCGACTACGACCCCGCCACCGGCAAATTCAACTGCAGCGTGCCCGGCGCCTACGTCTTCTCCTACCACGTCACCGTGCGCGGCCGCCCCGCGCGCCTCAGCCTGGTGGCCAGCAGCAGGAGGGTGGCCAAGGCCAGGGACACCCTCTACGGCCAGGACATCGACCAGGCCTCCTTCCTGACCATCCTCAAGCTGAGGGTGGGCGACCAAGTGTGGCTGGAGGTTGGGAAGGACTGGAACGGGCTCTACGCCGGCGCGGAGGACGACAGCGTCTTCACGGGGTTCCTGCTGTACCCAGATGGTTTTGAGGTCCTTCTCTGAGTTTGTAGCGGGAAGATAACCCTGAGGAATGTCTTTCCCCCCGGGCTGGGAGAGGAGGAAAGGGCAGCACCTTGGTTTTGTTGTTATTTTTGCGATGTTTTAACAAAAATGTTTGTGTTTGGATTAGTTGGAAGAAGTCGCGCATCCTTTGTCCGTTGTCCAAGCATTGACAGGACCAGAGTGGGGAGGGCTTTTGCCAGCACAGTTTGTAATTAGAGTATTCAGATCCTGGAATGAAACTCCTTCCCAGCTCCTGCAGTCCATGCATGGTCCAAACTCCCTCTAGGGATCAGTTCTGATCACCTCTGATTTTGATAAAAATAAATGCTGAGGTTTGATTTATAGAGCTCAGCCAGATGAGAACATGAGCAGTAGGTTCCTTGAAATCACCTGAAAAGATTTAAAGTTCCTTTATCCTTGAATCAGTATTATTTAGTGTTTTAGTCTTGGTCATGAATTATACAAAAAAAATTGTCTAAAGGAGTATTAGCTCAGTGTAAAAAAACCCTCCTAACTCTTGTTCTTAAACAAAAATAAATCTGAATCTTTCAAAAGTAGCTGAGAGATGAATATTTTACTTTATTGGTCCAGACCCCAAATTTCTGAGCCTCTGATGCTGCGGGATCATCCTTGGGCTGCTGGGAGGAGGAGGAGGCAGCCAAGAACAGATTTTGGAACTCCCTCAGAGGATTTGTGGGAACGTTTAAAAAGCCTCACGGAGACCATTTGACCAGAAAACCTCAATCCAAGCTTAAAAATATTGAAGTATAAAAAAAAAAAAAATCCCTCATTTTGAGCTGTTTTCCCTCATTTTTCACCTCGTGGCAGAATGACAATGGATTGATTGAGGATGTGCTTTGCCTCATTATGGAGCCCTGCGAAAAAAAAATAAAATATAGCCATAATATTTGTTCCCTTTCACTTCTGCTTTTATTAGTGAGAATTTGTTTGGTAAAACTGTCTCCTCTTCAGAAAAGAAATGGTGGAAGAAAAGAAATGCTCAGGGTTCTAATCAGGCCAGCAGCTCTTGTCAGTAATTACGAAAAATTATTCCAAAGCCATAAAAACACCTCTTTTGTGGTGTTTTCTACGTTTGTAATCAAATATTCCACAGATTAGCACTTAATTCTGTGATTTTAGTGGCAGGACTGGGTTTTTTAAGCAGAGGAAGGTCAGCAGCAGAATTTTGTGTCCCCCTGGGTTTCCTGCCCTGGGTTTTTCCAGGTGTTCTGTGTTCCCAAGGGGAATCTCCCAATCTGTGCTTGCCCCAGAACAAATCCCACCTGTGCAGCCTGAGGGCTGGAGGCTGGTTAATTAATTAATTAAAGGGATGATATGAGCCAGGTGGGAATTCTGTATTTATTTGGGATCAGGGAGTTACTCTTGGCTGTCCAAGGGGTTGGATCCTCACTCAACTCTTCCTTCTTCCTTCCTGGAGTTCCTGTCCTAGGTAAGCCCCTGGTTCTACTTTTCTTTGATTTGGGTGAAAATGGATGGATTTTGCTGATTTCCACACAGGAATTCAGAGCAGAGTTGCAAATACAAGATAAAAATCCAAGTTGCAACATTTCAGCTGAAATGTGCCTTTTTATTTTTTTGGAATTCTGTAGCTTTGCTTGCTGGCTGGAAGTTTTTCCCTTTTAAAAAGAGGAAAAGCACCTTTTGATTAAATTAAAATTAAAGTGGATTATGGAGTTAAAGTGAATCATGGTGTGAGCACTGCCAGTTTTCCAGTGGTTTATAAAATGCTGTTTAATAAGGAATATTTATGGTGCTGTTTTCCAGGTAGGGCCTCTGGTGTTTATTCCCAGGAAAAGCTCTGCCACAGTTTCATGTGCCCTGTCTGGGGGCTGGAGTTCCCCCAATATTCCTTGAGAAACTTTCAGGGCCAGAATTCTCTGTACCAGGAAGAGATTTAATGTGAAAACAAAGAGGGATTTGCTCCTGGGTGGTTTTATGAGGTCTGGTTTCCCATTAGTATAATCTCTTAGAGTTTATCCTAAATTTAGATGTGTATGTTAAATTTTTCAGGTCTGGTTTGGGGTAAATTTGAATCACCTGGCTCATTTTAATGACTTATTTGAAATGCTCTTTCTTTTGTTTTAAATAAGAGTTTTCTCAAGCAGAGTTTTTCCATTTTCTGGGTGAAACTTTTCTTGCTGCAGTCAGAGCTTCCATACTTTGCACCTTTTTTAGGAAATATCATTTTTCAATAAGATAAAATTGTGGATGGATTGAAAATGCACTGGCTTTGTTTTAACTCATCTTTCTCAGTTCAATCTTTGGTTTGTAACCTCTAAATCAATCTGGTTTTTGGTCTGAGCCTTTCCAGACTTTACCTCATTTAAAAAGGGGGGAAAAAGAGGAATAAGTCATCCTAAAACTCAGATATTTCTGGTTTATGTTTTTTATTCATGACCTAAGTGTTTGATGGGAGATGGAACATTTGAAAATAGGTTTTATTTTTATTTTCTTTGTGAAGGAATTGGGGTGTGGGATCTGCTTGGACTTTGCTCTGAGAGAGGAGAGAAGGAAAAAGCGGCTCTGGGTGGTTCTTGTTTGTTTTTTTTCTCTAGAAGATCAATGTAAAAGTGGCTTTTCCAGGCAATAAAACACTGATTTACCCCTGACTTGGAAGCAGCCATGGGGCAGTGGGGGAATTTCTGGTGCACTTTTCTCCTTGCCAGAGCAAACTTTTTAAAAATTTATTTACTAAATTCCCTGGAGTTGCCTCTTGCTCACCTTTCTCTCTGTACTTTCCATCCCTCAAACTTCAGGCTGTATTTACTTAATGAAAAATCATTAAGGAAATGCTCATTAAGGAAAAAATCCACCTGTGGAGTGCTGAGGGTTGGAAAAACTGAGAGGATTAAGTCCAGGCTGGGGCTTTGTTTGAGGAGATGGGGATTCCAAGGAGCGAAACTTTATTTTATGGACCCTGTGGAATATTATCCTCACATTTCTCATTATCCAAGGGAATTTTTATTGCTCCATAACCATTCCTCAAGCTCTAGGATATTCCTAAATACGTGTTTAATAGGCTGCTGCATCAGTTTGGGATTGAAAGGGCACCAACCCAGTCAATAAAATCACTTTGGCTCAGTGCCTTCCCTTTGGCAGAGTGGATGAAATGCCAGGATAATCCCCTGGTTTTATGGGAGCTAAACTGTTATTTTTTTCACTTTGACTCCTGCCCTTTTTCTTTTGATATTCAGCTGAGTAACACTGGGAACTAAAGTGGCTTTAAAGGTGGGAGCTTGGGGTTAGGGAGGAAAGCTTTATAAACACAGAGTCCAATAATTTGGATTTAAAGCCTTTGTGATGCTGCTGAACAGCTCTTGCTGGATAAAGCTGTTATCAGAATATTTTTTTTCTTCACTGAGGGAAGCAGTTTGGAGCTGTGAGAAGTAGGGGTGAAACTACAGGAGAGTGAGAAGAAAGAGAAATAAGCTTCACACGCTTCCTTCCACCACTTTTTGATATAAAATAAAAGTTTTTGCTAAGTTTGATAGGACATCTTAAAGATTTCTATATCTGTCTTGGAAATCAGTGTTAGGTAAACTTAGATAATGGTGAAAATTTCCAGTCTTTCCTCTGAGGTCACTTACAACAGGTGAGGTGGCTGTTTTTTCCCCCCTCACATAAAAATGTAAATTGGAGGAGGAAATGTCCCCAGGCTGGGGATTCCTGGCTTTCCTGGGGAAAGGGGCTTTTTCCCAATCCCCCTGATGCTGAAAGAGTTGGCTGATGTTTAATTAGTTCTGCTTCTCCTGGCTAATAAATGGGGAGAATGAATGGATGTTACCTTTTCCCTGGGATGGTGACTGCAGGGGAAGGGAGGAACTATGAATTCCTGATTTTTGCCATGGCTGGCCCTGCTGGAACTGGAGAATAAAATGGGATTTCTGCTCCTGCAGCCCCCAGCACGGCACTGGGAGGGGATGAAGTGCTGCTGGAGGCAGACTGGAATATCAGGATCTCTACCTGTCCTCAGCACAGGAGTGTGGGATCCCCTTCCCTCTGATTTCTCTTGTTCAAACATCTGAAATCCTTGGGAAGCCAAATCTGCAGTGTTTGAGAGAAAAATCCAAGAATTTTTATTGATGCAGTAAGGCTGTGGCTTGTATTTATTTAAATTTTTAAAAAAGCATATTTTGAGTAATATTTTCTTTGAGTCACTGATTACTGAGGATGTGTTTATTGAAACAAATTGGCAATAATATTAATAATCTCAATTTCCAGCTGGGAATAGCTGAAGATAAAGCCTTTAGATCCTTGCCCCTTTAATCTGATGATGCTGGGGTGGCTTTTGGGCTGGGCTGTTCCCCGGCAGAGCCAGCTCTGCCGTTTGGATGCTGTGGCTGCCCAGGGAAGAGGGAAACAGGAGCAAAAATGGCTCATCCTTGATTTCCCAAGGAGATGGAAGCAGGGCAGGTGTTGCCCTGATGCCTCAAGTTTTTCTGAGGCACTTTCTAACTTGCTGTTTTCACAGTTTTCAGTTTTTCTCATGCACACAATGTCTTTCTCAAAAGTCTGTTTTTGATAAGATGAGGTTGTTTCCACACTTTCTCTTGGTGTGGAAAACAACTGATGGGCAGTTGTCTTGACCAACGGGATGGGAGAGGTGTCAGCCTTCTTCTCCAATCCCTGCTCTGTGTGGAAATACTGTAAATATGGAGTTGTATGTTTTAATAAATAGTTTTCATCCTTCTCAAGAGAAAGTGTCCTTGTGTGTCCCACAGTGACAGGCAGGGACCAGTTTAAAAACCTCCCCAGGTGTCAGCCAGGCTCCTGCAGGGAATTCTGAGTTCCCTGTGCCTTTTTTCCCAGTTTTCCCTCAGAAAGGTAAATCCCACCAGCTCCTCATCCCTTCATCCTGGTGCTGCAGGAGCCTCCTGCTCGCCGGGATTTGCATCCCTGGATCTGGCAGAGGATTTTTGGGCAGGTGGGAAGCAGCGGGCTCAGGATATGCTCCTGCTGTGCCCGGGCTCTTCCTGCTCTGTTGTCACCTGGAATGGTCCCCAAGGAGGGGGGATGAGCTCACCTGAGCCATCCCTGCCTTGGCAGCGCTGCTCCCTCTGCAAGATTTCTGAGGAATTGCTCCAGGAAAGGTCCTGGTTGCCTCAGAGATCCTGCCCTGTCAGCTCCTACCCACAATTCTTGGAATCTGAAATCCTGAACTGGAATATATCCTGAATATCCTGTCCCAGCCAGCTCTGGGAGCTTGGCAGCCTCAGTTTTCCTCTGCAGCATTTGGAGCCAGGAAATATTAAAATATTAGGGAAAACACAAATATATGGCCCTAGATGTTACAGGGACAAATCTACTCAGTGCTTTTAAGATCAGCCTTTATTTCTTTGTGTTATAAATGCAACCCCACAAAAAAAAGGAACATTTAGCAGTATTATCTGTGCTTTGTGTGGCTCTTTTTTCCCTTATATTCACTTTATTTCTCCCTTCTACAAACTTGCAGCCTTTATTTTTCCTCAGGTTTTATTTTAGCTCCAGATTTTTCATCTCCCCAGGGCATATCTATTTGTTTGGATGACTAACTTGCTTTTCCTGTGGAAATCTGAATTTCTAAGTTGCTGATCCAAGTCTCTCCAATGATCAGTCGTTGTCCATCTGTTTGCTCCCTCCCAAGCTGGTGCTGGGTGCTGCAGAGAGGATTAATGTGTGTGGAGCAGGCTCTAAGTTAGGCCTGGATTAGCAAGGACAGCCTCAGGCTGTGTTTTCCCCTGTTCCTCTTGGTGTTCCTTGAGGAAAGACTCCTTTTGGTTAGGTTGATTTATTTAATTTTTTTTTTTTTTCACTTTCCATGCCCAGGGAACTTTGTGGGGAAAAACATATTCTAAAATCCCACCACTGTTGTAAGACCCAGGTTCCGGCTGGCTTCACCCCACCTTAAACTTGTATTGGGTGGGCTTTTCTGCAGGTTTTTCAGGAAAAATTGGGGAGGGGATGTTTGCAGGAGGAGGTGGCTGGGCTGTGCTTGCTGCAGAGAACTTGCTGTGGCACCCCAGGAGCCAGTTACAAACCTGTGCAGGGTGTGTGGCTGATAAAATAAAATGTTATGAGCTGCAGGGATGTGATTGATTGTGCTGGAGTAGGAAAATCTGTTTGAGCAGAGCTGCAGCCGTGCCCTCCTCACCTGCTGTGCCAGGATTGGTTCCTGGGTTGGTTTTTGTGGCTCTGCACCTGCTGTGTCCTCGTGGGGTAAGAATTTGGGAGTGGGGGGCTGCAGGGGCTTCCCTGCCGGGATCTTCCCTGTGTCCTATGGATGCCACTGGATGTGGGATGGATCTGTTGTTGGGCAAGGTTGAGTGTCTGGGATAAAGGTTTTGGGAATTTCGGGGAGAAAACGCTGGAGGTGGAGAGAGGAGCACGGATCTGTGGGAGCAGCAGCTCCTGAAGTTGGGACAGGAGCTGAGATCCCCTTGGGAATCCAGTCCAGGGGGAGCACAAATCCTTGTGCACCCTGGGGAGGACCCCACAGGGGAGCAGGGTGGGGGCTGAGATCATGTGGGATGTTCCCACTGGATGGACCCTGTGGGACATTCCCACGGGATCAGCTCTCTGTGATCCCATGGGATGTTCCCGTGGGATCAGCTCTCTGTGACCCCGTGGGATCAGCTCTCTGTGACCCCGTGGGATGTTCCTGTGGGATCAGCTCTCTGTGACCCCGTGGGATGTTCCCGTGGGATCAGCTCTCTGTGA
>JAWWMU010000013.1:1881777-1897319 GCA_035048155.1 Cinnycerthia olivascens
TGATCCCACGGGATGTTCCTGTGGGATCGGCTCTCTGTGACCCCGTGGGATGTTCCTGTGGGATCAGCTCTCTGTGATCCCATTGGAAGCCCACGCTGGAGCAGGGAAGAGTGAGGACTCTCCTCCCTCAGGGGGAAGAAGGGAAAACCTGGGATGAGCTGATTTCCGCCCCCATTCCCTGTTCCCTCTGTCGGGAGTGGTGCTCAGCCCGGGCAGAAGGGAGAAAAGGGGTGAAGGTGTTTTTAGATTTGATTTCATTTCTCATTGCCCAGCTCTGGTGATAAATTCATTTCCCCAGGTGAACTCTCCCTGTCCTCCCCTCTCCATTCCCAAACCATTCCTGGCTTTTCTCTCTAAGCAGGGAGGTGACGGAGCAGCTTTGGCAGTGTCCCCACGCCATCAGCTCGTCTCTTGTATCTCTAAACTCATTAACTAATGAAATTAAAACCTTCAGACCCGTTTGCAGAGTGAAGTTGTGAGCGGCTGGGCCGGGCTGGGATGCGCTCCAGGCGGATTTTGGGGATGCTGCGGGAGAGGCAGGGACAGCAGATGGCAATGTGGCACTGCGAGCGGAGCCACCCGGCACTTTTGGGACGGGCCACCGAATTCCTGGGGAAAAAAACTTTCCCTGGAAAATGGAGAGCAGAGCTGCTGTGAGGGTCCTGAATCCGGGCGCAGGATTTGGGGCTGTGGTGGGTTTTCCATAGGATGTGATGGATGGATTGGGAACCTGCTCAGGAATTACTTTGTCCCCATCCTCGGGCTCCCTGTGTCCCCCTTGGAGCTGGGCTCGTGGATTTTGGGATGGGGGGATACTCCCAGTCTGTCCCTTCCACTTAGGGAATGTCCTTTTAGGATTTTATACCTCAGAAAGGCCAAACTTGGGGCCACAATGGGGTGGCTTGTGTTAACTGGGGGCTCTCTGTGTGTTTATTTTGATTTAAATGTTATTTTATCAGTCAGGGCTCTGGATGCAAAGAGCTGGAGCACATAACTCAGCTTGGAATATGTGAATTAGTATTCCCCAGCTTCAATAATCCCAAGAAGTGACCACACAGGGGACTCTCTTTGCTGATTTTAATACAAGGCTTGTGATAAAACCAGCTAAAATCTAAAATTCCCATATTTTTGGTGCCTTCGTGTGTAGAAAATGAGGAGGCAGAGAAGCTGTAAATGCAACATAAGCTCGGCCATCTCCCTGATTTGTGGGACTCATCAATTAATTAGGCAGCCAGATGCTGTTACCTCCACCTGCTATTGATTTTTGGCTGGTAAATTAGTGGTAGACAATTAGAGGTATTCCTTTAAAAAAAAAAAAATAAAAAGGTTCTTGAAGCTTCCTGGAACCCAAATCCTCAATAAATCCAGGTGGGTTTGTAGTGAGAGAGGCTCCTGCTTCCACTTTAACTCCTGAAGGGGAAGGAAAATGTTATTTTTTTTTTTTTTTTTTTTTGCAAGTGCTTCCCAGGGGTCTCTTTTGCTCTGGAGCAACTTTTGAGTGGAAAAACTGGGAGAAAATGGGGGATAGTTGGGTATCCAGGTTATTTGCTCTTTGGAAAGTCTTTTGGACAAATTAATATGCAAATTATCAGTGAAAAAATTGTTATTAATATATGAATTTCACATTTCTTACATATTTGTGTCTGAATTCCTTCTGTCTCTTGTGCAGTTTTCCAGCTGAGAAGCTGCAGGAATCACCTGTTGCAAATGCTGTAGATGTGTAAAAATCTGGATTTTGGGCTGGGCTGTGGCCCCCAAAGAGCTCTAAATTGGGGGTTTAACTCCTAATACTTCACTCGAGCACAACATAATATTTATTTAAAATAAAGAATAAAATGGAGAATTCTCTTCATCCCTGAGGTGGAGGTTTGGTAGAATTTGATGTCTATTTCTCAAAGGTTGGGCGATTTTAGCAGGGATGGAGTTGGTGTCACTTAAATCCTTAAAAACTGAATTTTTGTGATGAGCTCTGCTCTTTCTCTTTGCCAGAAAATTCAATTTTGTGCTTTTAAATGAGAGTTCTCCAAACCTCCAGCCTTAATTTATTTGACAAGAAGTTCTGGAAATTGGAGGAAATTCTGGAAAGCTGCAAGGCTTTGCTGATAGATTGGTGACTTGAGTTTATGAAGAATTTATTTATAAACCTCCCCCTGTGAGAAAATAGGGAAATAACATTGAGCTGTGTGAGGGGAATTGGAATTAAAATATTTGTGGGATCAGCCAGAGCAGTGAACCTTTGGAACTGTGGTGTTGAGGGATGGGTTGGGTATTCCAGATCCAGCTGTGGGCACAAAAATGCTACAAAAACTGTGCAGAAAGTCTCAATATTCAGGGATTTTAATCTCCTTAAAAAGAATTCCTCAGGTAGGAGGTCACTGAGGAGAGAATGAACCAAGAATCCCTCCTGTGCCAAACCTTCTGAACTGTTGGAAAAGATCAGATTTGGAATTGATGCTTCCAAAATCCCCTGGGAAATGGGATAAACAGGCTGTGCAGTGAGGGCTGGAGTGGGATGGGTTGTTTTTTTTCCTGGGGGAATTGGCTGTGCATTCCCAGCCTGGTCGTGTCTCTACAGATGTTTTTAGTGGGAATTTAAATTTTTTTTTGGTGGGATGGAGGCAGGAGGATGAAAGGGCTCCTTGGGAGGGAGCAGGCTCGTGGGTTTGGGTGATGCCCTTGGGTTCAGGTTGTGACCTGAGTTTGTTCAGCTCTTCCTCTGTTCCTGCTGGGATTTATTCCTCTGCCTCCAGAGGGGCTCTCCCTGCCTTGAATCCTGATTTTTCCAGGTTCCAGGCACGCTCAGGGAGGAGGAATTTTCCTCTGGATCCAGCCCAGTGCTGCAGGCACCTCTGAAATCCCCTTGGGATCCCCAATCCTGACTCTCATCCCTGAATTTGGCTTTAGAGGTGGAACTGAGCACAACTTCCAGCTGAATACCAATAATGGGAAAGAACTCCAGGCTCTTGGAGCAGTAATCAGAGTTTTAAACAGCCATGCCACAGCTTTTTCCAAATTTATCTTCCCATTGCTTCATCCCTGTTGTTATTCCTGTTTACCTCCAATTGAAATCTTTCCACTCAATTGGTTCTAATTGACTCACTCACTTCAAGGAAAATAACTTGGGGGAAAAAAGAAGGCTTAAATATATATTTTTTTTCCCCTCATAAAACCTTCCTAAAACTGAGGAAAAAAGATAAATCCAAATTACGAGCTGCTGTTCCCAACAGAGACCAAATTCATCTGCGACATAATTGGAATTACAGCATCTCTTGGCAGCCCAAAAGAGTAATCAAGGAGAAAAACTAAACCCAGCCCAGACCCTGGAAAGTTATTTTAAAACTGAAATGAAGCACTTGAGGAAAAAAAAAGTGACTGAAAATAAAAACAATTTTAGTGAGTTTATTCTGAGTAAACAAGATAAAATTGAAGATACAGGGATCTCAACAACTCCAGGATTGGAATGACCCCACAGGCAGCAAAATCTGGAATTCTGTGAGTTCAGCACAGAAAACATTTCGATTTCAGCTCCATGTGCCCATTTTATTCCACGACAAACACAGAAATTTGTGCAAGTAAATGTCCTGCTCTGTTCTGTTTTCATGGAAAAATAGTGGTTTTTAAATTTTTTGTTTTTTGGCTGCTCTTTAGAGAAAAGCTGAATATGCATCTGCAAAATGTAATATAAATACTTTGAATATTCAGCAGGCTCTGTGAGTGCCGGGGCAGGGTGGGATCCAGTTGGAAAAGCCCTAAAAAGGCTGAATTCCTGAATTCCCCCAGCACAGGCAAGGCCATCCCTAATCCAGATCTCCAAATGCTGAGGAAAACAAAAACCCTGGGAGCTGCTGTGGGCAGGAGCTGTTCACTACTCCCTTATTAATTTAAACAGAAATATTTGCTCCTGGGAGTAACTCCTCTTTCCAGGACCCCTTTGGGGGTTCCCAGACCTGCTGGAAAATCCCAAAACTCTTCCATCCTGAAGGAAAAAATCCTCCCCATTGGTCAGATGCAGAGATTTTACAGCTGGAGATGCTTCCCAATGCTGAATCCCAATAAATCAGCACTGCTGGAAACATGAGAAGCTTCAGTGGGGCTGAAAGAATTTATCCTTTGGGAAAATGATGTTTTGTTTTTTTTCTTTTTCTTTCTGTGCTGCTTTGCTGGAGTCTGGGGCAGATGGGAGTGAATTTGGGGTGCTGGAACCACTACTGGGCATTCCCAAGGGATTCTTATCAGCTGGAATTTTTGGGAATCGCTTTTCCTTGAGATTTAACTTCAAATCTGCCTGAGATTTCAGAGCCTCAGAGCAGAGGAGCTTTGGGGATTTGCAGCATTTTCAAATTGGCAAATGCTAGAAATGCCATTATCTGGGTAAGTCTTTATTAATCACAAGAAATAAAGATATTTTTTCCCCTCTGCAACAGCCAGGCTGCTGAAATCCTGGGATAAAGCAGGAATCTCCACACCTTAGATATTCAGGAGTTCTTTGCAGCCAAACTGAGCTCGTTCTTTCAAGCCCCTCCTCACGTGGAATGTGCTCTAAGAGGCTTTGGGAGATGTGAAGGAAGTTGGGATGCAGAAGGGAGATTTGGTTTGGCTTTGGATGGCAGGGGTGGAGCTGGATGAGCTTTGAGATCCCTCCTGCCCCAAACCCCCTGTGGCTCCAGGAGCTGGGTTAAATTCAGCTCAGTGTCCTTTTTGAGGTTCCTGGTGACCCCAGAATGGTGTGGGGAACAGCAACTATTGTCCATGGTGATTTTCTCCTGGAATGAAGCCATGTATGGGGCCAATCCCTGAATTATTTACTCTGTGGTATCTGCCCTGGGACACAGAGAAAGTTTCCAACAAATTCTTTATCTTAGGTGGTATTTTTTTTATTTTTTTCCGTGTCTATGTTGCTCCTGGTTTTGTCTCCTGATCCAAGCCCTTTCTTCTGCCCTGTGTGCCTGGGAAGGTTTTTGGGATTCCCCTCTGATCCTGCCCTGCTCTCTGGCTCTCCATCTTCTGCTGCCACATCCCAGTGAGGTGGGATCACCCTGGAAATTCCAAATTGCTCGAATGCTTCCTTAAAGCTCTTTTTCAGTGTGGGCTTTGCTCAAAATGAGCAGTGTGTGGACCCTGCTCAAGACAGGGATGATTTTTGGTGTCATGCAGAAAGTGTGGCCCAAATTATAAAATCATGGAATTGCTGAGGTTGGAAAAACCCTCTGGAATTGCCAAGTCCAACCATTTCCCAGCACTGCCCCATGTCCCCAAGTGCCACATCCACAGGGCTGTTAAACCCCTGCAGGGCTGGCGATTCCACCCCTGCCCTGAACAGCCCCTTCCAGGAGAAGTCTTCCCAATATCCCACATTTTTAGCACTGATTTAGTTCAAGGACAGTCTCAGGAAATGTTGCCAAGGGATTTCAGGTGCCCTTCTGTCGTGCAATATTGTGTCCTATTTTCCCAGCCCTCAGAGTTTGCAGACACCTCAGATTCAGCAACCGCTGCACATTTTAATTTATTTTTCTGCTGTAATTTATTTGTGGCCAAGAAGATGTGGCTGGGTTATTTATCCTCTCTTAATTGCTCTGTTTTCTGAGAGTAACTTGCCTTTTGTAGCTGAGCAGGAGGTGACAGGGAATGTGACCCGGAATGAAGCGACTGCTTTGACCCCGACCTTAAACCAGGGCAGGAGGCCTTTATTCATGTTTATGCTTCTTCCTGCTAAAGCAGCTCTAATTTTAGAAGAAATTGTACTTATGAATAAGTTTTGATGATGCTTTTTTATGGCACAAGGGTTTGGAAAGGTCTTGGATCTGCAGCTGATGAATTACACGGAGCAGGGCCTGAGGGTCGCCTCTGAGGTCAGGAGGGGCCTGAGCTTTGGTGTTTTGGCCTCTGGGGGCAAAACCCACGGAACAGCCTCATAAAAGATCCATTATTTGCAGTCTAAATATAAAACAAGTCAACATTTAATCAGGGAAGACAAAACAACAGGAATCTGGTGAATGGGGACCTACAGTTCTTGTGTCCCCTCTGTGCTTGATGCACAGCTTCAAACAGAAACCACTCAAAACTGAGGGAATTTTGTCTTTTTTTCCACCCTGATTCCCCCCCTTTTCTTATCTCCCCCCATCATTTTTGCCATGTACACATCGATTTCCACTCTAGTTCTGGCCAGCAGGAGTTCCTGATATTAATGATGGGGAGGCTTTCAAAAGATCCTGGATTTTAAAGCAACTTCGAAGGCAGTTTCTTTTAAACTCTCCTGAAAACTTCTACCACTGTAATTTGTCTCAAGATAAATCATTAAAACTGTGCATGTGTATGATCTTGTGGTCATCGCTGTCTGCTCTTAATCTTTTAACTGATTTTTGAGTTTAATGGTGGTTTAGATTGGGGTTTATTTTTAGGCCAAAGGTGCACTGTTATTATATTAATTTAAATATGCTGGTGGAGGTTTCTAATAGGGTTTCATACAATTAAATGGTGACCTTGAGAGGAGTCTTGAGCCTGTTTAATCTCCTATTCCAAGTGGAATTAACTTGTTTTCCCTTTTCCTTGGCCACTTGTGTGATCAAAGCCAAGGAATGGGAGAAGTTCTACTTCCCCTTGGCTCAGTAACAAAACTCTTTTGTTGGATTTAGACCCAGATTGCAGCAAAGGAATTTTTGGAACAATTGAGAAGGTGCTTTATGAGCTCTTGGCTCATTTGCAGGTTGGGGAAAGGGGCTGCTCCTGCTGGAGAGGCCCAGAAGGAATCAGGGAGTGGAAAATCAGGATATTCCTGTGTGCTGGGCTGTGGGTGCAGAACTTCGCTTGAAAAAGCGATGATGTCCTTACAAAGTCAATATTTCAGAACAGCTGCAAGAGAGGAAAATGTAAAGGGCTATCACCATGCAGAGTGATATTTTTAATCCTTTATCTTTAATTTGGGTCAACTATTATGGAATAATCTTGTTATCCATGACAACCTGGCTGGGCAGGATGACATTCCCTCGTTTTGTGTCTCTAGCTCATCTCCATCCTCATCTGTGTCCCTGGATATGGAGGGATAATGGGCAAAATATGGAATGTTTTTAGGTTTCCTTTAGTAAAAGCCATGAATTCCCAGTGAATGGAGCTTGGGTGTCAGGGAGAGTTGTTTCAATTGCATTTCTAACAAAAATAATACTTCAGAACACGCAGAGAGCTGGGAGAAGTAATTGTGCTTTCCTTGTTTATGTGGCAACTAATAATGGAAAAGAGTTTTTTCTCTCATAACATGATTTAATCTCACAAAAGTGATTTGCTTCATTTTTACTGTGGGGAGTGGTTCTGGCTGCTGCTGTCTTGACATGGAAATAAGGGATTTTATGTTTTTATTTTTTCCTGGGTGTCAATTGCTTCTCCAGCCCCCTGAACTCAAGCATGTGGTTTTAATTTCAGCCACATTTCCCAATATTCTGTTCTGAAAGATGCTGTTTGGGCAGGTAATGGATCATTTACAGCAAGAATTAGTAAAAATTTGGAACAAAAAATGCTTTTGAGCCACTTTCTGAGAGGTCTGGGTGTGACAGGGATTGAATATCTTTGACTGGAGAGCCTGGTGCTGGTCCCAGCTGTTGCTGCCTGCATCCCAGCAGATAAAAGGGGAAGAGGATTCCCTTCAAAACCTTTTATTTTTATGGCCAGGGCAGAATGAAAAGTCTGCAGAACACAAAGCTTTCCTGGCTGTGCTGAGGATATTCCTGCAGGGCACCACTGGGGATCAGCTGGGAGTTGGTAACACCTCGTCCATGAAAATCCTGTCATGCTCTTTGAGGCTTCATCAAACTCTTAATGGGGGAAAGATTGGTTTTCTTTGCTTTCTTAATGTTGGCACCGAAAATATGAACTCTGTGAGAAGCTCTGAATTTGAGGTTTGTGGTGCTTCAGGTGTAAAAAAAAAAAAAAAAAAAAATAAATTTAAATAAACTTTGTGTCTCAACTGGAGTTTGTCAGTGGCTCTTGCTGGAGATCTTGCCTGATGAGGAATAAATAAAAAAAGGAAAGAATAAATAAAAAGATGGATTTTTATCATAAATGGTTTGAATTAAACCCAGAACACCAGGATGTGATACCTATAAATGCTTTGTACAAATTGCCCTGTGAGGCTGGTGAGGGCCTGGCCCAGGTTGCCCAGAGAAGCTGAGGAATTGGAACAGCAGGGCCTGGTTTATTTAGTATTAATTGAGAGTTTGGGGACATTTTTGGAACGAATTGAGGTACAGACTTCATGTGTGAATCCCAAAGATGTTGTATGAACTGTTTTGGCGTTTTTCAGTAATGAGTTTTTCCCACCCACCCCAAAGAGCCCCTCCTTTTCACAGCTGTACTGGTGCTTTTACAGAAATTATATCATAAACCGAAGAACAATAAATTCATTTTTCTGCTGGCAAAATTTTGCCTGGATCTGATCTCTCCTCACCTGCTTTTGCCCCATGTTGCCCAAACAATGATTTGTCCCATTTTTCTGTCATTTATCCCAATATTCCCTTTTTTGCCAGCTCCCCCAACCCAGCACTGCCATGAAAATTTCCAAAATGTTCCTTTTGGGATCCTTGGAATCATAATTTTCCTCCAGCTCGCTTTGATACCATCCAAGCTTTTGCTGCAATACCATTTTCCCAGCTCCTGAAGCTTAAAAGAGCAGCAGAGCTTGGCTTTACATCTTGCTGGATGCTCCAGAAGTGATTCCCATTTAGGTGCTTAAATGCCTCTATTTTCAGGAAAACACTGACTTTTCATGGGTGAATAAAATCTAATTCTGCCTGACAAAAACGTGGCTATAAATAAGGGCTGATGCCACTGCATTGAGAAGCAGCAATTAGAGTTAGTGGGCAGAAAATTCTATTTCTGGGAAGATTTCTTGTCCAGAGGGTCAGAGATGTTTTAATTTATTTGGTTGTTCTTTAATTTACAAAATGTCCATGTGGATACAGATGGATTGTGTTTTATTAAATGCATGAGCTGGATGCTCTGGATGGAAAAGAACAACTGGGGGGAGAGGTGCATGACAAAAAGAATCATCTTTTCCTGGAATTAATTTCTCTGGAATTCTCCATGTGTTACCATCCTCAAACTGTGTGCTCAGTTGAGGAAAGATTTGGAAGAGAAAAGAGCAAGACTCAGACTCTGCTCTTCAAGTTTCCAGCAGCTCCAAACCAAATCAGTCTGGATTTTGTGTCCTCAGAGGCAAAAATATCAGGAATTTTGTCAGTCCCTCCCTGGTTTTGTGCCAGGAACCTTTTGGGGCCACCTGGCAGAGGAACACGAGTGGGATTTGGATGGAAAATTTCAAAATTAATTTCTCTTTGTTCTGACTTTGCAGTGTTGGGAGTTCTTTTGGATATATGCTGATATTTTGAAATATTTTAGTTCAAGGGTCAGTCTGTTGCAATAAAGGTGTGTGACAGACAAAAATCCTTCTAATTAATTTGAGGTTGGAATACTTGTATGTTTATTGCAGCCCTGGAACACAGAGGATTATCTTCCTAAAGACCTGTGCTGAATTCACACGTTGGACTCTCTATTTCCAAAAATTATGCATATTCATGAAGTTACCTAATACACCTATGCCACCCTGATTTTTCAGATTTTTAATGTACTTTATAACTTGATGCTTTTCATAGTACATAATTTTCTCACACGAGTGGTATAATTAAAAACGTTCATGTTAAGACAAAGCTGTTTATATACTTTCTCTTACAGTAAAAAACAACTAATAAACAATTAACTAATGAAATAGTGTCAACCTTCTCCTCCAATCCCTAATCTAGATAAAAGTACCATAAATATAAAATCGAACATTATAATAACTTTTTATCTATATATCATTGTGTCCAACAATGACACACCTATACTGATATATATATTTATCACCTGTCCCATGTTTTATGTGAATTAGTTGATGTCAGTTCTGGTTTTAATTAAGTCCATTTGATTTGGGTCAGTGCTCGTGTGGGAGGAAGTAAAGACTCTTCCTCCTCACTTTGTCCTGTCACCAGCTCTTCCTGACCCCTTGGTTATGGTCCAGGCTCTTTCCTTGGCTTTGAGCATCCAAAGTTTTGATTTTCTGATTTTTTACAACTCTTAAGTGTCAGATACAGGATAGATTGTCCTGCTTTATCCCTGTATATTAATGATTAAACCCTTAATTTCTTCTTTGACCTTATTATCACTCTAGGCCCTGCTGTGGACATGTTGCTCCCATCTTGTTGGCTCCATTTGTAATTCCTAAATATTTTAACCCTTTCACTTAAGTCCATCCACCTTAAATTGGATATTTAAAAAATAACATGAAAATAGACCCAGCGAAGCCTCAAGGGACTTTTTGGAGAAGTTTGATGTTGTTTCAGCCACATTCATGGAGAGGTTCTTGATGTTTCCAGTGTATTTTTTTTTATTTTTTTTTTCCCAAAATTTCCCCCTGCTCCTCTGTCCCTTTCCCAGCAGCTGCTGTGGGGAACATTTCCAGGTTTTCCTGTCAAATTCCTGATGTGGAAAAGAATCAACTTTTGCAGTTGAATTTCAGCTCAGGTTTAAATAATGTTTTGCTCTGTACCCAGGCAGTTCTGCAAAGCCAGTTGATTTTCTTGCCGAAAGTTGATTATTTCTTTTAATTTTTTGTTTTAAATGAAGTACTGGCCTCTAAAATCTCTGAAGTTCTTTAAAAAAACACTTTACAACCCTCTTAATATCTCCTATATATCTTTTATTTTCTTTGACTTTGTCACTAGGGGTGAATTCACTCAAAAATTTAAAATTTATCTGATTTTTAACTTTTATGGCTGGTTTGTTTCTGCTTCATTTCATTCCTATGTGTTAATTGTGGAAATCTTCACTTTCCCCCTCCCTGGAGCTGGTTAAAGGCATCCCTCTGATTTTTTTTTTTGATTTTTTTTTATTATTTGTTTTTCCTGATCCAACCTAATTCTCCATAAGATCAGGGCTTTAAATTATTTAAAGTATACTGGAGCTTTCTACATTGTGTCAGTGCGAGTTGTAACCAAGATAGATGTTAAAATATATTTTTCATGAGGCAATAAAATAACCTCATAATTCTGTTTGTCAGGCTTGAAGTGTGTGAATAAATATGGCAGGCAGTGGATATATGGTCTTAATATTTTTCAGTTATTAGATATTGGGGTATATATATTTTTTTTTTCTGTGTGTATTCAAGCTGATGTGCAGGAATGAAATAAAATCTTTATTAATTATGGAGTAATTTGGTTTGGAGAGGACCTTTAAAGATCATTTTTCTCAGTCCCCCTACACTGAGGAGGGGTTTTAAAAGAACCCAAACCTGACCTTAATTCTGATCTTAATCAAGGTAATAAATGTCATTAATTAAACAGTAATAAATGGATTAATTAAACTTTATGGAGCTTGATTTGCAGGGCAGGACTTGGCTGCAGTTTTGGGAGGTTTGAAATTCCCCTGGGGCAGCACCAGAGCAGTGCTCAATTCCAAGGGCTTCAGAGGCAGCTTTTCCATGCTCAGTGTCATAAAAAAAAAATTTAAAATCTTCTTTTTCAACTTGTATTTTCTTTCCAAACCCCGTTTGTTTTGAATTCATGTCTGGAACAGGGATTCTGTTTCTCTGTCTATGATTGTGGATGAGCAAGGGAGAGGTGAGGGAAGAGTTTGCTCTGTGATCAGGGAAATGATAAATAAAAAATATTTCAGGGTTTCTCAGCACTTGCTGCTGAGTGAACGTGAGGAGTGAAATGCAGAATGGGATTTTTGCCTGACTTTTGTGCCTGAATCAGTATTTATAATAAATAATTTCCTTTTCATCTTGCACATGGCTATAGGTAGATGTAATTACACAGTGAGTGAGGGCTCTCCCCAAGCTCTGGGGCTCCCAACCCTGCTCTGCCACGCTTGGAGGAGCCAAAATTCCCAAATTCAACCAACCAGACACAAATCCCATCAGGAATCTGCTGCCAGCTTGCCAGAACCATCCACTCTGCAGCTCCAAACTGCATTTTCTGTCTCATGTCTCAGCAGCAGCAGCAAGGTACAGGAATTCCCAAAATCCCAGAATATTTGGGGTTGGAGGGGACCGCTGGAAATGATCTATTCCAATCCCCTTTCCAAGGCAGGTTTGGAATGGCCCCAGACTGGGACAGCCACACCTTCCCTGGATGGGCAGCTGGTGGTGAAAGGTTTGGAAAGTCTTTAAATTGTCCCTTGGGATCCAAGAAAAATAAAGAGGGACAGGCAGGAATAACTCATCCACTGCTAACACTGTTAATCTCAAAAAATGAATTTTTGAGATAATGTCAGGAGTGTAACCCTTTAATAACCAAATGTGGGTTTCCCTGCTCAGGAGCTGCTCCTGCCCCTGCTGGGTGTTGAAAGAGTCACTTGGAGCTCCTGGGCTCTCAAATGCTGTTATTTTCCCTCAAAAAATGAAATTTTGAGGCAGTGTCAGGAGTGTAACCATTTAATAATCAGGCAAGCACGGATTTCCCAGCAGTTTCTATCCATGCTGGGTGTTGAACGAGACACTTGGATCACCTGGAAACCTTGTTTGTTAATCTCAAAAAAATGAAATTTTGAGGTAGTGTCAGGGGTGTAACCCTTTAATAACCAGGCAAACACAGATTTCCCTGCTCAGGAGCTACTCCTGCCCCTGCTGGCGTTGGAGACACTTGGATCACCTGGAAACCTTGTTTCCCTCAAAAAATGAATTTTTGGGCTGCCAAAGCAGTTTCAGGAGTGAGACTAACCCTTTAAAAACCAGACAAATGCGGATTTCCCTGCTCAGGAGCTGCTCCTACCCCTGCTGGGTGTTGAAGGAGTCACTTGGAGCTCCTGGCCTCCCAAACATTGGTAGTTTCCCTCAAAAAATGAAATTTTGAGGCAGTTTCAGGAGTGTAACCCTTTAAAAACCAGACAAATGTGGATTTTTCTGCTCAGGAGCTGCTCCTGCCCCTGCTGGGTGTTGGAGACACTTTGGGTCACCTGGAAACCTTGTTTGTTTACCCTAAAAAATGCATTTTTGGGGCAGTATCAGGAGTGTCACCCATCAATAACCAGGCAAACGTGGATTTCCCTGCTCAGGATCCATTTCCTGAGGAAAATCCACAAATCTTGGCCTTTCCCAAATAAACCCAACCTGTTTTGCTGGAGTGCTTTGAAATGATTAGTTGATTATTTCAGTGTAATTACATCCCAGCACTTTGCAGAAGGAGTTTTGGGCTCTGCTTTTCCGAGTAGGTTTTATTTGCTTTATGTAATTGTAGAGCTTTGGTTGCTGGGGCAACGGGACAGTTTTTAAATTTAGAAACTAATTTGTTTTCTGTCACTTTGCTCTTTGCTGTTAAGGAGACAAGCTGTTTGCTATTAAATAAAACTTAAAAAGGAAAGATTAAACGTGGATAAAAATATAAAGTAGAAAATATCGCGTAGCGTTCACTTGGGGGAGAAGGAGAACTGGCAAGGCCAGGAGGGAAATTCCTGAATTTCTTGGGAATTTAAGGGAAGTTTTTGTGCTGCTGAGGGGGATATTTTGTGTGTGGTTGGGAATAAATCCAATGGGGCTGCTGCAAAGGGTAGGAGGCCTCTAATCCCAAATTCCTCAGTTTATAATCCCATTTTTTTGTTGTCTCCCTTTAATTTTTGGCTAAAATAGGGACAAATGATTTAAGCAAGTTGTGGAGTTAAGCACCTGGAAAATCTCCAAGTGTTTTTTTTTTTTTTTCCCTCAATGGCTGAGGGATTTCCTGGTGTTTGTCCAACCTGTCCTAAAACCTCCCCTGATGGAGATCCTGGAATAATCTGTTCCTCTGATCAGCTCTACTCAGATATAAGAAAAAAAACAACCAAAAATCCAATTTCCTGGTTAAATCTCCTGCTTTTCTTTAAACCCATTTTTCTTGTACCATTCCCAATGGATTTGCCCTTTTTCCTTTTTACAAGAATTTTCTCTCAAGGCCCTTCTTGGGCCCTTTGAGGGTGTGGGGTGCAAAAAACACCAAAATTCGTGGTTAAATAAAAAGCAGAGGAACAGAATTTTTGGCTGTAGCAGGGGCACCAGCCAGGTGTCCAAACCACCCTATTTTAGAGAAAACTTAAATTTTTTGGACCTGTGAGGGACTCAAATGCCTCCTTGAGCCTAAACACAAATGCAAGGATTTCACAATTCTAATTTTATTCATTATAAATTTGATAAAAAAAGGAGGTGGGGTAATTTTGTTGGATGACTTAGTTAAGACTAATGGATTATTAAAAAAAAAAAATAAAGGAAAGGGGAAGCACCCAGAAGTGCTGGTCAGTGTTACTGAGCAATATCTCTGGTAATTAGGAGTGTATTTTTGAGATATTTCTGCTATTATATTTTATGTTAGTGTATTTTATCATATCAGCTGAATTAGATGAAATGAAAAAATTAAAATGAAAAGCTCCCAGTGATGTAAGCAGAGGATTCCTCAGGAAAATCTCAATGCCTGTGTGAGCCAAAGACTCTTTCCCAGCTTCAGTAAAAGTTCAGGAATTCTGGATTTATCCCAGCAGCTCCCTGGGGTGGCTTCTGTCTCTCTGGTTGTGTGTGAGCTCTGCTCAGATTTCCTGGGAAAATCATGGAAATGCAAAATATGAAGGTGCATTTTAGGTTCTCACCACCTTCCATGAGGTTTTTAGGCTTTGCTGCCTAGAAAAATGTAATTAAAAAAAAAAAAAAAATTAAGAAGCTGACATGATTCCCAGGAAATGGGTCAGTCTCCAAAGGGATAATAAAGGGATGAAAAGGAGGTGGAATAAAAAGTGCTGCTGGCAGAGCTGGATTGTTGGGCTGAGCTGTTTTCTCTGGCTCTTTATTCAGCCACCTCAAATGGATCCATGGTGACAACCCAGGACACTCCTAAACATCCCTGATGTGCCAAATACGCCGTGGAAATAATCATTTCCCCCCGGTCCTTCTGGGGATGCTCAGTGGCAAAACAAGCTGATTTTTAAAGAAATTGGGAGAGTTTTCTGTATTTTAATGCTTTGTCCATGGTGGGTTTTGTTGGAGCTTTGATTCTCAGGCTGTTTCTGGAGCTCTGGATTAAGCTGGGATGTTCCCTTGGAGACAAAGGTGATATTTCAGATTACATAATACGGGCTGGGTACTTTTCTTTAAACATCTAAATCAGCCTGGGATCTTTCCAGCAAAAGGGAGAATATAAAATATTGATGTTCCTGCTGCAAAAGTAGGTCTTGGAGATTAATTTTTGTTCATAAAATAGAAAGCCAAGGGTTTTTAAATGACTGGAAGAGCCAGGCTGGGGAGTTCAGCCAAGGAGCTACAGGTTTGTGTTGGAGAGGATTTTTTTTTTTTTTTTTCAGGAATGGTGTGACCAGCAGGGACAGGGAGGTCATTCCTGATCCTGCCTGCACCGGGCACCTCCAGGGCTGTGTCCAGCTCTGGCCCCTCGGTTTGGGAAGGGTCTGGAGAGGGGCTGGGAGCCCCAAGGCTGCGAGGAGCCCTGAGGGAGCTGGGGGTGCTCAGCCTGGAGAAAAGGAGACTCAGGGCTGAGCCCAGCGCT
>JAWWMU010000013.1:1912273-1926412 GCA_035048155.1 Cinnycerthia olivascens
CCAGGTGTGTCCAGTGAGGCCTTTGAATAAATCCCTGCTTTATCCTCCTGCTCTGGCTGGAATCTGCTCCAGGGCACTCTGCAGCCCCAGGCTGCTCCTGTTAATGGCACTGGAGGTTTTTGGCAACCTGAGCCCATGAGGGCGATTTAGAGCATTGCCACAAGCAGAGTAAAACCACAATTATTTTACTCTTACTACCAAGACAGGATGGGTGAAATCTACTCCAATTTTTTCTGTGATGGCAGCACCAAGGCCAAAAGCAGAAGATCCAGAATTTTCCAGCCAGGCCGGAACACCAACTCTTCCTGAGGTGCTTTCGCTGCATTTTTCCCCCCAAAAAATTGCAGCCAACTCCAAATTTTCTGCATCAAACCCAGTGAGGTGTAAAACAAGCTGGGGAAATTTATCATTCTGCTGCTGCTTGTTGCCCTTAGCTTCCTTCTCCTTATCTTTAATAGAAAAGTGATTTTGTATTCCCGCAGTTTCTGACTCCGGGCCGCGAGGAGGCCGCGGCAAACAAAACAAGCTGTGTGCACAGGAGTATTTTAAATATTTTCCTCTCTTTCAGGTGGCATTTGAGTTGCCAGGGTGGATAATGGCAGCCTGTGACACGTGTCAGCCCTCGGTGACAAGCAGCATGAGGAATAGATTTGGGATGGAGAGGAAATAAATGCGGGAATCGATGAATTCTGCCGGCTGCAGTGAACTGTGCAGGGCCCTGTGCCTGACAATTTCATGTTTTATGCAAAAGTGCAAACTCTCCTGGAATGTGTTAAGGAGTCTGTGCTCAAAAGCATTTACAGAAAGAGTAGAAGGAAATGTGGAGGGAGCAAAGCCTGGGTGGCTGCTTGGAGTAGCTGCTCACAACTTCACGAGCTGTTGGCTTCTGAAAGGCTCCAGCTCAATCTTTTAGTGCTAAAACCATAATTTAATGGAGTTGGGCAGTGATTGCATTATCCCTCCTTAAGGGCATTTAAAGGTTGTGATATTGTTCAATTAGCAGTGAGAAAAAAAAAGGGATTTTTTTCCTTAATTTTTTTCTTAGTAACGCAAAGGAAATGTGGTAAAAATGGTTTTTCTTAGTTGGTCTCATCCTGCAGTGTAATTTTTGTGATTGCCTCTCTTGCAGACCACTCTGGTCCTGCTGAGAGCTCAGCCCCTGCTTCTCTCCCTTGCTTTAAAAACCCATTTTTGTCAGCCTGCATTTCAATTCTTGCTATGAAGACCTGAAATGTGATCTTTTATTCAAGGTCTCTAAGAATGAAATGAGAGCCCCAATTTTACAGTTGCAAATAACTGGGTGCAAATTTGCTGAATTGTTTTCTTACTTTGAAATATTTGATATCTGAAAAACCAGGGGGCTAAAAGCCTGTGATATACCTATTTACTTATTGAGCATTACAAACTGAATGGAGTTAATTTTTAATTTTTAATTTTGTTTAAGTGAGGCTGGGCCAGGGTTAGCACTATTACCTGAATCATCTGTCTTTGTCTACAAACATAAAACTTTAAAAAATTATGAATAATCCCTAAAGTCATAAACTAGAAGGGTGAGATGATTAAAATTCATGTGGAGTCCACCCTTCTTGCCCTTTTGTATTTTGGCCCTCTGAGTTCTTTATTACTGTCAAAGATAAGAATAAAATTTTCTTAGGTCAAAGTGAAATTAATTTTGAAATTTCTTCAGTTGGCTAAATTAAAACCTCATGAATCTGCAGGAGTTGCTGACACCGTGTAAAGAAAAATACCTGCATGATACAAAGGAGTTCTGAGAACTGGTACTGAATCTTGGATTAAGAAAAGGCCTTTTATTGATTAAATGTGCAGTTTATAGAAAGAAAAATAATTACCTCAGCTCCGACTTGGTACTCAGTGTGAAGATGCCAAAATATCTGCCCACCAAAGTAAATTATTTTCTATATTTTTGCCAAAACGTTTCAGGGTATGAAACTGCAAAGGAATTTGGTTTTTTCCTTAAGATATTCATATTCAGGTAAGCGTCCATTAACGTGGATTTAATTCTAACATATGCAAAATAGGAGTGTAAAGAACTTGGGTTTTATGCATGAACATTTTTGTTCTGAAAGTTTTTAGGCATTTGCTCAGGAATTAGCCCTGCCTGGCATGAAAATGAGTCTCACTCCTGTTAGAAAAGGAGAAAAATCTGCCTCTGCTTGAAGGATTTCATAATGAAAACAGAAGGAGAAGGTCAGAACCTGATGTTGGAGTGTTTTGTGGTTGTTTTTTTTTGCTACTAATATTTCACAGATTTCTAAATAATCACCAGATCAGTACCTGACCAATAATTAACTTCTCCAGGTAAAAGCTGAATTAAGCAGCTGAAAGATTTGTTTCAAAACCTGACAGTGTTTGGCTTTTTTTCTTTTCTTCTTATTTTTTTTTTTTTCCCCTGGTGGAATCATATTTTATTTAGATTTGGAATTTTTTACTTTTAAATGAAGCAATAAAACCTTTAAATGTTTTCTCCCGCATCCCCGTTCCTCCTGCGCTGCTGCTCTGAGTGATGGAGCCGAGCCTGAGCCTCACACTTTGAATAATGCATTAATTTCTCTGCGAGACGTGCAAGGCTGGAGACTCTTTTTTGTCAGGATTCTGCTTCTGGTTACTTTGAGCAGAAACTTTTTGTTCCAGCTGAATGTCAGGGGAGGGAATTCTTGGATGTTCCTGTGCAATGCACAATTTCTCCAGTGCACCGCTGGAGCTTCCCACCTGGAATTTATGGGCTTGTTATTGTTGGGATTTCTCACTTTTTTGGAATTGTCGTCCATCCTTCAGACTGGCAAAATGCTCTGTGAGCGGTGAAATTGAGGGAAGTGCCAACAAAACCTCTCCTTTTGCTGTTTGTTCCTTTTAAATTCAATGAAAAGTTTCCTAAGTGGCAAAAGCAAAGGGCCAGCGCTTCAAGATGGAATTGAAAAGGATTTCTCCAGCTCGCATGGGAAGTTTTTCTGCACTTTGAAAGCTGATGTGACACCATCTCCCTGAAATGAGATATTGGCCTTGCCTCATGGAAAGCAAAATTGAAGTCCCCAAAGGTCTTGGGATGCTCCTGGAGAGGCTCTCCCAGAAGTGCCTCGGACAGAGAATAAATTCCAGCTTAAACCTCGATTAGAAAAGAGGGGTTTGGGGCAAGGATGAAATATTTTGTCTCTTGGGTCAAATGTGCATTTTGATAAATCCTCCAGTGCTAACAGGGAGAGGTGCAGGGCAGATTAACAAATGCCACTGCTGGCTCGAATTTGAGCACTGTCAGATTTTTGGCAGATTTATTTCCTTTTCCCCCCACTGTGGTTGAGGAGTGTCCCTGCCTGGGGCTGGGGGAGCTGCTGGAGGTCAGCTGGCTCTGAGGAGGAGTTTTATTTTCCTGCCACTTTTGCCTGCTGGGGTCAAGGCTCTTCTCCTTGCTCCTAGAAAATGTAGGAAGCAATTAAGATTGATTTATGCCATGAGCTATTCGACTTATTTTGAGTTTGATTGTTTGGGCAGGAGGAAAAACCTCAAATAGTCTCCTGCCCAACCTCATCGCTTGGTCTGGAAAAACTTCCAACACACTGGACAAGTCTTTTGAAGAGCTGATGGTTTTTTGTCTCTCAATCTTTGACTAAAAATATATATATTAGAGGTATGTAATGCTATTCAGGCAAATTATTGGATGAATAATCTGCCACTCAGCCAGTGGATATGTGAGAAAGCTGTTAAAATATTCCTGAAAGATGGCAAAGTATTTATCTATCACCTGTATTTGGGGCTGTGGAAACCCAGCCATTATTTCCTGACACAGCAAAATCCCGGGAAAATGCAACCATCCCCTGGCTCTTGTTTGCACGTATAAATATGTGCAAAAAAAAGCGATTAAAAGTAAAAACTTAGAGAAAATCAGCTAACACTGTGCTCCCCCTCCTCTGCCCAGTGTGGACTGTGATTTCATGCAGACACCTTGATATTCCAGAGGCATTTTTGGAGCCACTGGTTCTGCCTGGAGCTGGCTGCTATGGACTGGGCTCACTGAGAAAATCCGAATCTTTTTTCCTTGTTTCAGAGAGAAATGGGGCTTTTGTTTTCAGGAATGTCTGACTTGGAGTTGGGGAGAGCTGGGCACGTCTGGGTTTTTAAATTCTTTTTCCTGCCCCATTTTCTGCCCCCTATTTTCTGCCCCCTTTCCTGCCCCCTATTTTCTTCCCCCTTTTCCCCCTTCCTATTTGTTATTACTCTTAAAAAAAAAAACAAAAAAAAACCCCCACCCAATTCCTTCTATCCAATCCTTAATTTCCCCTTCCCCAATCCTTCATTTTCCCTTCCCCAATTTTTCCTGCTCACTTTGTTTCCTGCCTAAAACACCCAAGTGGCAGAAGATGTTTTTCCTCCCCAGCCTGGCATTTCGAGGGCTGTCACCAGGAGCTGTTTTCTTTGGGCTGAGACTACCTGAACCCAGCTTTTGGGACAAGACAAGAGGCTCTGGAATTCTCGGTGAGCTGGGATTGCAAAGCTGCCTTTAGTGGGTGCAATCAGCCGCAAAATTCCCGATGATCTCGGACGCGGTGAAAACTTTGGTTGGTGTGAATCCAGCAGCCAGAGCACGGAGTCAGCTGCGAAAGTTTTCCTCTCTTTTTCCTTGCAAACAGCTCCAATTGGGAAGGTGCAGCCCTGGAGGGGAGGGGATGATGCTGGAGGCTGTGCAGGAGCATCCCTTGATGTCGGTGCTCGGAGCTATCCCGCTTTTCCAGCTGCATCCCGCATCCCTGCGGGGCTCGGGCTGATGCTGAGAGCTCCGAGTGGGATTTTGGAGGGATGAGAAGTGTCGGGAGCACAATGGGATGGGCAATGCTGCGCCTTTGAAGTGCAAAGAGAGTGAAATCTTCCCTGTGTCAGGAGCTCCGCCGAGCCGTGGAAATTCCTGTTAAACCATCAAAGCCAGGCTTAAGTCGAGCTCAAGTGAACGGAGCCTCGTGCCTGCGGGTGAACTTCACCCTGGTTGCTTATTTTTTGGGAAAAAAGCTGTTTAAAGTGGAAAACTCAATGTTTAGTCGGGGTATAAACAGGGATCCGTGACTCAGGTGTACAAATTGGGACTCGAATCCATCCTTTAGCTCCTCAGCAGAGATTTTATTGACATGGAGAGGGCTGGGGCAGTGGCTGAGCCGTTTTCTCTAATGATTTATTGAATATTTTGTGATCAAACTGCCCTTGATTGTGCCTCACAGTGGGGTTGGGGAGGGCACGTCCAGCTGGGCTTCCACTGCCCCAGGTGTGCCCACGGCAGGCTTGGAATGAGATCTCCAAGGTCTTTTCCACTCCAAGGATTCTGTGGCTGCCTCTGGAATCTGTTGTTGGCAGGGTGGCTCTCTCCACACGATCAATGGTCAGAAATTCCAAAAATTGCCAACTCACTCCATGGCACACGGAGATGGAGAGGACTCATGCAGGATTTCGGGGCACAGAGCCAGGGCTGGGTGGTCCCTGCACCCCCTGCCCGTCCTGGCTGGCTCCAGAAGGCTCCTGCAGCTTCTCCATCCCACTTTGACTGAAAACTTGGCAAAAACAACAATAAATAAGCAAGGAGGAGGGGAAAAGCAGGAGAGGGGAGAAAAGAAGAAAGCCCAAAATGTGAATTACCCTTGGGCTGAGGCAGCCTCAGCTTCCCTGGAAGCTCTTGAGGTCTTCATTCCCCCTTTGGGTCTGGGCTTGTCCCCTGTGACCTCCCAGCTTCTCCCAGGTAAAGCTTTCCCAAGATTCTTTCCCAGTTGTTTTTCAGCAACTCATCTATTGCATTCAATCTCCCCTAAGATTAATTTCCCAGCCTTTCTGTTAAGAGTTTGAGGGAATTATTAATCATAACACCGAGATCCTTCACCAGTTAATGGGTTTATTAGCTGTTATTAATCAAGTATTGTTTACTGCACTCTTTATAAATGCTATTTTAGATTTTTACCAGTTCTTCACACCCAACTTGTTGTACCCCCAATTGCTTTTTTATATTTCATGGAAAACCAAAAGAGATTCACAAGCAAAATAATCTGTGAATCTTTTTAATACAAGTGCCGTTTCTTTAAATGGAAAATGCTTAAAGGTGTTAATGGGGATTTAATGAAAATGCAGAATTTTGAGACAGAGTGAATTTTTTTTTCACTTTGCTGACAGTTTCTGTGGAATTGCAGAGCAAACGTGGCAAAATGAGATTTTAAGTACCACCCAAGGTGTTTTACAGCCTCACCCTATTCCAAGGCACAGCATCTTTCCCTGGTCCCTTGGGAATGGCACCACCACCCTCCCACATTCCCCAGTGGGGAAAAAACAGATCCCAGGAAAGGATCAAGGAGCTGAGAAAGCAGCACCTGCTCTGAACCCAAAATCCTCAGCTCATTGCACTCCTAAGAATATTCCTACAGCACCTTCTGCTTTTCCTCACCCATGAAATTACTTCTGCATAACCAGCCCTGACTGCCCTGTCCAGAATCCATCTTTTCCCCGATTCCACTGCATCCTTGGAATGCCAACGACCTTTTCTTGCTGCTGTGTCAGGCAGCAGCAAAAAAATGCATCCCACACCTGCACGGGGAAGATCTTTCCTGGGCACGGGGAGAGCCACCTGTGCATATTAAACACCTTAATAATGGTTATTAGATTGCAGAGGAAAATGAGATTGGGTTGGAAAGAGGTTTTGCCTTCCCCCTCTCCTGGTTTGGCAGGTGAGATGTGGCCCTGGACACCTCAAGGAGACAGTGCTGAGTGTGTCACAAAGTTCTGAAGCTGTGATCACTGATAAATTAATTTAGCTTCTTTTATAAGGGATGGAAAGGGCCTATTAATAGCTGAGAGCGTATTTACCAGCCTCAGAGGGAAACTGCAATTACATTTTCAGTTTAAAAATGTCATTGTCTGTGCTGACCCTGCCTTGCTGGCTCCTGCCCTTCAAAGCAGGGCGAGTTCCTGGGAAATGCCAGGCTGGAGACTCAAGGAGGGCAGAGGCTCTGCCAGGGAGCTCTGGGAATGCTGCTCCTCCTTCCAAACCCACCCCTGCAGGCTTTGGGAAAAGCACCGAAGCATCCACGATCCAGGCTGGGATGGAGAAGCTGCAGGAGCCTCCTGGGCCAGCCAGGAATGGGCAGAAGGTGCTGGGACCACCCAGCCCTGGAGCTCTGCCCCAAAATCCTGCATGAGTCCTCTTCATCTCCATGGGTGAGTTGGGAATTTTTGGAATTTTCCGGCCATTGAAAACCTCTCCTGCTGGTGTGGGGAGAGCCACCCTGCAAACAAGAGATTCCAGAGGCAGCCACAGAATCCTTGGAGTGGAAGAAACCTTGGAGATCTCATTTCAGGGACACCTTCCATTGTCCCAGGCTGCTCCAAACCCCAACCTGTCCTTGGACACTGGCACAGATCCAGGGACAGCCACAACTTCTCTGGGACACCTGTGCCACTGGATGAGCCTTAACATCTTTAATTCCTTAATGAAAGAATATTTTTCTTATCCCATGTGCTCTAATTCCATTTTATTCATCCCCTACTGCCCTGTGCAGCCCCCAGAGCTGATATACACTTCTTTTTAAAGCTGGCTAGTGTTGTTTTCCTGTTGGTTGTTTTTTTTTCCTTACAGGGAGCAGGAGTTACAGGTGATGCCATTTTTAATGAAAGATTTTTTTTTTTTTTTTTAAACAAGAGTTCCTTTGATTTTTTTTCTTAACTAAGATTCCTCCGACTTCCTGCTGCCTGTTCATATTTCAGAAGACGAGCAACGCAGATTTTTAAGTCTGTAACAACAAGCGCTGCTCCAAAACAGTTAAAAAAATCCTCTGGAGGGAAATATTCTCCCAGTTCCAGATGGCTCCAGCATTTTATTGTCATTCCAGTGTCATTTGCTACAGCAGAACGAGTTTCCTCTGGGGGGATGAAGCCCCACACTGTGACACAGGACAGATGTCTGGAACTCTGTGTGCAGGACATTTTTCCACTGGCCAAAGGCTCCATGGCCCTTTGTGGCCAAGGAATGATTGATGTGTGTGCCCAGGCCTTGTACTGCCCTTGGGAAGGGATGTGTGGGGCTTTTGTCAGCCCCAATGTCCTGGTTTAGGGCAAATTTGGGAGAGAATCTCCAAAGGGGGCCCCTCCAGAAAGCAAACCCACACGGCCCCTCCTCCCAACTGGTTCGGGGAGAATTCCTGGGAGAGAAGTGGAAAGAACCTGTTTATTTAACAGACACAACACCCCCAGCACACAAAATGAACAATACTGGGTGACACCACTCTGTCACTGCTCTGAAAAAGGTGACAAATTCAGAAAGAATCTCTTGGGGGTGCTCGCTCTGTTATCGATCCCTCTGGTGTTGGGGCAGCTGCTGCAGCCACAGGATGGAGACTTTGGATGTTCCCAGGTCCCAGTCCAGAGCAGGTTCCAGTAGGTCCAAAAAGGAAAGGAGAAACAGTCCAGGAAGAAATTTGGACTGTTTAGCTAAACCAGCTAATGAGCAGAAGCAAGAGCGAGAGCAAAGCAAAAGCAAAACCAGCACCAGGTACTGCCCCCTGTGTGTGTCCCCCCAGCCATGGGGGAGAGGCTGAGAGCAAAACCAAAACAAAACATTCACTCTTCAGAGCCAGCCTGAAAGGCACAGAACACGATATCAGCATGAACAGCACACAGGAATGGGGGTACAAGCACCAGAACGTCACCCCAGGACACCCAAATATCAGCAGGCAGGGGATGCCTGCTTTAAACAAAGCCCCAAACCATGCCCAGCCTCTCCTCGCCGCGTGGAAATGAAAATAAGAGCCCTCCACGGGGAGAAATCGGTAATATTGAAATGGTCAGCAATAATATTTAAGCTTTAGGTGCTGTGTTAATGAGGTTTGTGTGAGGGTAGGGAAAAGAAGCGAGGTGTGGCCTGGCACGGCACTGCCACCTCTGAGCTGGTGCCACCTCCGATGTCAAATTTCAAAGCAGAAGAAGGAAAATGGGACACGGTGAGAGGTGGAGGACAGGGACTGTGGTGCCTTTCTCTGGTTTCTCTGTCCCCTCCTGTGCCTCGCTGTGCTGAGCTCTGCTGCATTCCCACCGTTCCCGAGACAGAAATGGCATTTGGGGGAGTTGTTACTCCAAATAAAGCTGCTTTTCCCCTTTCAGACTCTGAATTTCAAGGAGAAAATGTGGCTTGGTGGATGTTTTGATAATGAACTTATATTTTAGATTTTTTTTTAATTTTTAAGACTAAGATTTAATTTTGCCAGTTCCCTTTATTTCAGAATTCTGTCACTTTTTGGAAGTTCCTGCTTCTCCAGAGATATTAATCCACCTGATTTCTCCACATCTTTTATAGGCTCTAACTGAATTTAGCACTTTAATGTCACCTGTGATAACCCATTTAATGACATGTAGCAGCTCAAAGGGGGAAAGTTTTCTTCTTTAAGTTTTCAAATCTTAATTTTGAGGTATTTTAGGTTGTGAAATGACATCAGAGAATCCACTCCTCTCTCAGCTGATGGATTTGGTGGAAATCTGCTCCTCTTTATTTCACTGCATCTCCTGAATGTGACACAGAACCCCTGCAGTTGGGTCATCACTTTGTGCTGATAAACTTTTCCTCCACCACAATTTTCTATTTCTGGTCGTGGGAGATGCTGCTGAGTGTGTTCTAAACATCTCAACTTTCCAAAATCTGGTGTTTGGGATGAAGGTGGACAATGAGCACTTCTGTGCTCTTGATTTTCTGGAGCAATCCTGATCTGGTTTCTCTCCTGTGCAGTGATGGACACAAAATGTTCTGATGGAGTTTGACACCAAAAAATGACTTTTTAAAGTCTTCTAGAAAGGCTTGACAGTTACAGAAAAGTGACTGCTAAAAATTCATTTGTAGCCTGGCAAAAAAGGATTTTAGTAGAGGGAATCGAAAATAAATAGCAAAGGAAATTCCACCAGAGTGGAGAAATGACAAATCTGCTTGATTATTTCAAATGTTGCGTCCTGTGTGTGACCATTATCCACCAGCACAACTTTCAGTCTGCCTCCACCCTTTTTAAAATACTCCCAGCATCCAGATGCTTCTTTGGAAATTGTGATTTGGCCACTGTTAAAGAGAAAAATATTAACAACTGAATTTAAATCCACAGAAATGAGCTGTGATAATATTTGAATTAACACTGAATTTAAAATCTCAGTGGGTCTTATTTTACAGAAGCCTTTTGGATTAGGACTTATTATTTATTTTTTCAAGTGTTTGGTTTTTTTTTTTTCATTGAATTTTGTCCACTAGCTGATTAATAATTCATACCAGTTTGGTGGAGTTATATATTTCATAGCTGGATTTCATTAAGCAGAACAATAAAAGGAGCTTTTCATTATGAAGGCACTGTGATGAACCCTGTGGCAAGTTGGAGGCTTCACTTCTTCAAGAGCCTTTGCTGAGGGAAAAAATTCCCAAATTAATTTTGTAAACTTGCAATAATCAAAATACTGACCAGGCAGCATCCAGTTAGCTCTGGATTTCTCCCAGTGCTAATGAGAAAATCAGATTTTTATCTAAATAAACACAAAATCAGAGCTGTGTGTAAGCTGAGACACCTTTCCAGGTGAAACAGCTCGGAAATTCTGCATCTTTTTTTGTGCTACTTGAGGGGATTTTGCAAAACCAAATTTATAAACATATGGCCAAGGTTTGAAACGCTTTTGAAGCACAATTTTGTAGTTAATGTCACTTGCCAGTGATAATGGGGATGGTTATTCTGATGATTGTGCCTCTGCTAAAAGTTGGAAATTTGGGAGGGAGGGTGTTGGCAATGAGCATCTCTGCCTGCTCCAAGTGGGAATGTTGGAGCTGTTCCCAAGGGCAGGAAAACAGGGATTCAGGGAAAAAGAAAGCCAGGGACAAAGTGAAAATTCAGCAAGAAAAGAAATGATTCTTTTCAGAGGCTCAGTTTTGTTTTCCCTGGTCTTAAATTATGGCTAAAAGTAAAATTTATGCTTCTGTCAATAGATGTTGAATTTCTGAATCCACATTCTGTGGTCATGCACCAGAATGTAGAAAATAAAATTTATTTAGGTTAGAATAAACCCAGATTTTGTAGCCTTTGACGTTATGGGTTGATTGCCAGTCACATCCTTCGTGTTGCTTCTTCCAGGGATTCCTTTGAGGAACCAGAAAATGGGAATGTGCCTTCAGGATAGAAGAGGAGTGGGAAGACTCATCTTTATCCCATCACGTGTGGTCAGTTCCCTTCCAGATGTGGGCTGAAATTCCAGATGTGGCCTTGGAATCCAGGAGTGAGTACTGGGGTGCCTGAGAGCCACAGCTCCAGCAAGGAATGATCCAGCAAAATATTTGAGGAGTCGTGGACTGGTTTGGGTTGGAAGGGACCCTAAAGCTCCTCCAGTTCTGTCACAGCATTCCATTAGTTTCTGTAAAATATCCCCCAGTGAGGAATGATCCAGATTTGAGGAATCATGGACTGGTTTGGGTTGGAAGGGACCCTAAAGCTCATCCAGTTCCATTTCCACCATCCCAGGCTGCTCCAAGCCCCAGTGTCCAACCTGGCCTTGGGCACTTCCAGGGATCCAGGGGCAGCTTCTCTGATGGTGAGAGATTGATAAACAGAGTTTTTTAAAGGGATTGGATCAGGGAAAGATCCCAAAGGAACAGTTGGTTTTATTTCAGTTGACCTAAAGATATTTTGGTGTGAGACCTCAACTCTTTCTTGAAGAAAGGAGCTGATTGGGTTCCCCTTTGTGATGATTGAATGTTAAATTCCATTTTTCTTTCACAGGCATTATGCTAAAATGATAAACAGGAAGATTTTATTGAACCTAAACAGAAAGATTTTATTGAATCTACGTGAGCAAACAGAATTTTTCAAAACAATTTTTGAATGAGGCCTGACATCCAAAGCGACTCTCCTAAGATATTTCGCATTATTTTGGTGTTCTGATGGAAATTCTTGCAAAGCAACGTTTTTGTGGCTGCTCTTTCTGAGCAGTAACTAATTACATTGAAAGGATTACTGCTGTCATTTTAAGAGCAGCAAAATGATGATAAAGTACAAGAATGGAGAGAGAGTTTGTGATTTGCAGTCTCGGAAGAGCAAATGGAATTAACTTGAAATAACTCCTTCCATTGCTGGAGTCAAAAATGGGCAGGATGTGCTGTTTCCACAGAAGCTGCAGACTTTGGTTGGTTTGTTGGTTTATTTTCTCTCACTCTGGTTAAATTTGAATGTGGCTGGGCCTCTCACATGGGTAAATCTTGCTCAGCAGCAGACCCACGGGTGGTGGCCCCTCATCAAAGCTGGAAGGTGTGGCTGTGCAGGTCCCAGGAAGGTTCCTAAGGGAAATAAAAAGGGATTTTTAAGGGATTCCAGGTGTTTTTTCTGCTCAGTTGGAATTGCAGGGTCCTTTGCACGTGGGAACCTCGTGTGTGAGGTTTGGATGCTCTGCAGTGCCGAGTCCTTTATGGGCCTGGGCTGTTCCCAATCCCAATCTTTGCTGCTGTGTTCCTCACTCTTCCCTGAGGAAAATCAGTGAAGGTGCTGCTTTTGGACTTGGAGCCCAAATTTTGGTTCTGATGATGATTTTTGGTGGGGCAGGGACCAGGTGGATTCAGGATTGTGGCTGTTCTTCACTTCACACCCTGGAGCTGTGACCCTCAACCCTCTCAAGAGGGGGATTGTTTGCTGTGGCCAGAAAGAAAGACAGATTTTGTCTTCCAAAAACCTCCACAATTAAAGTTAGAGGAATTCTCCAGTTGTGCTGGACTTGTGTATCTGATGGATTTGGGGCTCTGATGGCTCCGGATGGATTTGGATGCAGACTCAGAAATGAATTTGAGGGTTATTCCAGCAGGTGTGGCAAGGTGCAACCTGCTTACCTGGAGGCTTTTGATTTTAATTCACACCTTCCTGAGTAAAGCTGAGCTCAAAGAAGTGAACAGATCCCATCAGCTTTTGAAGAAAGACCTTGAGAGCTTGTGAGGAGATTTTGGAGAAGATGAAAGAGGCAGCGTGGGGGGTGTTGAGATGCAGATGAACTGCAGGGCACTTCTCTAATTAGTTTAAGGATTTAATATTTATTCCTATCTGTCAACTTCTAATATAAATCTGTGGCAACATCTGAGGATCTAGAGGACTTCATGGAACTTTTAGCTCCGTCCCCACCCTCTTTATAATTTTTTAGGTCAAAAAGGGCACTTTTGCTCCATTTGGGACAATGGTTTGGTGTTAGAATAAAAAGGGATAATCATAATAATAAATACATTGCTCAGAGAGATCCTTCCCAGCATTTTCTCAGAGCCTTAGAGCTCGAATTGCCAATTCTCCTCTGGAATATTGTTCTATGGTCAAATATACCTTCAAGGACAATGAATTTTTCTAAATGTTGGGTTTTTCTTTAGCTGAAAACCATGCCTGATCACCAAACCATGCATCCTGTTAGACTGATTCATGCCTAAAAATGCATTTTAACTTCCCTAAATGCATTTCTTTCCTCTGCTTGCTGAAAGCTGATGCAGACCTGTGCTAAATGTTTTTCCAGGCAATAGAAACTCTGTGATTATGCATAATTGTGATTAAAAATCATTATGTTAACATAATGGGTGTAAAGCCACTGGTTTGATTTGAGGAACCTGAGGGGAAAAAATTCATTTCAAGGAATTGTAGCAGGGCTTGTTTGTGTGCAGGAACCTCATAAAAAATATTGCAGCTAATTACACCCTGTTTTTGTGAGACTTTTACACTGGAATTGCTGAACTGTGCCACTGGGGGTGGTGGTTTTGTCGTGTATTTGTCATGGAAAAATTGTGCATTTTGGTTTTTCCAAGTGGGTCAGACTGTCCGTGCTAAGGAAGTGCCCATGGAATGGGATAATGGCCCTGCTCTGGATGCTGTGGAGGCAAAGCTGGGACATTTATCAGAAATAAGCATTCAGGTGAAGTAGAGACATTTATTCCCAAAGCCAAGAGGCTTTTACCCTGTCCAAACTGTCTATAAGGTGTTTTTTTCCATGTTTTTCCCCTCTTTACCTGCATCTAAACTGAGTGATAGGCAGGATTCTTTAATGGTGCTGCAGGTTTTTGTGTTGCTGAAAAGCTGTGCCCTGGTTGGATGCGAGAATAGATTCACATTTTAGGGATGGGAGATGCAACCA
>JAWWMU010000013.1:2011191-2022774 GCA_035048155.1 Cinnycerthia olivascens
GTCCAGTGAGGCCTTTGAATAAATCCCTGCTTTATCCTCCTGCTCTGGCTGGGCTCTGCTCCAGGGCAGCCTCCAGAAGGCCTCACCAGCCCTTGGGGAAGGTCATCCCTGCCTCTTCCAAGGACATCTGACGGGAGGAGAGGGACTCCCAGCTCCTCTGAGGGAGGAATTGAGTGGTGGGTGGCACATCCATACCCAGGGAAGGCTTTGGTGGAGTTCTGCGCCCTCAGGGCTGGATCAGGGTGCTGGAATGGAAGCTGAGGGTTCTTTTTGAATGCAATCCACTTATTTTCTGTGGGGATTTTTGGGTTTAGGATACAAACCACATGGGTCCTGAGCAGCCTCAGGGACACAGCTTTGCTCTGGGAGGCTGAGTCACAATTCCTAAATATGCCAAGTTAATAATAACAATAAGGGTGGTCAGAAGCAGGAGGAAAGGAGCTGAAAGTCTGAAAAGTTGTCTCTGATCCTTTTCAGGCTGGTAACACAGCGCCTTATAGGATGAACCAGTCTGTGTTAGAGGGCCTGAAATTCCAACCTTAAATTAAATACTTGGCTGGAAGTTAAACCTTCTGCTGTAGAACTCCCCAGGGGCTGGAAAACTTCCCTTCCAAGGAGCTGGAAGAAGTGGGCAGGGACCTTTCCCCACCCTCTCAGCCACTCCTCACTGGTGTGAACCCCCCCTGTGACTGAGCCAGGTGTGGAGGTTTTGTCAGGCAGCTTCCTGGGTGCTGAACTTTGGGCGAGACTCCTTATTTTTGGCACTTCAGAGACCTCTGAGAACAGAAAACGATGCTCATCATGTGTTTGTGCACTTAGAAATATCAACTCACCGACTTGCAGGGCCAGAAGATGGAGGAAAACTTGGAGGAGTGAAATATAAAATTCTCTTCCATCATCAAAGTAGCAGCATCAAGCCATGACCTCTCTGTGTTCAGGCACGTTGCAAGCCAGAAGCAGAATTTAAATGGGTCTGGCCTCCTTGCTGCTTAAAAAGGCAGAGAAAAACAAGCAAAAAATTACTTTTACCAACTTTCCAAACCCAGCTCGAAGCTGCTTTGTGGAAAAATGTAGGCAGGGATTGCTTTTCACTGATTTTTGCCTTTCACCTCCACATAACTGTAGCAGTGTCCAGGTGTCCAACACCTGAAAAATACCTTGGAATCCTCCTCAGTGCCACCCTCAGCCTCCTGAAATGACCCAAATATACCTTCTGCAAGGGGATATTTCATTTTTTTTTCTGGAGATAATCACAACTTCTTCAGGGATTTCAAAGGAGCCATGGGGATATTTGATTTTTAAACTAGAAACTCTTAGAAATGGCAAACTGGTGACAACTTGAATTTCTTAGCAGACCTTTCAAGGACATTGTGTGGCCTCTCTGCTGGGAGTTCCAAGTGTCACTTGTCTCAATACCTGCACTTGAACATGTCCCCTGACGTGGAAATGATGAGCCACAAACTGTCCCATCAGTCTGTCTGAACATTTAACATCACAGGCTGCTCAGCCATGATCTTACAGGGAACAAAATCCGAGGGCTTCATGGTATGGACAGTCCTTTCCTGCCACATGTATAATTTATTTTAGTCAGGGCAGCCTGTATTCCTTACATAACAGCTCAGCCTTGGAAGAGGAAATTTATTTAATATTTTTACCCTTTCTATAAAGTTAATGAATGAATTCAAGTAGGTGTTTTACTACAGCACAAGACATTGAGCTGTGATTATGCATCGCGATTATGATGTTAAATAAATATACTTAAACTGTTCGGACATCAGGAAATCTGGAAATTGGGTGTTCCTATGTATCATTCCCATAGACCTGGATTATTCCTGTTAGTCATATTTTTATATATATATATATATAAAATAATGGGACTCTTTATTCTTTCAGTCAATCCCAGCAGCTGTATAAAGATTTAATTTTTTTAATAGATCCAACTAATTTTAGGAGGTAATTTCTACTCTGAAAGTGTTCTGAAACACTGACTACACAATTTACAAAGCTCATCAGGAAAGAATATGGCACAGATCATCCTTCCTGTGGGAAGCACCCAAAAAAGAGGGGTTTTCTCTCTGAGGCATCTCTCTGTTCAAATCTCTGTGTCCTACCCCAAAATGTTTTGTGAAGTTAAGGGTTTTTATAAAATCAAGGAGATAAATCAAATTTAGGATAGCAGTGGCTGGTATGACCTTTTGTTTGGGGAAAACAGTTGAGCTTCCAGTCCTCATTTTTTAAAAGCCTGGAGTTATTTTCCTCGGGGAAGGACAAACGTTCAGTCGCACATCATCAAATATTGAATATATTTGCTGCTTATGTAAAAGAGCATTTTAGCCTGGTGAGAGAGAGGAGATTAAAACAAGCAGGCTGCATCCCTAAATTCAATTGTTTTCCTGGGAGATGCCACTCAGCCTGGCAAGAGATTGACACCGTGTCAGCTCCGCTTCTCTCAAATTGCCCTCAGACGCGGTGCCCTCCAAATCTGTCCCCGAAAACTGCGGCGGCACCTGATGAAATTAGGGAATTAAATTTCTGGGAAAGTCTGATCCGAGCACAGGGAGCCCTTTCCGATGGGATCATCTGTCTGAACATTAAATTAAGCAATCTGCCCTCCCCAGAGCTCCGAGGGGCGTCGGAAGGGCCGGCAGCGAATCTTCTTTGTGACATCTCCGCTTTTCCTGTTAGTTCCCTGCTCTGCCATTGACCTCTTGGCCAGGGGCGTGTCCACAGTGAATTGGTAAATGTAGGAGGGTGTTGTTCCTGCAGGTGAAATTGGCTCTGTGCCACAGGTGTTGGGATAAACGGTGGCACTGGGTGAGGAGGTGACAGCTCCTGCCGCGGGCGGTCGCGCTCTGACGGCGCTAACGAGGAATTTGATGGGAATTTGATGGGGATTTGGTGGTGGCTGGGAGGAAACGCAGTCAACAGCCAAGAGATTCTGCTGAAAACTTGTTTTCTTATCAGTCCTGATCAGGCTGGACTCTGCCAGGAGAGGGGTGGGGATCAGATCCAGATTAAACCCCAGGGTTCTCTTATCACCTCCAACGCTGCCGCAGAAAAATGCTCCAGCCCACCCGGCAGGGCGAGCCCAGCATTGGAATTTAATATAAAAAGTGGGATCAGAAAAGTGATAAAATGCTTCTGCTCCTTGTAAATATCCTTTTCTTCCTTGCCCTGTCTCCCTGCATGCAGATCATATGAAAATCTTGGGTTTAGCAAAAAATAAGAACGTGTGAACAGCCGTGGGGTGGCACAGCCTGAAAGTTGGGGCTCCTTAAGGCTTTAGGAGTAGAAAGGAATTATTTGCCTTAATTATTAAAACATGAACACCACTGTTTGCTGGTTTTGGTGAAACTTTCCAAACCTTAGTAAGTAACAGCGATGTACGTTTTAAGAACGTGTTTTTGCACATTGGGATGTACAGGATCCAAAGCACAGATTATTTGCATAAAAAATTTTACGTTAAAGATTTTAGAGAATAATGTAATAGGGCTGAGGGGTCCCAGTTTTGGGCATTGGTGTTTGTGTGTGGATGAATTTTAAGAAAAATAATAAGGGAGTCAAATATCTTGGAGGAGGAATTTGGCCATGTTTCCTTAGCTTGAGGAATATTTTACCCTTTTCCCCGCTTCCCTAAAAATTTTAACCAGGTTTTGGATTTTCAAGGCTAGAAAAGACAGGAAGAGCACGGTATGATTTGATTTTTGCATGTGAGCTCTGTGTGGTCCAAGCAACCTTTTAGAGCTGCAGTTTCATTTAATTTATACCCAAAACTGTGGTACCTGGTGAGCATAAAGCTGGTGAGGAGCTCTGAAGAACAAATATCTGAAGGGCATTTCTGAGGAGCATTTCTATCCCAAAACTGTTGCCAATTAGCTTTAGGAGCAGGGAATGAATGACAGCCTGGGGAATGCTGTGTCTGAGGCAGATCTGGCTGGACTATAAAGAAATGCAAACAGACAGAAATTAAAATTAGCAGCAAAAACTCAAATTCACCTGGCGTGGTGCTGTGGGTGAAATGCAAACCTCAGGAGCTAAGGAGGGATTTTGGTGGTTTTAAAGTGTAGCATTTGTGGAGGATAGACTTTGATTTTTAGTGGTTGACCATCAACACTTCATGGAAATGAGATTTTTGTGGTCTAAACCAGAAAATTTTAAGTATTTTTATCGCTGAACCCCAAAATTTTTCTATTTTTGCACTCAGAGAGGAGCTGTGATTTTTACCAAGGTAAATCCCCAAAGTCAAGGACTCTGAGCTGGAGATCTGCATTTCCCTTCTAGGGCAGACTTGGGGCTTTTGACCAAGAATGCTGAAAATCAACTCAAATTTTCAGCCCCTTGGGGTGTGACAAGGACACTCCCGGCTCTGCTCAAAGCCTGTGCTGGTGATGCCCTCGGTGCCAAAAATCCCCTGCTGGTGACAAAGATCCCAGGAGGTTCCCGACCCTGGGGGATGCTCCCTCCTGCCCCCCCTGAATATTCCCTTGGCTTTGCCCAAGGCATCAAAAATCATGGAAAAAGTGGATTTCAGGCAGCAGGGATGGGAAGTTTGGGTGTCCTTCCTAAAAGTAGGATTCTGAAGTGTTGGGAAAATCTGGTGTTCCCTCTTGGACACGATGAGTTGTGCAGATATGTTGTGAAAATTTTGCTTTTTTAAATTGATTTTAAAAAGATTTTAGTTCATCCCTTAAAATGAAAAATCTCCTGTAGCAGCAGCACCTACAAATTTGTTTTCCTGCTTGTTTTGAATTTTCCTTTCTATCAGCAAACCCCCAACTTTTGAAGGGAAATATTTGCAACAGAGCAAGAACTGAAAAATCCATTTGATTAAAATTTTATTAATATTATTATTATTATTTATTTTTCAGACTTGACAGGTTCTGTTACACAAACCTGCCCCCACCTGGATTTTAACCACTTAAATAATTGCGAAAAATTGTGGTGCAAGTGGCTAAAAAAAAAAAATAAATTTACCCTGAAGACCCAGTGGTGCTTCATTCCATATTAACTGATGTTTCTTACTGTGAAAAGTGAGTTCTCTCTTAGCAAAATGTCTTTTCTGTTCTGCCAGGCAATTTAAAATTAAAGCTTGACAGGCCATGCTAATGAAATAAAGCAATAAACATTTTCTGACAGGTGCAAAATACAGCCCTTGTTCGATAAGATGATATTTGGGGGAAAAATTTGCTTGGTAAATCTAATTTGTGTCAGCTCAATATTGGCTTGAGCATCAAATTCTAATTTATTGAAAGCACCAGCAAATAGTAGAACCATTTGTTTAGCACAAAGCATTCAATCTATAAGGACCAACTCCATGAAATTTAATTTTCTGAGCCAAAAAAGACAAAGTAGGAAAAGCAAGAAAAAAAAAAAAAACCAATTCATGTTGGAATAAAGGGAACGGCAACTTTAGAGGGTGAAAATATTTAATTTATCATGAAAAAAAGGGAAAAACCTTTATGAAATTAAATAATTTGACAGATTTTTTTTTTTAGCTGTTGCTGATTTTTATTTCTATTTTCCTTCTTTTTAGTGGAAACTCTGGCATTCCAACCCTTTTGCTGATCGCTCTTGCAGGAATTTTTATGGATTGACAAGGAAAAGTTGAGCAGCTGGAATGAGATGAGCTTTAAGCTCCTTTCCAACCCAATCCATTCTGTAATTCCATGATCCTCCAGCGTTGAAATCTCCCCCAGTTTCCCCAGTTTGCCATTCTCAAAGCTGATGGGGATAAATGTGGGAGGGAATTTCCCTACTATTTATTTAATATTGCAGTTCAATATTGGACCTGCTGTAGTGGAAAACGCTGCGTTCAAGGGATGGAATTCCAAATATCCCAGCTTTATTATATCCCCATTTTGGTTTTTTTTTTTGAGGGGAATATTTCCTGAACCTCAGTGAAAACCAGGAGCAATCAGCTCTCCCGAGGTCTTGGATCTTGGATTGCATTCCTGTAAAATTGCTAATTGAAAATCAGAGATTTTTTGCATCTTTTTGGGGAGCTGGAAATCCTGAAAATATTTTTGACTCCGCTCTTTGACTTGCAGAAATTTATTTTTTTTTTCTCTTTATGAACAATCAATGATCTAATTGGATGAAATAATTATAGATTGATCTGGCTGCTAATTAAGCACAGTTAACAAGATGCTGGGCTTGTGATGTGTTTCCCTGTTGGATATTGCACAAATCTGGGAGATTTGGGGAATTTCTTTATGCTGGCATTCCAGAACTCTATCCTGGAATCTCCTGCTGTGGGTTGGGATTTGGGAGAGACCCCTTGTGGAAATTCTTCACTTTTCCAGAGACTTGGTTGATGATTGATTGATTGATTGATGAGGATTTCCTGGGTTTAAACACCCTGATCACTCAAATCAGCAGGGTCAGATGGAATTAAAAACAAGATTTCTGTGGAAATATGATTTTTAAATGTTTAAATTCCCTTTGGGGGTGCAGCAGGGGAGGAGCTGGGGCGATGCTGGATCATGAGCAGGGATTCTTCCTGCACAGGAAAACTGAACTCCCAAACATCTTCTGCCCCAAAATTTGCCCTAAATCAGAGCAAAATTTGCTCTAAACCAGAGCAAAATATCTCTGATATTTCATAGATGCACCCTGAAATATCAGCCAGGCTGGGAATTGTGCTGCCTGGCAAAGTGATGTGGGAAGATCTAAAATCCTTGGAGGATAATTGAGCAATCCTTCTGCTGTTATGGCTTTTGGGGATTGCTTCTATTTGCTCCTTGAACAATTTTTTGGGTTGATTTTTATGGTTTTTTTTCCCCCCTCAAGTAAGTGTGAGGGGAATATTTCTCAATTTTATCTGTCAAGAGCTCATCCAAGCCCGTAAAAATCCTCCAAAAAAGAGGAAAAATCCATATGGCATATTTATAGCCAATTATTTTCCTGATTCTTCCTTTCTTCAACTCACAAGTTTTATGGGAACTTCAGCTTTATCCATTTTACACCCCAGCAAGCTTTGCAAGTAAATACTGAAGGTTAGGAAGGGTTGCTGATTTATCCTTAAGCCCAGCTTGAGAGGAGCTGTAGTTTTGGGGCTTTCTGGATCCCATTGATCCAAGTTATTATTTATTTTAATTATTAATTTTATTAAATTAAATCAGCAGCTCATTCCCTGTGGCCTGCTCATTTGTACCTTTTAACCACAGAGTTCTGAAGTGGCCTAAAATATAAAAATTGCCTTTTTTTGTCAAGTTTTTTGTTATTTTTCTGTTCCAAACTGAACCTCATGGCACTGCAGCTGCTGCACTCTGAAATCCAGAGTGGCCACAACTCACAAGAGGCAATTTTTGGGAAGGTTTTCCTTTTTAAATTTTTTCTGCAGGATGGGGGAAGAGGTTTCTCATCCTCTGCCAAAAATCTCTTGGTTTTTTATGTGGCTTTTGCACCACAGAGTTTTTACAGCGTGCTCCACTCTTATCAGCAAGTGCAAATTTCCACCTCTTGAATTTTTGGGAACCTCATTTCCAGTTGGATCACCGGGAGCTTTGGGATAATTGTTGCCTTCATTTTCAGGAATTTTTGACCTGAAGATGTTTGGCTCTGACTTCCACATGGAAATGTTTTTGCTGGGTGTTGTTCTTACCAGCAACACCTGAATATCTGCATTAAAACCAGTTTTAGCCCAGGGATTAAGGAAAATGCTCATGGATGAGTGGGATAAGGGAAGGATTAATATTTTCCTGTCTTTACCCTGGTTAATTATATCATGTTTGGTACTTAAATGTACTTTTTGTGGGTTCAGGATGTCTTTGTTGAACTAAAACAATATTCTTTCCATCCCTGGAACTGTTCCAGGCCAGGCTGGAGCACCCTGGGGCAGTGGAAGATGTCCCTGCCTATGGAATGGGTCAGAATCAGGTGGTCTTTAAGATCTCTTCCAATGCCGAGCCATTCCATGATTTTATTGTTTTCAGATATCAAAATATATCTTTGTTATTGTCCTGAATCCCTGAACAAAAATATCCACATATTCCATTCCATATTCTATTCCAAGGTGTCCATTCCTGAGTTGGAATTTTTTATGTGAAGGATTTTTTTTTTAATATATATTCTCATAAAAGCAGCTTGAACTGCTGGCATCATTTAGAGTATGGTGTTGCTAACAGAGCCAGAATTTATATATTTATTAATATAGAACTGATTTTGGAGCTCAAACAACATCTCCTTGGCCACAGAAAGCTGTGTGAGTGTTTTCCTTGTATTTCTACTGATATTTGCTCTCTGCAGTTCCTAAAAGGAGGTTGTAGCCAGGTGGGGCTGAACCCTTCTCCCAGGGAAAAGCGATTGGATGAGAGGAAATTGTGCCAGGGGAGATTTAGATTGGAAATCGAGGAAAATTTCTTCACTTTTGATATAGATTTGGCCACGTAATTCCTGCTTCTTCTGCATAAAACTCCTCAAAATCAAGTTAAATTCCTTTGGGGTTTGTTAATTTTGTTTTTTTTTTCTTTAAATCCTTTAAAAACGAAGGCGCCAATGAGACCTACACATTGCATAAAAATAAAAATTCCTAAATATTTCCGGGGAGAAATTTCAGAAATCTTTCCAGGGAGTAAATTTGAGAAAGTCAAGAGCAGAAGTTTCTCCCTGCTGCACATCTGAGGTGAAGGTGTCTATTTAAGCACCTGAAAGGATAAATCTGGATGCCATGGTGATGGGAGGCTTTATATAGTCTAAAAGCATAATTGCATTACTTTGAATTTTCCTGGGCTGGGACAGGTCTGTAATTTGGATTCAGAGCTGATGGATCAAATTAGCAATGACTTTATTTGATAGAAATAACCTTCAATATTTTACTATTTAAAGGTTCCACGTGGTTTGCCACCAACTTTGCGCCGCTGGGGTCGTGGTGCTCCTCATTCCTTGGTTATTCCTTTGGGAAAAGTTGACTTTGGGTCCACTTTGGATCTTTTTTTCCCAGCAACAATGGGCGGGATGAGAGGAAAGAGCCTCAGGTTGCACCAGGGGACGTTTAGGTTGGATGTCAGAGAAAATTTCTTCACTGAAAAGTTGGTCAAGGTTTCATGACCCTAAATCTGCTTATTAAGACTTTTCACCAGAAATATCTTTTTTTTTTTTTTTACTGAGACAGCTCAAACCAAATTCTGTACTCACCAACCAGAAGGTCCAGGTGGGTTGAATAAGGAAATTTATTAAAATAATTTAACTTTTAGTAAATTTACCTTGTGTTTTTAATCCATTTTTTTACTTCTCCTTTGTTGTATGGTGGCCTCTTGATACATTTATTATTTCACTTTAAGCATTCTCTTATCACCCTAAATTTACTCTTCTATTATCTTATTATAAAAAATATTAACAGGTGAATATTTCTTGGATGGGGAAGAAAAAGTACTTTAAAAATAGGAACATAATTTTCAATAATTTTTCTTTCATCCTATTTTTTATTGTTTATCTTAATTCCCTTCTCTTGGAATCATATTAGGATTATTTTTGTATCGATTGATCACACCCAGAATGTGATATTTGAATATATTTGAAATATATTTCAAATTGAGCAACAGCAATGGGTGACTTGATGTGTCTACAAAAAAATGAGAAATCCAGATGTGCTGAGCATATTCTTATGTAAATCTTGAGTGAAAATACTGTTTATATGAGAAATTCTTCAGGATAATTTAATAATAAAAATAATTTAATGCATTTTGAGGATTTCATGACCTGCATGTGAAAAGGAAATTTCCAATACAGAGAGAGAATTTTCCTAAGCTTTTGGTAAAATCTCTCATAATCTGTGCAAGGAACAGAATCTTGAATTTTGTATCTGACCCCGTCAACATCCTCTTAATGCTCCCATTTGGAAGTGGAACATTCCTTCCCACGTGAGATTTGTAGATAATCCCAGAAGTTATTTAAGGAAAATAATTTCCTTGAGGATGCAATTTTTTACATCTGCTATTTGATGAATGATAGGACAGTGAAGTAGGAAATTAAATTCCCATTTCGAAGTTGGGTTAAACACAGAAATCCTGAGGGCCAGAAACATTTATGACTTTTTTTGTTTGATTGGCGAGCTTGTTTCACCCACTCGTGAAAATCCGTGGATTTTCAACTGATTTCCTTCAAATATTTCTTTTTTTTCCCAGAGGTTGAGGATATTTTGGGAGGGAGAGAGAATTAAAACCCGAATATTGTGTCCCCAGCCCCCTCCTGAACTGCGGTGTTCAATCACAAGGTGGCACTTCTGCCTCACGGATGAATTCATTTTCCTCACTCGCTTTGGGTCCAGCTCCCAAAAATCCCATCGGTGCCTCCTGGCTCCATCCCCCTTCCCTTTTCCCTGGGAATAACCGTTCCTTCCATCCCTGGAAATGGATATATCCATGGATTTTAACTGGAATGTAAACCTGAGATGACAACAGAGTAAAACCACAAATAGGAGTGAGGTAGTAAAACTAAATTTTCCTTTCCAGCCTTGAACTTTCCCTAAAATGATTTTAGTCAGTGAGGTACTAAAAAATGCCCTTATTTACATATAAAATTGCCTTTATTAACATATAAAATATTATATATAAAATAAAGGGACTCTTTTCTTCTGTCAGTTAATCCCAGCATCTGTAGAAAGATTTATTTTTTTTTATATATGTCCAACTAAATTTAAATCCCATTGATGCCTCCTGGCTCCATCCCCCTTCCCTTTTCCCTGGGAATAACCATTCCTTCCATCCCTGGAAAAGGAGTTTTTAATATATCCATGGATTTTAACAGGAATTTAACCCTGGAATGACAAGAGAGTAAAACCACAAATAGCAGTGAAGTTGTAAAACTTCATTTTCCTTTCCAGCCTTGAACTTTCCCTAAAATGATTTTGGACAGTAAGGTACTGAAATTGCCCTTATTTACATATAAATTACTCTTATTTACATAGAAAGTTAAACTTATTAACATATAAAATTGCCCTTATTTGCATATAAAATATGTAAAAAATAAGACTTTTGGTTCTTTCAGCTGTAAAAAGATTTAATTTTATTTTTTTTTATATATCCAACTAGTTTTAGGAGATAATTTCTACTCTGAAAGTGTTCTGTTTTTAAATGTTGGTCGTGGACAAATTAACCCTTATTTTTATGATTTCTGATATAATTTTTATTTAAAGCTCACAGCCTGTTTCCATGGCCCAGCAGCGTGCTGGGAGCTGCTGGGGTCAAGCTGGGATATTCCAATAATTTCATTATTTGTAACACCTGAGGGAGAAGGAAAACCCTTGCTTTTCCCTGCTGCTGAAAATTCTGGATATTCTGAGTCCTTTAGAAGATTTATTCCTGCAAATGCCTGGGTTTGTTCAGGAGTTTGCTCTGAGTGGAGCTGGGCAGGTCCCTCAGGTTGTTTATGGGGTTGGGAATTCCTTGGACAGGTGGAAGTTGAGCTGCAGAAAAAGCTGTAATAAATCCCAATTTCTGCTTTCCCTTAATATTTTATATTATTATTTATATTGCTAATATATTAATATACTATATATAATTATTAGTAATACCTAATATTTCTATTTTTCATTTTCCTCATGTCCCTCCTGTCCCTGTTCCCAACCTGAATTCCAATCCCTCC
>JAWWMU010000013.1:2039694-2062075 GCA_035048155.1 Cinnycerthia olivascens
TGAGCCAGGGTCCATTTTGGGTGCAGCCCCTGGGGGGCTTTGTCTGCCCTAAATGTCCCTGAGGGCCCTTCAATAAATAAAACTGCTTTTTATTCCCTTAACTCTGTCTGGCCTCTGATTTTAGATAGCCCCAAAAGGCATCACAGGCACAGGACTCCTTCCTCCTCCCTCCCAGTCAGTGGTGGTTTAATGTCAAACTGGATTATGGAATTGAAGAAGAACTCTTGCAGGGTGATCATCAGAAATATGAAAGCATAATTGGAAGTGAAAGATTGGAGCTCAGTCTTGGAGGTAATTAATTATTGTTGCATAAGTACACTGTATGTACAACTACTTAAATCACTTTATCTAAGCTGTATCATTAATATTAGAAATATTTGGGTAGGAGGCAGCAAAATTGCTGTACTTAGCATAAAGTTAATGAGTTAAACTACTATTATACCTAGAAAAAAATTCTTTGTAGATGACAAATTATTGGTATTAAAGAGAGAGGGTATTTTTATAATTATTTTTCTTTGCACAATGCAGCGGAGTCGAGAGGTTCATAATAGATTTTTAAAACAATAAAGAGAACATTTAAATACTTCCCAGAAATCAGGTAAAGCTGCCATGTGGTTGGGTGATAAATGAGGGCTGAAAGCAGAGCCAGCAGGAAAGACTAGATTAAAAGAACTGAGATAGAAAACACTGGAAAAGTCAAGGCTGGATGAAAAGGGATGAGTGAGAGTTATCTGGGAAAGGAAAGGGCAGGAATAGGATTCAGGATGAATGGCAAAGATCCTCCTGGATTGGGCACGAGGCTCACACAACAGCAGGGTCACCTGTCCAGGAGGAGGGGAGGATGAAGAGCTTCAGTCTGGGCCAGCTGAGAGAGCAGTTCCAGCTCTCTGGAGAAATCTGGATGTGGTTGGGATATTTGGGTCTGGGAAGGGATGGATTTGTGTCCCAAAGCAGCTGTGCTGCCTTTCCCAGGGAAGGTGAGTGTGGTTCAGCGTTTTGGAGACGTTGGAATACCTTGACTCCAGAGCTGTGGACGTGTGGGATGAGTGCAGAGGAGGCAGCAGGATGAGCAGAGGGATGGAGCAGGTCTGTTTGAGGAAAGGCTGGAGAATTGGGATTGTCCAGCCTGGAGAGGAGAAGCTTTGGGGTGACCCCAGTGTGGCCTGGAGGGAGCTACGAGAAAGATGGAGAGAGACTTTGGACAAGAGCAGGTAATGACAGGGAAAGAGGGAATGGCTTCAAACTGGTAGAGGGTAGGTTTGGATAAGGTTTTGGGAATAAATTCTTCCCTGTGAGGGTGGGCAGGCCCTGGCACAGGTGCCCAGAGAAGCTGTGGCTGCCCCTGGATCCCTGGCAGTGTCCAAGGCCAGGCTGGACAGGGCTTGAAGCAGCCTGGGATGGTGGAAGGTGTCCCTGCCTATGGCAGAGTGTTGGACCAAAAGGATCTTTAAGATCTCTTCCACCCCAAACCATTTATGATCCTAGGAAGAAAAACACCAACTTTGCAGTTTCAGTCCCAGTCCAGAGTTTGTGGATTCCTCTGGGCTCTGCCACAGTCATTCACTTCCAGTTTTTCCCTCAAAGCCACAGAGTATCCATGTGCCAGCTGAAGGCTCCACAACTGTGTGCCATTGTGAGGGACCAGCAGGAGAGGTGCTGAAATAAATGACTTTTTAATTTGATGTGCTCATTGTTTGGAAGCTGAGAATTGCTTTGCTCTTTATTCAGTGGTGAGCTTTTTTTTTTCCTGGCTTTTCAGACCAAATGAATAAGGAGCTGTAACAAATATTGAAGGCTTAGAATTCATAAAGCAGTGCATGAAAGTATCTCTCCCACTTTATAAATCATATTGTCTATTCGAAAGGTTTTGCTTTAATGACTGGAAATAAATTGGAGGCTGAGGTGTTTTTCAAGGAGCTGTGAAGAACAAAATAGCTGTGGAAAACTTTGCAGCAGTTAAATGTACCAAGAGAAGAATTGATTGAGAACCCCAAATGCATGACACCCTCCTTCAAATCAATGAAGAAATTGCTGGAAATGTCATAATTAACCACAAGTGGGAGTCGTGCAGTTGCAGGAAAGGTGTTTTATGCAGATTGAATTATTCCAGGGATGCTCTTTCCTGCTGATTCCCTTCTCCAGGTGTTGTGTGCATGGACATCAGGCAGGGGGATTGATGGCAGTGCCCAGCAGCTCCAGCCGGGGATGGATGTGGGTGCAGGGATCAAACCCCTCAAAGCTCTGAATAACGCCATGGTGGGATGGACTGGGAGCATCTGAAGGTTTGTTGAACGCACTTCTGGTCTCAGGGATGGCTTTTCTGCCTGTGCAGCTCATGTGGGGATGGCAGGGGGAAGCCAAGGGGAAAAACCTGCTGCGATGAGGCTGTTGACAGCTCCACAGAGTCACCATTCCTCACCACGTGTTTTTTTTTTTTCACTAAATGAACTCACACTTCGATTTCTGCAAACACTGGTTTGGCCTGAGCATCTGTGGGTGCTTCAGACAAGAGCTACTCAGGGGGGTGGCATCTCCTGCCTGCTGCATGGGACTGATTCCAAACATGCCACTTTCCTCACCTTCAGCTTCCCAGCCAGGCTGCTGCTCTTGAAACCTCTCCACAGCCTCTCCAGTGAAACAATTCCCTCTGGAACGTGTCCCCTCACCTGTTTCCATGGCAAAGTGTGAGCACCTCTCCTTGCACTGATTCCCTGATGTGTCATCTCCCCTTGGGAGCTGGTGCTGGAGAGTGTTGTTCCTGGAATGTGGCAGCCCTCCTTTTTTATTCCTGAAGAATTGAGTTTGGATAGAGCATCCTCAGGGTTTAATTGGAGCCTTTCCTTAGGCCTGGCTTCAGAGCTTTGGGTTGAAGGAAAGGGAGCACCAGGGAAAGGAGAAAAATCAAGGTTGTGCATTCAGAGAGAAGAGTACCCAAAAACACTCTGAAAGTAAAAGCTCTGCTTTAGGAGCTGGTTTTTGGTTGGGTCTTTTTTTTCAAGGTTGTCTCAGTGCTGTCAATAACAACTAAATTAAGGTAGGCCGCAACTTAGCCCTCGTGGTCATCAAAATTAAGACGCATCAAATCTTCAATCCAACTTGCTTAAACAGTCTTTTAGGATTTATTCTGCTGTTTGTATTCCCAGATTTTGGCTGGCTGTTTCCTTGCTTCGTTAGTTTAATGAGGAATTGGTACTTTGGGAAGGAGGAAATGCGTTGACCCAGCAGTTCTGTGCGAGTTTTGTTGTGGAAGGAAATCCCAGGGTCAGAAGCAGATCCCCATAAACAAGAAGAGGTTATAGAGGAAGTTAAATGGATGGCCACGATTTCACCAAGGCTGTTTGGGGCTGTCAGTGGGTTTTGCTTGGTTGTAGCACAGTTAAAGGAGGCCCAGCTCAAAATACTCTAATTGAACCCATTAATTAACTGGAAATGGTGCCCTGAAGCTTAATGGGTCATGGGAGGTGGAGCAGAGGCACAACCTGGCAGCACCCAATTAGGTCAACCAGCAGGTTTTTTCATTTCCTTGTGCTGGGCAGCCTTTAAAAGAGGTTGGGAATGAAGATACTTGGAATTGCCATCGTTGGGAGCTGCAGCTTGGGGCAGTGCAAGGAACTGGGTGCCATCAACAAAATCGCTACTGGTGAAGAAGGGTTTGGCTCTCAGGATGGATTCTGTGGAATTGTAAAGTAGGTGAGGAGAGAATTGAGGTTATGGCAGTGATAATCATTAAACCAGGGCTGATGAAGAGGGGTTTGGCTCTCAGGATGGATTCTGTGGAATTGCAAAGTAGGTGAGGAGAGAATTGAGGTTATGGCAGTGATAATCATTAAACCAGGGCTGATGAAGAGGGGTTTGGCTCTTAGGATGGATTCTGTGGAATTTCAAAGTAAGTAGGGAGAGAATTGAGGTTATGGCAGAGATAACCATTAAACCAGGGCTGTTTACCAAGACCTGCCCCTGTAGGAGAGCAGGGACAGAATTGTCTGGCCTGGGAGATGCTCCTATGGATCTGCTGGAAGGTTAAACCCTGAAACATCCAGATATTGCCAACCTGTCCTCACCATATCTGAGAAAGATCCTGAACAGCTAAACTGAAAAAAAAAAAAAAAAAGCAAGAAAAAGCTAATTTTAGCTCAGCCTCTGAGACCAACATGGGACAGAACAAACCCAGCATATTTAGAAGTGCCTGAGGCTTTTCCAGTGCATGGAGAATGCCTGATGCAGTTTGGAAATTCAGCAGATACTGCTTTCCCATTGCTGTTATCACTCCAAAGATAACCCAGCTCTTCCTTATCTCTTCCCTGATGTTAGTTCTGATAAGTGCACATTTCTTTTTATGACCTAAACCACTTCCAGAAGAGTTGGTCTTTTTAAAATTGATGTATTTTTAACCATGTAACAGAACAGAGACAATCCCAGTGGACTGCGCACGTGGAATTTGCATCTGCTGCACACAGAACCCACTCAAACAATAACCAGAAAGAATGGGGAGTTCTCTGTAAGTTTTTTTATGTCTCTTGGAGTTTTCTGTAGGTTTTTTATGCCTTTTGCAAAAGGGGGAGAGAGAAATGTGAGTGAGGAGTAAAAAAGCTCATGAATTTTAAAGAGATGGATTTGGTGGATGTCAGCAAAACCTGTGCCCTGTGAGTTTCTTTAAATGATACCCATTTAGGAGGAAAAAAACTTATCAAAACATGCTAAACACATCAAAAATCTGGCCTAGTAACCATGATTGTGTACTGCAAAAAAGGATTAACTGTTAAAACAAAGCGTGAGGCAGTTGGGGTGTCTCTCATTCCTGGCAGGAATTTTCCACCATCTCTTTCCCCATCCAAAGGTCAGTAAGGTGATAAAGGCCTCACCACCTCTCTTCCATAACCTAAATCCTTTTTCTCTCCCAAATAACAGTCAAAATTCAAAACTATCTAGAGAGTCAAGAGAGGTTTTCACCTGTTCTCAGAATTATTTTTTTTTATTTAGTATTTTTATTTATTAATTTATTAAACCTCAATTCAACTCAATTAAATGCTTAAAGATTTTTGGATGCTTGCTCTTTTTGCCTTTGTAGCCAGCAGTAGGAATACCCAGAAAATCCCAATATTTTCACGTTGGAAGGAGCAGAAGTGGCTGCAGAGAGGAGAAAGGGGCTCATCCCTGCTTTGTAGCAGCCACTTCCATAGATGGGAATGGTGGAGTCACCATCCCTGGATATATTCCCAAACCACGGGGATGTGGCACTTGGCATGGTTTAGTGGTGACCACAGTGCTGGTGGCTGATTGTTGGACTTAAAGATCTTAAAGATCTTGTCCAAAATTACCAATTCTGTGATTTTACAATTCTATGAAAATATTTCAGATCTAGCACTGAAAAAAAATCAGGTTTTGCTCAAGAAATAAGGGTTGGCACAAAGTGTGATTTGGTTTTGGTCACCTCCACTAATTCAGGAGCCATGGTTTTGGTTAGGGCAAGGGAGAAAATTTTTTTAAAGTTTACGTTGGAACTCAGCTTCTTGTTTGGCTCTTCACAACAATTAATACAGCACAGAAAGCTCATTTCTATTGGGATTTCTGTGTTGGAAAGGGATTCTCAGGCTTGAAATCAACACAAAAAATGCTACTCACTGTTTTTTTCCTGTTGCTTTCAATAGACAGTGGATTTAACTCATCAGGAAATGAACTGTCCCAGTTGTTCCGTGTTAAAAGCAATGACCTGTTCTTAAATATGAATCCACTCTTGTTCTGATGTCATTTCAAGGGGTAGAACAGAACGTCTGCACTCATCTCTCTGCTTTGAGTCTGGAATGATCCTTCTGAGTGACTCCTGTCAATTATCCCTGGCCTGTCTTGGCTGACTCACAAAATGCTGGGAAAAACACAAAAGCCTCGTGAGTAATGGTATTGATGGGAAGCCAGAGCAGATGATGATGTCTGGGAAATAAAGCTGTGCCTTCAAATCTCCTTAGAAAGTTTGGGGAAGGACACAGGAACTGGAGAACTTTTCTATTGTTAGACAGGGACACGCTTTGTTGTATTTATTCCTACAAAATAACATCTTCTCTTGGAATTATATTGACTGCGTGGTTATTTAAATCTGTAGTATTTCAACATTTTGAGTCTTTTTTTGTAATTATATTTTTCTTCCATCCATTGTCATTTGTTTGTACTTTGTCAGGCTCTTCCTTTTGTTTGGATTTTATACTCTTTTCCCCAAGAGAGTTGTTATATCTGGTTTTATTTTCTTGCCCATTGTTTTCCTGAGCTAATCTCCTTGTTTTCCTTCATTTTGTTGTTCTCTTTGCCATTTAGACTCATTGTGTGTGACTTTACTTCCAAGCCTGCCTTGATCTCATTTTCCTGGGGAAGAATTGCTCCTTTTGGCTGCAGTTTGAAGCTGTATCTATTTTTGCTGATATTTTTTATTACCATGACAAATCCTTTTATTTAAGGGCATCTTGTTAAGACAGCATCTTGTTATTTTTGTTGCTTCTTGTCTTCAGTGGATTTAAGGCTTCTCTGCCAATTTTGCTCATGAATTTTGTATTGTCCACTTCAAGCATTAACTCGTGCAGAGTGTGCAGGTCCTTTCCTATTGCATTTCTCCCAAATTTTTCCTTGGATGCATCTTTTTGGCCCTGAATTCCCTGCTGTTGGAATTTTGGCCCTGCAGGGATTGAAAGTGTGTTAATTCAGCTGTTCCATGCACAGGGTGCAGAGGCAGTTTTCCTCTTTATATTTAATACCCCTGGTTAAAGCAGCCCTTTTGAATTTTTTAGGGGGCTGTTGTTTTTTAAGAGGATTCTCTGCTCCTGCAGTTCAGCTGGACTTTGGAATCAGTTGGACAGTTGGGATCAGACCCTTTTGGCAGGAATCAGCACATCTTTATAATTGCAGTGTCCTTGGACCTCATACACATCCCATTGGACTGGTCATGGGAATTCTGTTTCCCTGCCAGTATCTCTCACAGAGAGACATTGAATTGCTTTTTTAAATTTCATATATAATTTCTCTTTGAGGACGTAGCTTGAGGACTCCAAGGAAGGAGTTGGAGTCTGTGAGTGCCCTGTCAGGAGTGAAAAGCGTTTTTTGTCACAGCTGACAGGAAAAGGGTCCATTCATGACAGTCCCTTCAGAAAAAAACCAACATTAATTAACACTTGTAATCTGTGCCAGTCCCAGGGAATTCCCACAGTGACAGACCTTTGCATGGGTTCCCATTTCTTCCTTTGACAACTGGACCGTGAATTCTAATTTTACCAGGACAGAAAACGGTATCAGCGTCTAGGCCAGGTTTTGAAAGGCATCAAAACGAGCAGGGAAGTGTCTGCAGAGCCCTGGGAGCACCCAGGTGCTCCCCTCAGGACAAGGGGCACTGCTCTGACAAGCAGCAACAAGTCGTTAATTACAAACAGCTAATTGGCCTCATAGGACAAGCTGGAGGATCATAATCCAAAAAAGAAAAAGAAAACCCAAAGCATTTGTTAGTGGTTGGCTGCAACGAGGGAATTAATAACTGAATGCTTGAAAGATAATAGAAAGCAATACCTGACTTTCATTCTCTGAAATATTCCTAATTAATGAGTTGATAGTGGCAGCTGTGAGTATCCACTGAGTAAAGCTGCACACATGAGTAGCTACTGCCTTAGTAAGAACCACAGAACATCCTGAGTGGGAAGGGCCCCACAAGGATCATCCAGTCCAAGTTCTGGCCCTGCACAGGACACCCCAAAAACCCCACCTTGTGAAATGGGAACAGTCTGGGAAGTTTTACACAGGTCTGGCATCAAAAGCGACATAAATGGAATCCAAGAAAAACCCTTCCCATTTCCAAGTAGATCAGAACGATTTAACCCCACATCTATGGGATGTGCTTTCCTTTGACACCACCAGTGCAAATCCCAGCAATTCCTGAGACAATTTTCCCCCGTTGGAGTTGATTTTCTTTCTCTCCTTGGCTGCAGGGTGGTGCCACTGTCCTCTCTCAGCAGAGCTTCAGCTCATGGGGGAGTAGCTACTCCAGTTGACTCTCAACTTAATTATCTTTGTAGCTTCACATGCAGTGACTTTTTCCCCCAGACAGCTCGGTCAGGCCTGGATTTTGGAATGCCTCCAGCTCTGGTTTCAATCCATAATGTGCAGCTGAGCATATGCTTTAGGATCTCTTCAAGAATAAGTGTAGCATGAAGGCTGAAATGAGGCGTGGACGTGTCTGCTAATTGGAGCAGCAGAGCAGGGAGCTGGAAACGAGCTGGGAATCAGCTCCTCTGCACCACTGATCTCCCTCACCTGCAGAAATTCATATTTTGGCACTCATGATGTTGGGAATGGCACTAAAAAATGGTGGGGATTGCACGAAAAAATGTCAAGTGTTGATGTGATCTTCAGACAGGGGTTGTGACTGTGAGGGGAGAGACCCTCAAGAGAGCCACAGAGCTCTCCTGGGGGATTTTCCTGAGGGAAGAGAGTGCAGGGGGAATCCTACCCAGAGGGGAATGAGGGTGGTGCAGCAGGATGAGAAAGTTTTCTTCAGGTATAATTTCATGGACTCCTGCTGCACAGCTCCCCAGTAATCCCCAGTATCCTCCCAGTTACTCAGGGCCTGGATCCGTGTTGGATCTTTCCCAGCGGAGCTCTGGTTCCACTCCTGATAAAACTCTGGGCTGTTCTGTGAGGCCTTTGCTGCTGAATCTGATATCCAGATATTTCGACTTTATCAGCAACCCCCCCCCCCATCTCAGATACCAGCAGCTCCTCCAGCACGGGGCTTTTCTGTTCCTGATTATCCCCCAATTTCCGAATTTCTCCAACTTTGTCACATCCCCCAGACAGCAGATTTCTGGATATTTTAGAGTGTTCTGCTGCTGAGGTCGTGGTAACCTGCACCCCTTGTGTTTGTCAGTCCCCAGCTCGGCTCTGCCTGCCTTGATTGATGGATTTTTATCTCCTGTAATTTGCTTTATCTCAACAGCTCTTCCTCTCCGCCTTTTCCAAGAGCAGGAAAGCCTGGCTGCTGCTGTCCCATAAAAAAATTTATCCATCAATCCAGGTGAGATGGGAATTTAACCTCAACACCTGTGCAAGTGCTGTGTGTTCTGATCTTCAGGGAATGGGTGAAAGTTTGGCCTTACCCAAAGTCCATAAATACTCATCCTATTAAAACAAGATTTACAGGGCTGGATCTTACCCCAAAAATATTCCTGGAAACCTTTGCCTTGTCTGTCCAGCTTGGATTCGTGAGTGTCTGTACCTGTGTTAAATTTTTTTTTTTTGCAGCTGCTGTTGCCAGTTTAGCTTTTTTTAATCTGATTTTATTGTGCTGTAAACTCCTTTGTCTCTTCTGAAAAGTAATTTCACTTGCCCTCTGTGTGAGGAATGTAGTAAAAAAAATCTTACAAGTATTAAGTAAAAAAATATAGAGAGCTTTGTTTGCCTCCAGCCTGTTTTTTTATTTTACCTCTGGAAGTTTTTGGCAATATCTGTGGCCTGGGAAGTGATGCTTGTTTTGCAAAGGCAGCTTTTTAATTAAGCTGCTTTTCTTCATCAAATTCTGCTCTCGAGGATTTTCAGCATCTGCTGGCTCAGAGGAAAAGATTCTAGGTGAAATTCCTAATTTCAGAAGTACTTCCTAATCACAGCATGTAAGTTTTTAAAGGATATTTCACATTTTCACCCCAAACTCCAACCTGTGTTTCGAGAGATAATTAAGCTCAGTCTCAGCCTTAAAGCAACTGGAGAAGAAGGAGAAAGCAGAAGGGATTTATCCAAACTTCTGGCTACTCTGAGATGGAAAAATGCCTCTTTCAAAACACTGAAAGTTCAAAAAGCCACAAGAATCCATGGAGGAATAGCTGGAAAATTGTCTCCTCCATTTCATGTTTATTTTATGGGTGCTTTCCATGGCTGAATAAATTATAGGGACTCTTACATCCTAAATGAGAGTTTTGGGCTGGTTTTAAAGTGTTCCAATTTTTTTCTACAGGTTTTGAGGGTCTGACCTTGGGAAGTACCACAAGAGACCAGAGAAAATGGGATTAATGTGGTGAGTGGCACAAATCAAGCTCTGTAAAAATTGGGTTTTATTTGTACCTAATGCTGTTGTTTTTAAAAATATTATTATCATTATTACATTTAGTTTTATAACTAATCTTTCCTATTTTTCATTTTTATTTTCTTATTCTTCTACTATCATTATTAATTATTAGAATTAATATTATTAATAACAGATTTATTAATTCTGAGCAGAGAATCTGCTCCATTCACCAGATCAGGATTCCATTCTTTGTACAATATTTTTCCCTGCATTTTTTTCATTTTTGGCTCTAAGTTTTCAAGCCAGGTAAAACATGGAATTTCCATGAGGAATGTGTCAGCCACAGAGAACTGAGGTAGAGCCACATTTAAGTCAATTAAACCTTGATCTGAACAGGTAATTAATGTCTTTTTCATTGATGATAATGAAGAAAAGATTAAAAATGTATAAATATTGGAATACCTAAAAAAAAACCCCAAAAAACAACAACAAAAAAAGAATTAAAGAAGAAAATCACCACCACAACAAAATAAATCCAAACAATATTTCATATTTTTTGTATTAAAAGCCATTTATTTCAAATTATACACAGAAAATACTAATATGTGATTAAACCCTCCTTAAATATCCATTTGAGTTGATCATAAAAAACAAAACCCACGTTTTTTAAAGGGTTTTTCTGCAACAAAAACGTCTTTGAAACACTTGAAAATCTGCTTTTCCTTTTGTTCTGCCTCATTTATTTGTTGTATTCAACCAAGCTTTCAGTTGTGTCAGAGGTGCTTAAAGAACATTATTGATTCCCAAACTGCTGAAAGACAGAACAAGTTTGGGATGAAGGGATCATTTTTCTGCCTGGTGAAGGTTTCCCAGCCCCCAGTTTTGGTCCAGGGTGACTGGGTTGAAATGGGTTTTTAATGACTTAAGGGAAGTGCTAAACAATAGGAGCAAAAAAGAGCAGATTTGGTAAGATTTAGGGGCAAAAAGAGGGAGATTTTGTAAAATTTCAGTGCAAAAAGAGGCAGATTAAATAAAATTATTCAGGAGCAAAAATAATTTTTAGAATAAGGGAAATGGATATATGCTAAAACTTCTGCCAATGATTACATTTTCCTTGGCCTCTTGTCTCCTATTTTTTGCCAACTGAATTCCAAGGACTTTGAATCAATGCATTAAAAATTTGGGGGACATTGTTCTGTATCCCAGCAGATCCCTCGGGAATGTGACTCCACCTGGAGGGCTCTGAGTGTGAATCAGAGGGTTTATATTGTGTAATGGAGCAAATCTAAATCTTTTATCACCTTGGAGGATTCGAAAACTTAATATGAACAATGGAATAATGCCAGGTCGAGTTTCACCTGCCCCCTACCCATCCAAACTCTAAGATATCCAAGACATAAAAAAACCTGAGAGGCTTTGCTCTTGAGCTGCCTTTCCAAAGGGATTAATTTGATTTATTCCACTGAATCTTTGAGTTACCATTCAGAGATGTCCCGTGTTTTGGGAGGGATGCAAAATTGTGGCAGAAATTTCATTGTGGTGTCTCCTCCCAGCTAAATCAACTCCCTGGGTTATGTTTAGCAGAGTGTGATGCTCCTGAGCTCAGGAACAAATCTGTCTGAGCTTCCAGGGGGGCTCAGGGATGATGAAAACCGATGCCCTGAATGCAATTGGTTTGGTTTTGTGCTCTCTGGCTTTGTAAACTCTTGGAAATTGCTATAAATACACCAGGCACAACGCAGCAGGAGCAGAGGAAAGCAGAAACCTCTCCTCTGGATTTTCCAGTTCCGTGCACTCTGTCTTTGAAACGCTCCTTTAAAATATGGATTTTATATACAATTGCTCATTGTATTCCTCAAAACATGACAGGGAGCCAGGGACTCTGAGGGCTTGTCACTCACACCTGGGACAGCAGCAGGCTGAGGGAGAGGAGCCTAAAGGGTGAATGCAAATATTTACCTGCACAAAAAGAAATGTTTTGACCCTTTCATGTGTCAGTCATTCATCCTGTCCACGGTGAGGGAACACACCTGACAAAAGGCTGAATTTTATTGTCCCACGTTGTTACTGTCAGGTGCTCCTAAATAACCTTTGCTGTTGCAGCTGCCAGGAGTCAGCAGATAAAAGATGTTTGGATTCAGTTCATCATCCCTTTTTCTGGAGCCAGAGGAGTGAGGCAATGCTTCATCTCCTCTGAAGGGTGGAAAACAGAAATTAAAGTTCAATGTGGTTTAATTATTGGGAAGCTGTTCCCTGCCCCATTTGGAAAAAATCAGAAATCAGAGAACAGGGGACAGAATTTCTGGAATATTTGGTAAACTGTGTGGGGCTGGGTCGCTTCTGGAATTGAGACACCATTCCAGAAAATAAGGGATATAAATCTCTGTAGCCTCGTGTTTCTTGAAAGTTAAGGTGCATTTCTTTTCTTCTGTGGGCAGAACTGTCCTGAAGTCTTAAAAGAGTAGAAGTGCTTTGAATACAGTTAGGTTACAGAAAAAAAAAAAAAGAAACATATTAAAATGATGGGTAAAAATTATTCCTCCCTCATTTCCACCAAGGCTCCCTTTTGACATTTGGCTCTCTGGTTATTTTCTGGAACTAAATAAAAAAAAAAAAATCCCTGTCCTGGTCTGCACAACTTTGAGGTCACTTCTCCTTGGTGGGTTTGGTGAGGACCAGAACACATCAGGAGAATTAGATCAAGCTTTATTAAACCTCTCAAAATCCCCTTCAGCTGCCAGTGGAGATCAGGGGGGATGAGCTCTACCGAGGGGTGCAATTTCTGTAATGGGCCTGGAGGAGGAAATCAATGACAACCTCTGGGTGTCCTCTGGCACCACCAATGAAGTCTTTGCCTTCCCTCCATTGTGCAGGACTCAGGTTTTTATTAAGTAACAGCTGCTTATCACTTGGAACATTTTATTTTACTTGAGAAACTTCTCTGAGCTCAGGTTCTCCCTTAACTGGGTTCTGCCTGCTGCTGGGGTGGAGTTGTTTTTCTTAAGAAGTACAAATAATATTTATTAGTGATTTTAATTTGTATCTGTTGTTATTTCCACTGATTTCCTTCATGGCCACCTCCATTTCTGATTGCACATCTTTGTGTAATCTTCAAAAAAAACAATTCTGGAGGCAAATGGTGACAATGATAAAGAGTTATTCTTCAGGACCAACTTCTGCATCAGCATCTGTAAATCCATGAACTCTCCTGGACACATTGGATGGTGGCCACCACAATTCCTTCAAACTTTCAACCTCCAGACTGATTTCCCACCTGGTGATCTCCAGTGATTCCAAATACTAGTTATTTATGTATATTTAATCTCATATGATTAAGACCTCTTCAAATCCCAAATTCAATTAATTATTATTGCTGAAAATTGCTTCCATTCTTTAAAAGCTCCTGAAAAAAAAAGAATCAAATTCTCTAAGTGGCCTAAACAAGAGACAGAAAAAGAAATGACAGATAAAAATCATTGTCCAAGCAGCAATCAGAGCCTCCAGGGCTCGTGTTGGACTCGCTGTCCCTGACATTGGTGCTTCCCTGCTTTCCCCTGGGGGAAAGGCAGGACTGAGAGGATTTTGATCCTTTCCCTTCTGATCCCAGGGCACGCTGGAAGAGATCACCCCAACCCTCTAACAGACAGTGTTTTTCCTTGCACTGAAATGTGTTCTCTGAACGCTGCCATGTGAAAATCCCGTGTGTTTATCAGGGCTCAGGAACACCCGAGTTCATTCCTTTGGTGGGGAGATGCCAACTGCTTTAAAGAGCTGATGCTGTGATCTGACTTGCAGATGAGAGAGGGATAAACGAGCGTTTCCCAGCATTTCCCCTCCGTTCTTACTGCAAGGATCAGCATTGTCTGGGAGCAGCTGATCTATTGCTCAGCCCGATGTATTTGCATAAATAACACATTAAAAATGCCCGTTTCTCCCTTTGCCTTCTCCCTTCCTCCATTCCCAAAACCAAACTGAATTTTAAAGCATGCCTGAATTAAAAAAAAATATAAAACTAGAGAAGCTAGAGTTATTACTTTGAGTAGATGGAGAAACACTTGTGAATCTTGATAGGCATAAATAAATCATAATAATTTTAAATGAGCAGGACCTTGTTTTGTTGTCTGATGTTCTGTTTGTTGTGCTGTACCTGCTGCTATAAATCATGCAGAATGTTCCTCCAGCTCCTGAGACTCCCAGAAGAGGCTTTTGCTGGGTCATGAGTTTAGGAATTTGCTTTTTTTTCCCCCAAAACATCTGGTTTACATGCTCACCTTCACTCCAGGTGAGAAATGACAGGAGGAAAACATCATTATCTTTGGAGCTGTGCTTGGTTATTTGTCCAGGAGCCGTGCCCTGTACAAATTCTTGCATGCCCTTATTGAAAAAGATGGATATTGCCAGCTGCAGGGGGCTGGCAGTGCTGGACTGACACACTCAGCAAAGGAAAAAGTGTTTGTGGCAATAAAAATGCAAAGATTGGATTCTAACAGCTTCCCTCTGTGCAGGAGGGAGCGAGGGATGGAGTGGGAAGGGTGAGTGGAATAATCCAAGGGGTTTATTTGAACAGAGGCCAGAAAAGCAGAATTTGAACTGGAATTTGAACGGGAATGGGGATTTCTGCTGCAGAAACTCGTGCCTTACTCACATTCTAAAACATCTTTTTACTTTCGAAATCAACATCTACAACACAACTCTAAGTTTTCTTCTTCAACTCCTAAAACCTACTTTATAACTTTTCCCAAAAAGCCTCTGCCTTAAAGAATTCCCACAGAAAAGGCGTGGGTGAGCCCAGGTGCTTGCAGAAACACCAAATGCAGCATTTTGGTGAAGGAGAGGGTGGATGTGGCATCCCTGGGGTGGCACTGGCAGGGAGGTGAAGCTGCTGCACCCACAGGGTGAGCTCAGGGGAATCACTGGGAGGTCAGTGCTTGTGCTCTGACTGAGGCCAGTGGTTTGGAACTCTGACAAACTTGTGTTAAAATGAATAAATTTTTCTTTTCAGAACAGTTATTGCATGTATTTTTGCCTTTTTGGAGCCTTTTTTTCAAAAAGAGGCAAGGAATTGTCGTGCTGTGACAAAGCAAGAGCTGCCATATCTCAAACCAGGTCCTTTGGTTTCCTTTTCTGTTTGTTGGTTTATGTTTTGAGGTTGCTGTGACCCCCACATACACCTACAAAAATTTCCTTGGAAGCCTTCTCTTCCCTTCACATGTTGTCCCAGCCATGATCCCAACCTTCCCCAAATTTTGTGTTCCTTTGTTTCATATTTTTCCTTTGTTCTGTTCATGAGGTCTCTGTCCCACAGGACCTGGCTCTGGGAATACTTGGATATCCATGAAAACTTTTGTTGTGCAGAAAAGTCTGGAGGGGAGAGGAGAGGATTGGGGCAGGAAGAAGCTTGGATTGAAACAAAGGTAAGGGTTTCATGCCTAGTGGCTGAAATAATTAATTGTGTTTATCTTTATGATCAGCTCTTCCAATTTCATTCTGGATCAAGCAAAATAAGCCAGACTTTCACTTGATATTATCTTCTAAATTGTAAGTCTTGATATCCTTGTATTTATTCATTTCATGTAATTTCAGGATGCAACATAATAATGGAAAAAGTGCTCTTGTTGGCAGCTTTTATTGAACTTAATGTCTCTGTACTGAATTCAATTTAGGATTTACTCCACTTTGAGCATTTTGCACCCAGAATCTCACATTGCGGAAAACTTCTCATTTTGGTGATACAGGTATTGCCCTTGTTAGCTGCAGCCCGTGGGTTTTATGTTTTGATGGAATTAATCATTCTGGAGGCAAAAAATTCTGCTTTCAGCTTCCATTTTGGCTCCTGCCTAAGGAATAAATATACAGCTGCACAAAATGGAAACCAACAACGCAGTAGGAAAGGTTTTAATTCCCAGGAGCTGGAGGGAATGTGGCAGGGCAGCCCCATCCCTGATTTCCACACATCTCAGCTGAAGTGCACGAGGTGATGTGGAGCAAACTCAACAGGGACTGAGCACTTGGATCCTTTCTATTCCAAAATGCCCAGGGTGTAAAATTCAGGCTCTGTTTATTTATTCAAAATTGTGTGTGGCAGTCCCTAATCTGGGAAGATTGGAATGGGAGGAGAGGTGATCATTCTGCCTGGTTTGAAGAGGTGTTCCTGAAATTCCCGTTTATTAAATGGACACAAAGGATGTCTTGAAATTTGCTGTGCCATAGAATATTTCCTTCAGTTCTGCACCTGTGCTTTTAGTTCCCACTGCACCTTTCAGGAGCTTAAGAGGGCAATTCATCACCAAAATTTAGGAGAAAATTAGAATAAACCATGAGAAGTTCACAATTTCGCAAAGATGGAAACATCGGTTGTAGAAAAACGAAAGCCAAATTTTTCCTCCCTACCCCCTCAAGATATCCCTTACTCTCCAACAGACAAAAAACCAGATTAGGAAAACTTTCTTTGCCTTGGGGATAATTTCAGTATTAATAAGAATGCAATGGTACCATTCAAATAATTTTTATTCCAAGGTCAGAAAAGTCTTTTGGGTGTGAATTTGCTCCCAGTCGCAGCCCAGTTCCATCAGTGGGATCTTTATGGGATTTCTCTCAGCCCTCGGCTGGGATGGGTGAGTCCGTGTGTGTGCAGTGGGCAGGGAGAGCTGCAGGAGCTGGGATGTGAAACATCCACACGGAGAAACGGGGCTGGCAAAAGACTGCAAAACTCAACAGCTGCTCCCCTCACACCCAAACACAGATTCCACACCAGACTCCACAAATTCTGTTACTCCCACAGGACTGTCCCTGATAGGGGAGGTTTGTCTTTTAAGTCCTTGTTCAGTAAAAAGTGAACTGGACTCTGGGTTGTTCTCACTCTCCNNNTTGTCTTTTAAGTCCTTGTTCAGTAAAAAGTGAACTGGACTCTGGGTTGTTCTCACTCTCCAGGTTGTTTATTCTTTATTTATTTACAATTTCTGCACACCAGGCTTTACACCAGCCTGGCATGAGGGAGAAAGGCACCAAAGAGCCTCCAACACACAGAATCAAGGTTCTCTTAAAGATAATTCACCCAGTTATCACCCAGAACGTGCATTATTTCTGTTTTTTACCAATTACTGACTAAACTTCTGTTCACGGAACTCTGCACAAATTCTGACCAATGGTCCCCAACACTGCAGGATGTGCAGGAGATGAAGGAGGAGAAAGAAACCCAAAAACCATAAGGATCCTCCAGCTTGTTTCCATCTCCTTCCCATTCTAACAAACCCAAAATCTCCATTTCTCACCCTGTGATAAATCACATATTATGCTACTATCTGATTTACATTCCTGAAAATTCTGTCTCATCCCAAAGCCTGGGAAGCCCTTCCATGGACAGAGGTTCAAAGCAGGATTTGTCAGAGGGTTTGGATCCTTTAAAACATGCAGGGAAATGTTCTCTGCGTTCTGGGTTCCAACAATATCACAGCTGCCACAAGCTATGCAAGCAAAGATTCCCCATGTGGAGAGGTTTCCATTGAATTTCAGGAAAAATTCCTGCAGGAATTTTCTTCAGGAAAAATTCTCCAGCCCTGTCACAGCTGCTCAAAGCAGAGATGAGTCCCCCATGCCTGGAGGGATTTAAAAATTGTGGAAATGTGGCTCTTGGGGACTTGGGTTAGTGGTGGCCTTGGCAGTTCTGGTTCACTTGATGAACTTGGAGGGCTTTTCCAGCCTTAATGATTCCCATTAGTGAGGTAAAACCGCCCTGGACAGACTCCAGCCATGAGTAAAAATCTCTTTTTGACAATTGTGAGGATATAAAACAGGAGCAGAAATTTAAACCCTTTAATAAAATGCTTTCCAGAGGACTTTTTTGGGAATTTCATCCCCAGTTTGGCCCCAGTGAGGCTCTGGGAGGTGGGAGCAGAAGTGGAATTATTTTGAATAATTGGTTCGGATGGAAATGATGAACAGCTCTGGAAATAATACTCAGTGCAGAGTGCGAATTCAGAACACTGCAAAGATTGGTGGCTTTCCTTGGTTATTTGTTTAGTTTGGTTTATTTTGCCAGAAATTTCTATCCATACATTTGAGGACAAAACTGTACCTCTGGGAACTTCAGGTACAATGCACAAAAAAAAGAATTTTTAAATGGGAAATAATAAGAGCAATGCATCATTACTGACTACCCCAGTGCAAATTTATAGCAACTTCATTTTTAGCCATTAATAAACAGGCTAAATATTAACATTAATTTCCCCTGGAATATTGGTTATTATATTATTGAGTTATTAATGAATTATATTATTGAGTTGTATTCTGAACACACAGCATGCCCAATGTGATATTTAATTGTAAATTACTGCCTCATTGCTCCATATTTTTAAAATGCAATCAATATTTCACAGCTTCTGTGGTTTTTTTCTCATACTTGTGATTTTTCACCACCTGTTTTTGAAAACTTTCTTTTGTTAGAGCTCTCTTGTTCACTGCTTCACTCTAAATCTGGATTTTAATGAAACATGTAAGAACCAAAGATAGGAGGGTAAGAGTTTAATGCTTCCTGAAATGCTGTGTAATGCTTGGAAGAATCCCATCACTTGTCCCAGGGGCCTTCAGGCGTGATCCCAGAATGGATTTTATATGGGAAAAGTCAGGAATGGAATAGCTGCTTCATTCCAGGCACATGGGCTCTTTGTGGAATGACAAACTGATTACCTCTGACTGCCAAGAGTGGGATTTTAACGTGCTGAACAAATTTGCTTTTAATATTTCCCTATTTATACAAATATCTATCACCTTGGAATATGGGATTTCCATTGGGATGGTGTTCATGGAGAAGTTCAGCTTCACAGGCAACAGGATGGAAAAATCCAGTGGGTTTCAGCCTTTGGGATGCGTAAAACTCCTCAGACCGGGTCACAGGATGAGCACCTGGGATGTGAGCTGTGGATTTGATTCTGTGGCCTTGGAAAACAGGAAATTCAGTGTCAGGAGGTGTTGGATTCTGAGCTTAAAAATGGATCCCGGATCTGCCCAGGGCGGTCTAAACTCCCTAAATCACCTGAGGGCCGGGGCTCTCAGCAGCTCTGCTGTCACTGTGAGGTCACCCTGCCCAGCTGGGGATGTGGGCTGGGTTTGTGGTCCTGGAGCAGCTCTCAGCTCTTGGCAGGAGCCCCCAGACCACACCTGAGCTCCTTAACTTGTGTCCTCACCTGTATTCCAGTGGGGAACGACATCTGTGGAAAGGGAATTGAGGGGCTCGAATGGGATCTGGGACAGACTGCTCCCAGCCCAGCCCAGGGGGCTCAGCAAGGCCCTGGAATGGTCTGGGTTGGAGGGACATTAAAACCATCCCTGTCCATGGGCAGGGACAACTCCCACTGTCCCAGGCTGCTCCAAATCCCAATGTCCAGCCTGGCCTTGGGCCTGGCCTGCTCTGGGCACCCTGTGCCAGCCCTCCCCACCCTCACAGGGAACAATTCCTGCCCAATATCCCATCCAGCTCTGCCCTCTTTTGGTTAGAGGTCTGGAAAATCGGCACAACTGACCTTTAGATTTCATCCAAAGAATATTCTGAGGAGTGGAGCTCCCAGCTGCAGGAATATTGGAGGAGCAGGAGGAGGAACAGTTTGTGGAGCTCAGAACTCAATAATCTTCATTTTTTCCTTTTTCTTTAAGCATTTACAGAGCTGAGGTTGCTGGAGGAGCAGAAGGGAATAAAGGAGAAGGGGGAAAGGAGATGGTTGTAGTCATAAAAGTTGCAGGAGAGGCATGACTTGTTTTATTGATGTGAAATTCCCCGGATGCCCAAGTGACTTCACTTAGGAGAAATCTCTGTGCTGTTTCAGAAGGGGACATTCTAAATGAAATGATCCATCTGTAAAGTGCTAAAAATACATTTCCTCTCTGGTGAGTTCTTTAACTCTGAGGGTTCTGGCTTTGGGAAATTACGTGTGAAGCTCCTGTTTGTCTGCACCACCTCTGTGGGAGCTCTGTTCCTTAAAATCGGGGCATTATGAGGGAAAGCAACATTTTCCTTTGCAAAGGTTGTTCCTGCTGTTCTGCCACTTCAGGATCTGTTTCCCCAGGAACACAGACGTGGAAAAACATGCTGACACAGCAAGGAGACCTGGCTGTTGTTGCAAAGGTGTTGTCAGACTTCATTGGAAATCTGGGAAATTTCGTGTCCTCCCTAAGATCTGTCCCCAGGGTGTACAAACTAACTCTGAGACAGAGAGGGAGAACAGAGCACCTCAAAGATGCTCAGAACATCTCCTCAGTGATTTCCTGCATTTCTCCAAGCACCAGCAGATTTTAGGATGCACTTTAACACTGCTTTTTCCCTCCAGAAAAACCAAGATCCTTTTTTATCCCCAGGTAAGCTCTTAGAAGTCTCTTTGTTTTGATTTGCTGTATAAAATAAATATCCCTATATTCTAATGACACCCCTTCAACAGAAATGGATAAATGTGGCACTTAGAGAGGATCCTTCTCTTTTAAGAAGCCTCAATTCCCTTTCTGAAGCCACTGGGACAGCATGAGGATATAAAGCCACATCGCAAAAAATCCCTCTTCAAGTTTCCCACGGATGGGAGCCCTGTGCTACTGAAAGGTGTCAATTAACCCTTAAACAAAGATCTCTTGCTTGCCCCGGGTTCCTGCTGGCCCAGTCACACCAGAGCCATTTCTAGCTGGGAAAATTCTGTTATTGTCTCCCCCTCTCTCACAAATATTATCTCCCAAATAGGAATTTCTCTTTCGTTTTGCCATTATGGCAGCTCGAGGAGGTGTTCCTCATTCCATAACCACATCCCTGAGGACAGAGAGCCAACAGTGAGCCTGAATTCCCTAAAGCAATTTCCTTTGATATCCAAACTCTCTCCTCCTTCTATTGGTGCAGTCTGAAGCTGGAGATGGATAAAACCTGGTCTGCTGCTCTGCCAGGGCAGGAGCTGTTCTCTGCAGTTTATTTCTGGTGTTTTGACCAATTTGTTATTTTAAAGTTTATTGTATCTGTCTCTTTGGCAATAGAAGTTTCTCCTGTTATCCATCCTAAGTTTTTCTTCTCCTTATTTCATTTTTACCCCCTCCTCCCATTTCTATTTTCTTGCAGCTCAAAAGTTGAGAATGGCACAGCTTTAACACTTACAGGGAAGAATCTCCCTGTGAAAATAACAAATTGAGGAAACTTCATGTGAAATTTTACTTCTAAATCTTTAGAGAAGATAAATCTGGGTATGAAACATAAGATTGCTGGAGAAAAGAGCAGGCTGATGCTCCTGGTGGCCCTTGAATTGCTGTGACAGTCTCTGGCTGAGGAATGGGAGAGAAATTTATCTGACAACTCTTGGCTTCTCTGTGGGTTTTGTAGGGTTCTTTTTTTCTGGTTTTGTGTGACAAACATTAGCTGTCAGTGTGGCTCCAGCAAGTTCCATGATGTGATGTAAAAGCCAGAAGTGGAGAAGTGTTTTGGGCGATTCTGCTTCCTCCTTTCCATGTCACTCACGGGGCTGGCAGCTGTCAAAGCCACAGAGACAGGTCCTGGCCGTGCTGGGAGGGATCAGCACTGATCCTGCTGGAAAAGAGAGTTGTAGGAACTCAAGATGTGGGAATATCCAGCCTGGAGCCTTCATCTGAGTCCCTTTGGGAAGGAGCAGGGCTGCCTCAGGCAGATGATGGATGGGAGAAGCCACCAGAGCCGTGGGGATGTGGCTGCTCTGGGAGGCTGGAACAGGTTAAGAAGCACTGAGAGAGGGAGAAGGAAGAAATCAAAGCACAAAAGGAATTTCTCAGTGTTTCTTGCAGGCCTCCTTAGCTCTGCTCGGCCTCCCCCTTCCCCAGCCTATTCACAGCGCTGTATTTAACCCTCGTGTTTGCTTTAAAAACCCAAAGTACATCAAGGCTACAGAGAAACATCTCTGTGGGCCTTTGTTGTCTCTCACAAAGGCTGCAGCTGAGAGCCCTCACTCCCTGGCACCTCCAGACACTAATCACAGATGTCCCCAGCAGCAGGGCACAGTTTCCTTTGATGTCTCACACCTTCCCTCCGCTGACTGAAGTCGCTGCCAGAGGTGCAAGACATCCTAATCCCTCCCTCCCTCCCCGCCTGTTCGTCTCTGCAAAGCTTTCCAGGTAAAATTTGGGAGTGGAACAGTGCCTGGTGACACCCTCCTTGCTTTGAGGTGCTGCTTTTCTAAAGTTTCCATGGCTGCTCAGCCATTCCTGGTCCAAGTTGTTGCCCTGATTCTTCAGGTTTTTCTGAGGCACTTTCTAATTTGCTGTTTTTCACATTCTTAGTTCTTTCTCACACACACGGGTGTTGTTATCAGAAGAATGTTTTGATAAGATGAGGTTGTTTCCACACTTTCTCTTGGTGTGGAAAAC
>JAWWMU010000013.1:2062174-2072590 GCA_035048155.1 Cinnycerthia olivascens
TGGTGTGGAAAACAACTGATGGGCAGTTGTCTTGACCAACGGGATGGGAGAGGTGTCAGCCTTCTTCTCCAATCCCTAGGCTGTGTGGAAATACTGTAAATATGGAGTCAGATGTTTTAATAAAGAGTTTTTAGCCTTCTCAAGAGAAAGTGTCTGTGTGTGACCTTGTGTGTCCCACAGTGACACCAAGTCACCTCTGACCTGAGGTCAGATGCACACACAGCTTTTACTTAAAGGCATTTTGCAATTTTAGTTCAGTAACAGCTCTGAGAAATCTTTTTATTCTCATGGGAAACCCTGATGCTTAAGGTAAATGTCATATTTTTTTCACTGATTATAAATACGTTATTTTCTGTAAAACATCTGCAATGATCTGCCTGAAAGGAGGTTGTGATGAGGAGAGGCTCAGCCTCTTCTCCCAGTAAACCAGTGACTGGAAAATGGGAAATGGCCTCTCAGGGGAAGTTCAGGCTGGATATTAGGAAGATTTTTTTGCACTGGAAGAGTGGTTAAGCTTTGGAGCAGGCTGCCCAGGGAAGTGATGGAGTCCCCACCCCTGGAAATGTTCAAGAGGTTGCAACTTTTCAGTCTGGTTTAGGGCAGGGTGCTGATCAGTCAAAGGTTGGACTTGATCTTGGAGGTCTTTTCCCACTTTAATTCTATTTAATTTCATGATTCTGTGATCTCTTTCTTTGGAGAGCCAACTCTCCTGGTGTCCAGAGCTCACTGAAATTCCCTTTCCCTCCGTTTTGTCCTTCCCTGCTCTCCTTCCCTCTGCTCCCTCTCTACTGTCTGATCAACACCCCAATTCCATGGAGATTTCCTCATCCACCTGTTTGTGGGGATTAAAGATCCAGGAACCCTGAAATTCCAGCTCATACATTCCTCCAGGAGAGACCTTTCATTGAACCCCTCTGCCCTTCTGTGAAATCACAAATAATGACTCGTGTACAAAATGTTTCTGCTTTGAATTGAACCAGAAGCAGAGATGTAAAACATCTGGGAAAACTCCGTGTCCTGGGGAAGCCTTGGGGCCACCCATGTGGGATTTATTTATGGGGGACTGAGAGTAAACCTTGAGGAAATGTGTCTTGTAGTAAACAGGTTTCAAAGAGACAGAGCTGCCACAATTTCAGCTTTGAGCAGTGAACACTGTAAATATAAATTGCCATTATAAACTGCAGTACTTGTGATTTCCAGGAGTTTAACTTTCCTATTTTATCCTGCTGTTTATACCCAACCAAGAGCTGGAGTGATATAAAAATACATAGATTCACTCAAATGCTCACTAATACACTGTTTAATTCAAATTGTCCTTAAATAGCTTCCTAAATTCTATTTCATTTTGTTATTTTTGGATTTATTGCTGCTTTAGTTCATAAAGCTGCTGGATTCCAAAATCTGAATTACAGTCCCCCTCTTTTTTTTTTTTTACTACAATAAGTTGTATACAAGTGTTCTTGATTACTTTCCTTTAGTTCCTCGTGAAATAATAAAGTAACAGCTTTTTATGCTCTATTTAAATTTTGAGTGCCAGCCAAGCTCCGTCTCTCCCTGTTTTAGCATCCATTTAAAGTGGATTTTGCAATCAGCTCTGCCCTGCACATCATAAAGCCTCCCCTCTCTATCTGTGCTGATAACTCCAGAGATTTCCAGCTGGGAAATTGTTGGTCATGCTCGCCTGGCTCTGCTTCCCCCAAGAATCCAGCCCTTAGGAAATTCATATCCCCTGATCCCGAGATCAGACAGATTCCAGGAGCAGATGGTTCCCTGGAATTTCCAAGGTCAGCGTTCAAGGAGCTTGGGAAACTTTCCCTGAATATTTACACGCTCCACAACCTCAGGAACTTCTCTTTCTGAGAAATTTATTTGGTTGATCTGAGCCTCCTTTTCTCTCTGGATGGTCTCTTACTTTTCAATCAAAGCCCTAAAAGGGCAAGATCTAGTTTTAAATCCCAATTTTAGTTCAGAACAAGACTCCTGTTGGTTTAAAAGGACCTTTCACCCTTTTTGGGGCTCCTCATGATGCCAAAGTTTGTTCTTCTGGTGGCACTCAACCCAAACTTGGTAGCACCTCTAATTCAAGTCATATGAGGTAAAAATAAAGCAGAGTGGCATCAGATCATGGCTGTGGTGGTTCAAAGGATGGGGTGAAAATTGCAGAACTCAAAGTAACCCCATTCAAACCCCCTGCATGTCAGGAAAAACTTGTTCCCCCTCAGCAATCTTCTCTCCTGACAAATGTCTGAGAAACTAAAAGCAAACAAATAGATGGAAAACTAAAATTCCCCTTCAAACATGCTATTTTTTGGTTACCTTCTCTCATTAGCAACGGGCTGATGTTGCAAATGAGAAACGTGGAATGTTGCTGTGAAAATAATCTCTGCAGAGGAGGCATCCAGCTCCAAGCAGCTCCCAGAAATGGTGCTTAACTGGGGCTGTAAAATGAAAAGGCAGCAGCAGGGAGAGCACAGCACTGGGAGCCGGGTTATTGTGCTCACATTTGAACATTATTGAGGAGTAAGATGCAAAATGTGATTTCTAAGCATCTCCAGAAGCCTGTGCTCTTAAAATGGATTCATTTTAGGAGACACTCCAATGTCTGTATCCCCACAACGACTCTCTAACCCTCTTATTATGCTTAAATATTAGTATCCAGAGTTTTATTCATAGCACTTTGATTTTTCCTGTATTTTCTGAGTTGCTTCCGTGTTAAAAATAACCTCACTTTTAATATTGTAGCTGACGCTTAAATTTCCTCTTTTTATTCCAAGCTTTGTCTTTTAAGGAACAGCTCAAAAACTTGTCATTGCTGATGCAATAAATCTGAATAGAGATGAAATTTCTCCTCCTGATCTTTTTTTTTCCAGCAGCACTTGCAGCAAATCTTCCTTTTCAAGGTCAGTTCCCTCCTTATTTAGACACCCAAAGCTGCTCTGAACAGACCCTGAGGTGGGATTTTGGTTGCTTTTCTCTTTGCTCCAGCACGGTTTTGCCTGGGCTCGTCCACCTGAGGATTAAAAATCTACTCTATAGAATAAATTTAATAGAACCTATAGAATGAAATCTACCCTAAGGCACGGCAAGGACTAAAGCTCCTTGCAGGGAGAGGGTTAAAATGCTTCGGGTGAGGGGGTTCTGCTGGGACTGGGAAAGGTTTGCTGCCTGCTCCGAGTGTTCCTCGTGCTTGAGTTGGTTTCATCCTTTCCCTTTGGTGTGGTTTTGTTTGAAGGGAAGGTCAGGGAGCCGCTGGGGTCCCAGCAGAGCAGGGGGGAGCTGCAGTGAGAGCGTGGCCAGAGCCTGAAAGGAAACTTCTGACGGGAACAAAGGGAGCTGCAAGGACCCAGAGGTCGGAGCCGCAACCCTTTGGAAACAAGAGGTCAGACCAAGGTTCCCAATTGTGTGTAGTTTCCTCCTGACTTTGATGGAAAGTTCTTTCCGAGCCCAGCTGGAAGGAAGGGCTGGGAGTGAGGGCAGGGTTGGCAGCAGAGCTGGTTTTTTGTGCCTTCTCATCAGCACTGCACACTCTGCAAGAGCCCCAGCCTTTGACTTGGCTGCTCAGAACTCTGTGGAGAGCAGAGTAAATTATCCCCTTCGGTGACAAATCGACTGTGTGGGTAAAGTGCACACACAGAAAATTAATTATAGCAAGTTCACCTCTGGAGATTTCCTCCTGCAGCCCGGGGAAGGCTGAGGTGGAGCTGCCTGGACACCTCAGAGCGCTGATGGATTCCCACTTTGTGGAGCTCAGCAAAGGAGCAGAGGTGAGGGTTTGCTCTGAGCTGGGCACCTGAGGGGACTCCACGACACACAGGGAAGCAGCAGCACCTGGAATCTTCATCAGTAACACAATGGGTCTGGAGAAATGCTCCAAACAGTACCTCTGTTTATCCAAAAATTCACACCGTGGGATGGTTTGGGTTGGAAGGGATATTAAAGGTATCATCCCAGCCCCTGCCAGGGTTTCTTTCACCTGGTTTCACGTTTCTGACGAACTCGTTCAGATTCTGGTGAGCAGAGGTTGTGAGATGCATTCAGGTTTTCAGCCCCCATTTAGATTTACTCCAATTTTGAGGAGTTTCATGGATTTTTTTCCCCTTTTCATGCCCCGTTTTCCTCCTAGACTCGTGTGCTCAGTTGAAGCTCATGGGGCTGTTGTGGGGACACAAATGGAGGAGCTGTAGCAATATTAAAAATCATTAATTACACATTTTAATGGTGTATAATCTGAATAAATAACCACCCCCTGCCATGGGCAGGGACCCCTCCCACTGCCCAGGGTGCTCCAAGCCCTGTCCAGCCTGACCTTGGCACCTTGTTCCAGTCCCTGTCCACCCTCACAATTTCTTCCCAATATCCCACCTAACCCTGCTCTCTTTTGGTTTGAAGCCATTTTCACTTATCCTGTAATGTAAAAAAAAAAAAAAAAAAAAATCTATGCAGCATTCACAATTTCCATTTCTTTACCTTTTCTCCCTTATTTTTTTTGGCAGCACGGTAGCAGGAGGGTGATACTCTGACATTCTGCAAAGGACAGCAATTGGATTTTTTGCTGCTTCCAAATTGATTTGAGTTTCAAACATGACTCAACAGACATACAAATCTTACTTAAACTTGTCAGATCCAGAATAAAATGTATCAGTTGATACAGAGTGACATTTTTAACTGAGATGTTTGATTTGCAAAAATGTTCTCAGTTCCAGCTTTTTTTCCTCATGAACTATAAAAGGAGTAGTTTTTGTCATGTCCTTACATATCTGAGTGGCCAACGATTGCCTTGATTGCTTTACCAGAGCAATAGATGACATCATTAAATAATGAGGCTTTAAATCTTATATTTTGTAAATGCAAGGACAAGGCTTTAATTATTAAATTCAAATCAATAAAGCAGAGTATCTGCTTTGCAAAGTTCTGAAGGCTGCAGTGTTCATGGAATGAGCCTGGACTTGATCAAAACATGAAACTGAGAGAAATTGTAAAAAATTTTATAAAAAACAGGTGCACCAAGAGCTGATTGCTTTTGAACCAGTGCAAGGTAAACGGGGCTATCCCAAAATCCATTCAGAGCTCCAAATCCATTCCCTCACTGCCTCAGAATCCTGGAATGGTTTGGGCTGGAAGGGAATATTAAAGCCCATCCCATTCCACCTCCTCCATGGGCACCTTCCACTGTCCCAGGCTGCTCCAAGCCCCATCCAACCTGGCCTTGAATATTTCCAGGATTGGGGAATTTTTGCCCCTTTTTGGGCAAACCACTCCATTTTTTTTCTCCCCCCTCAAAGACTTGGTTTTTATTTTATCCAGAGTCAAGGCTATGGAGTCAGCACTGGTGTTTTTCGTGATGGCTTTCTGGTCTGCAGAGAATTTATAAATTTTAATTAGGGAAGTTCAGACCAGCTGCAACAGCACAGATCCATAACCCTGCTGAGGCTGATCAATGCCTGGGGGTGGAGGAAGGGGTGGGTTCAGTTCCCCACCAGCTTGGGCAAAATAAAATGTAAATCCAAACATCAGCACCAGAAATCTTGAGGAGAGCTTGGTGCTATTAATGTCTGAAATGCCCCAAACCATGTGAATGAGCAGCAATGACCTGGTTCTGTGAAAAAACACCCCAAACCTGTACAGAAAAACCTGCTCGAGCTGTTTTAATTGATTGTTCAGTCACCTGCAAATGATGCCCCTGGCTATGAAATGCAAATTGGCCTCAAAATATTCTTGTTCCTGTGAGGAGAACGAGGCCTGGTGTACTTGGAATCTCAATAAGCTTGGCTTGAGGAGCCTCTGCTCTGCACAGAGTTATTTATACAGTTTGAATGTATAGATTATTGCATTAATTATGTATTTTAAATGTAGATGTATCACCTATTTGCATCATCCCCTTGCTGTCCATGGCAGGAAAACTGTGATACTGGAGACAGGACCCTGCCACCATTTATCTTCCAGATTTTCCCCTCAAAGCCTGGGATATTTGCTGTGTGCTTCAGCTTTTGGGGTATTTTCTTTACCCATATCCTAAGTTATCTAAATGATAATGTTTTTCTTTCTTCCTTTGAGAGACAACCTGATATTATAATCTAATTTCACAATCTAATATGTCGCTGTCAGGGAGATATTTCCCTTTAAGCTGTGCTCCCTCACGTTACCCTACATCATTTTTCCCTATTTCAGCCCATTCATCTAACATTTATATGCAGTTTATGCACCTATTTACTCATTACTTAGCCAAATTTTACACCCTTGACTCATCCTTCAGTCTTCAAGTATTTACCCTAAAGTTTTATTGCAGCTCAGGATGGGATTTGATTGCTAGTGAAGAAGAAAGATTAATTTTTTTCTGATTTCTGTCACTATATTAGAACATTACCTGTCTCATTTATCCAGTGTCAGCGCATGGGGAATTGTGAGAAAAGGACAGAAATTGGTCTGTTGGGCTTGTGCTGCACTTTGGGCAGGAGTTGGGTAATCTGAAGTGACATCCAGCTGAGAAGAAGCAAAGAGCAGTGGGGCAGAATTGCTGTGCCTTGGCAAAATCCTATTTCCTTCTTTGTTCTCTGGTTATTGGACAGGCAGAGGAACAATTCTGCTCTCTGGGGCAGAACCCAAAAAGTTCATAAAGGTGGATTTCTGAGTACAGCTCTGTGTGGATGGTAAAAGGAATTGGTGCTGCTTTGAGAGAATGAGTTGAGCCCAACCAGGAAATAACAACAATCAGAGTTTTTCACATCTTTAAATTAATATTTCTGCTTTCCTTTTGCTTCACTTGGGAAAACAGAGCCTTTCTGCATTTACTTTGGAGCTGCTCTGTTGGTGTGAATCCTCTGCTCTGGCTCTGTGCTCCTGCCCTACCCCAGCCCTCTTAGAGGAAATCTTTGTTATTGACCCCAGCAGCGTGTGAGCGGCCACGGGGCCGTGCTGAGCGACCCAATTTATCGATATTATTTGTCCTGAGCAGCCCCATTTATTGATATTATTCATGCTGAGCAGCCCCATTTATTGATATTATTCATGCTCTTGAACCTGGGAGACTCCTGTGCAGCTCTCTGCTGAAGGAGGTGTGTCCAACCCTCAGGTCTGGGGTGTGCTCGGGGAAGGGAAAATGCGATTTCTTTGGAATTCTGCAAATCTTTGTTCCTGTTTGGGGGGAGTGGTGCATGGGCCAGCTGCCAGCGTTGGGTGTGTTGCTGAAACCCCAGCCTGGGTCTCTGGGGATGAAGGGAAGGAGTTTCTGTCAGTTCTTTCTGATTTTCAATCTTTGTTTTTTTTTTCAGGCATGAGGCAGTTTTAATATTTCTCCAAGAATATCTGGTAGCAAGAGCTGGAAAGTGCATTTTGGGGCCATATAACACAATTTTTCAGTCCAAGGGAGATGCTTTCTCCCACAGGTGCTGTCTCTTTGCTGGGTTTCCCTTCCCACGTGTGTTACTCCACATTTTTTAGCTTTACCAGAATCCAGCAGCTCCCGGAGTCTTTTCCAGCCTCCAGCTCCCACTGGCACCTCTCAAACCCTGCAGCAGCCCCAGACTTTTGGGTTTGTCACCGTCCCCGAGGTGCCAAACCCATCCCAGTCCAGAGCTGTGGGGAATTTCTGGATATAATAAATGAGAAATGGGATTTTCTGAGCTGCTTCTGATGTTGGAGTTCATTTTTTCTTTTTTTCTACACAGAGAGGGTGAGTTCAGCTCACAACTTTACCTGGTGGTTCAGAAGGTCACAAGACCTTTGGTTACAAGACCTTTTAAGGGTTTATTAACCAATAAATATTTTCATTTTTAACCCAATAATCAGTTATTATGTTTTATAGGTTTTGCCTCACCGTGGAATTTCTTAACCAATCATCTCATGACACACAAACCTACAAAACTACGCTTTAAAGCTTCTTATTATCTTTATAACTAAATTCTAAACTCTAAACTTTTTTCTACCTAGTTTAACATGGTTTTTATTTAAACCACAAATCTACATTTTTGCTTCTAATATCTAAATTTGGAAGCTTTTTCTAAGGTCTCAAATCAAACCCTGTATTTAATTTTAAGCTTTGGCCTACAGGCCCAATATTCTGAGAGCTCTTTATATTTTTAAATTCCAACACAAAATCCACCCTTCCAAGCAAAGGCACTGGGCTTCTCCTCAAATATAACGATTTCCTTCCACAAAAAACCGAGGGAACAAACAGCTGGAATTCACAACCAAAAAAACCACTGAGAGTAAAATCAATTTTCAATGGCTGCTCTCATTAGAGCTCTCAAACTCTGGCAATGTGTTACCTGGATTTTTTTATTTATCCCTCTTTATTCCTCCTTGCAGTTGCAAATTCTCGTTTTTCCAGTGGTTTTCCTGCCTCTGCCTCAGTTCAGGTTTGTGCTGCAGTTGTTCCCTGTGGTTTCAGGGTTTTTTCTTTTTTTTTCTGTGCAGTTCCTCTTGCTGCAAAAAGCATCACCTGCTGCTCTGTGCTCACTCACCTGAGCTGAACGGGGAGAAATGAGGTTAAAAAAAGGGAAATGTTGTAAAGCTTCACAGGTGTGGTACTAAAACATCGCCCCTGACAGCTGGATTTCAAATCTGGACAATGCTTTGATTTATTTACTTATTTCTGTGTTGATTTTCAAACCAGAAACTGCCCTGCCAAGCTCCCAGCTGACTAAAAATGGGATTTTTCCTTCCCAAAACCTGCAAATAAAAAGGAGAACGTGGTGTCAGCGCTGCAAGTCTTGTCCCATATAAATTTTAACACCATATTTAAAGAAAAAAAACCAGGAGGGATGCAGGCCTAAATATTAAAAATGGTGAGTTTAATTTAATGTTTTTGTTTTCCTCCACAGAAAAAGTTTTGAGGAGAAGGAACATTGTGGGACTGAACAGAAGAACATTCCTCAGGGATGGACAAGTAGGTTTCAGATGAATTTATTCCCTCATTTTATTTATTTAAAAGAAGATGAATTAAACCTACCACAGAATGTTGGCCACAAACATTTTTCTGGGATATCTTTAGGAAAAAGAAAAGAATTTAAAAAGTAAGTAAGAACAAATTATAGTTATAGCTTAGTTTTGCTATATTTTAGAGGAGACTGCTCCATAAATAAATAAGTTTAAACAATTTCTAAGGTAGTCACAGTAAAAGTTCAAAGATTCAGAAATAACTGAGCTACTTTTAAATATTTACACTTTTAGATTTTTCATTTGTTTGAGTTAAAATAGCCTTAAAGTTGTTCCTTTAGTACAAAGCCTTTTATATATCTTCAGGTAAGATCTTTACCTGCTCAATTTGGAGGTTTTGATCCCTTGTAAAACACTGGCCATAAATGAGAAAATATGATCTTTTCAACGGTGACCTGGAAAGGGAACTTTAAAAGGCTGTGTTAAACTTCTGAGCCTGAAATTTCTGCAAAGAAAGATAAATAAGAGAGCTGGGGAGTGCAAATCAAAGAGTGAGAGGTTTGTGCTGCTGGCTGCCAGGAATGCTGAACGCGTCCAGGTGGGAGGGAAGGACAATAAAACACCAGGCTGCAAATCCAGGAGGGGATTCCAGGGGAAGTGGAGGCACTGATTGTTCTTGTCAGGCTGCAAATGTGAGTGAAGGGCTTGTGGGGTTGAATCCCAGAATCCCAGACTGGTTTGGGGTGGGAGGGACTTCAAAGCCCATCCAGTGTCACCCCTGGCATGGCAGGGACAGCTCCCACTGCCACAGGTGCTCCCAAATTTTGGAGCACTTTTAAAATACCAAACCATATCTTCTTGCTTTCCCCTGAAGAATTCCTGCTTTCCTGCCCTTCTTAATTAAAGAGACGGAATATTAAAAATTCATTTAAAGGAACAAAACCAAAAACATTTTCGGTTTTGCTTCGAAAAAATAATTTCTATACCTTGAAACATGACTTGATCTTTTTACTGAAAGTGGGCAGCTTAAAATCCTGGAATGCTTTGGGGTGGAAGAGACCTTAAAGATCCTTTTTTTCCAGCACCCTTCCATGGGCAGGGACATCTTCCACTGTCCCATGTGCCCCAACCTGGCCTTGGGCACTGCCAGGGATCCAGGGGCAGCCACAGCTGCTCTGGGAATCCCATCCCAACCCCTCCCCACCCTCCCAGCCAGGAATTCCTTCCCAATATCCCAGGGAACCTCCCACTAGATCACAAAACAAGAGGAAATGAGAGACCTTGATGTTTCCTGTGTCCTCGGTTGTCCCAAGTTTGCTGGATGGGGATGCCATCGGTTCATTGATTTTTTTGATGGCGTTTTATTGTTCATGGACAAGTGGGAGCGACTTCCCTCTGCCAGAGGGTGGGGATTGATGGGATATTGGGAAGGAATTGTTCCCTGGGAGGGTGGGAGGGGTTGGGATGGGATTCCCAGAGCAGCTGTGGCTGCCCCTGGATCCCTGGCAGTGCCCAAGGCCAGGCTGGAGCACCTGGGACAGT
>JAWWMU010000013.1:2120967-2134339 GCA_035048155.1 Cinnycerthia olivascens
GAGAAGAGAAGAGAAGAGAAGAGAAGAGAAGAGAAGAGAAGAGAAGAGAAGAGAAGAGAAGAGAAGAGAAGAGAAAGAGAAGAGAAGAGAGAAGAGAACCTGAACTCTGGATTTTACTTTATTCAGCTAAACAATCTCATCCCATCACACTAAGACTGATTTAACTCAGTAAAACCAACAAAAGCCATTAACAGTTGAAGCCTTGAGGCTGTAACTGCTCCTTGCTGCTCAGAAAGCTCCTGCTGAAGGCACCTCTGGAGAACATCTGGCCAAACCTTCTGCCCAAGCCAGGACTGAAACAATGTCAGATTTAAATCAAAGTCAAATGTCAAATTTAATTCAAATTTAAATGTGAAATTTAATTCAAAGTTGGGCCAGGCTGCTCAGAGCCTTAGTGACACGAGTTTGGAAAATTTCCCAAGCAAATGAAGACACCCAACGCAGCTCTTTTCCACCCTGAGCTCTGCAGGGGCATCACTTTTCTCTCTGCTTCCCAAAAATGGGAAGGTCCAGCTGGAAATATTGTCCTGGGCTGAATTCTCCATCTTCCCCTTCTTCCTCATTGAAAATAAAATTGTCATACAAAATTTTAAGTAGCAATAAAAATAACTCCATTGTCATCACAGTGACTATTCTAATTATGGCTTAATTAGAAGAAAATCAAGGGGGGTACTTTAGAAGACATTTTTTTTCTCAGAGACAGGAATTTTATTTGTTTGATTTTTCCTTCATTCTCAACTCCTCCCTCTGTTGTTTGAAGCTGCAAAGAAAACAAAAATATTTTAGGGAAAAAAAAAAGTTATTTAAGCGCATTTTGGCATTTATTTCTGACCATTGAAAAGTTATTTTTATCAAGGTAGATTTCCTCAGTGGGATCCATTAGTAGAACTGGGTATAATTAATGGTTCACCAAATATCCCCCAGCCTGGTCTTTCCAGTGGTTTTCTTGCTCAGGTTTCCTTCTGTTTGAAAAGTAAGAGATCTCCTGGCTTTAAAAATATCTGCTCAAATTCCCTTCTGTAGATTCCAGCCTTGCAGGCTGATCTTTGCTTCCTGCAAACACAACTGTCCTGCTCCCTTTCTGCACTTTGGACTCATCCAAAACTCAGCATTTTTGGGGCTGTTTGCTCTAACATTCCATCACGGAATGGTTTGGGTTGGGACAGAACTTCAGGTTCAGCCAGTTCCAACCCCCTGCAAGGGCAGGGACACTTCCAGCAGAGCAGGCTGCTCCACTTGGATGATTTCAAAGCTTTTTCTCCTTTCCAACATCCAGAATATTCACCGGGCACCCTTCATCCAAATAAAGACGTTCATTAGAACGCCCAGATTTCAGATCTATGCTGAGAAAGGGAAATGCAGTTCCAAATTCTCCTTGGGTGGTGCTGTCCCCAAAATCCACGTGTGACCTGGCTGCAGATGGCTGCTGTTCCTAATTGCTGCAGGTTTTACCCTCAGCTAATTGCCTGCTCAAAGCAGGAGAAGTAATGTGTAAAGCAGGAGGAATAATGGCCTGTGAGACATCAGAGGTGATCAGGAAAAATAAAAGTTCCTTGGGAGACTGAGATGTTGACTGCCTGGAAGTTGTTCCTCCACTCAAATTCCAGCAGCTCAAGTGGGCAGGGGGATACACCAAGAAAATTAGAAGTGGAGTGGTTAAGCTGCTACTCGGCCTGTTAAATTTGCAAATTAAGAACAAGACAAATAAACAAACAAAAAAACCCCTCCAGATTATATTTGATCAAATAAACAGAAAAAATACTAAAAAAGAAAAAGCAGGTGAAGACCTGATACCAAATTAAAAAGGTGCAGAGTGAATTTTTCACTACTTCAAATGGAGATAATTACAGGAAAACTGGAGTAGGAATGTGTGTTTGGTGGGGGTATTGACCTGGGTTTTTCACAGGATCTCAGCAGCTTGGAAATATCCTGGCAGTCAAGAAGTCAATTAAAAAATGGTTCTTGAAGGGGGAAAAATTAAAAAATGGTGATCACATTACATCAAAATTGGCTTTCATTCTGGCCAGAGTACAGCTACATGATGATACATTAATGTTTCATAGAGAAATTTGCTTAAAAGCACATGAACATATTGAAGGGTAAGTGGAGCATCAGACGCTGAAGAGGCTGCAAGAACATTGCAGTAAAAAAAATCTCTTGGAGTAAATTATTAAAAGTATATAGAAATTATGGAACAATGCAGTGTTTTAATAACCACGCTGAGCCTGAAACCTTTTCAGCTCTAGGCTGGAATTTGTGTCCAAGGAGGATTTAAAAGGATCCCAAATCGAGGGGGGATCAGCGGTGCCCAAGGCACCCACTCTGCTCAGGGATTTATTAAACACAGATGATCTGTTCTTTCTTTTGAGAGTTCTTGATCTATCCTACAATAAAATCTAATAGCACATTCTCATTTCAAATGACAGATAGTCATGATCCTGTCAGAACTTTCCATTGGGAAGCCTAATTTTTAGTTTTGAAATAGCGGAATAATGTTAGAGACAAGTCTTAGAAGAATGAATTTGCATGTCAACATCCTCACATCTGCCAGCCTCTAACTTCAGGGGAACTTTGGGTCAGGCTTTGGATTGAAAAGTGGGGTTTTTCTGAGCCAAAGTATTGTGTGATATAAATCAGAAATCTTCCAGCCTAGTCTTTTAAATTCTGGAGGGTTCATGTTTAAAGAAATGCTTTGCTGTCAGCAGACAAATACTGAAATAATTGTTCTCTAGGGGATGACAAACACCCGTAAAAATGCAGACACACATCCAGTTCTTCATTTTTAGAGCACACTAAAAGTTTGATACACTGGGGACTGGCAGATTGATCAGGGAATCTGGAGGTTGGACAACAAACAATTCCTCATTTCTGTCTGCAGCAGCTGAACCCAAGCTTTGAGGTGAGAAGGATTCAGTGGCACAAAAGGTTCTGGTTCACCCCAATTTTACAACTTAAGCTCCTTATTTATTTTTTTCCTCCTTATTTTAATTTTACTCCTTATGCTGAAAAGGTTCTGGTGGAGGAATTGGGGGATCACTGGGGCATGAGAGGCTCCTTTAGCTCAGGTGAGGTTCCCAAAAATGTGATAGGAATTGTGCCAGCCTGCAGGAAAACAGGTGAGGTCAGTCAGGATAACCCAGCCCTGGTGTGGCTGGGTGGGGCAGAGGGAGGGGGCCAGGCCCAGCTGGGGTTAGGCTGGGCTTAGATTTAGGCTTAGATTTAAGCTGGAAGAGGAGTGCTTTGTCTTTTGATTTCACAGAATCCTTTGGGCTGGAAAAGACCTCTAAAATATTCCAGTCCAACAATTCTGGTGCTGCTGAGCTCCCCCGCTCAACTGTGTCCCCAAGTGCCACCTCTCCAGCAGAAGGTAGGGAAGGAGGTGTTGGTTCTTGTGTTCATAATGGTTAAAACAATACTTTTTATGGCTTTTTATTTTCCTTCTTTGTATTTGTGTTAATGAGAGTTTGTCCCCTTTTGTGTCACGGAGATTCTGGGTAGAATTCTCAGCTTTGGCGATGCATGAGGTGTCCTTTAAGATGTTAAAAACAAGCAGAATTTGTGTTTTTGACAGCATTTTGGCCCCAATGTTTTCAGAGGAGCTGTTTATTAGGTACTCTGGCTAATGAAGTGTCCTTTGATAATTAATTTGTCAGATTCAACTTCTTGTTTCGTGGGGAAAAAAAAGTTGAATGTCTGTCTTTGGTGTAAAATTCAGGGTGAGTAGGTTCAGATAAAGCTGCTAAAAACAAGTGTTGGGGGATCAGTGTGAACCTGCTGGATTAAGGAATTTTGGGACTGGTGGATGGATGAATTTTGGCCCTGTGTTTGGTTATAAATATTTGTGATGTGTGAGCACCAGATCCAATTCTCTTTGGGTGAACCTGTTTGGGGATAATCCCACCCCAGGGCTCGACCTCTCTGCCTGCACAACAATTACTGGGGATTTTTGTATGGAAAAAGGATGGGATTTGCATTCCTTGGTCTCAAATCAGTTGGAAAATCAGGGAAATAACTTCTAGCAAAAATGAGCATTTATAGGAGAGGTTTGCTCAGCATTGGGGTGATTCAAGGACTTGGGTGTTTTTGTGGCCAGGCACCACTAAAAGGGAAAGAAAAATATATATCAGGCAAAATGTACCAGCAAAGCAGAAGCTGAGGGTTTCTGAGGGTGCTAAAATAGTGATAACCAGGGAATTCTGATATTTTTAAGCAAAGTAATTTCAAATTATAGCCACTGCAATGGAATTGTGACAGCTTGAAGTCAACTGAACCTTGTTCTCTGTGCTCCCTGTTTTCAGGAATGTTAATGAGGAGTTAACTGGTGTGGAAGGTTGGATTTTTGTGGGATTTTTGGTGATTCTCTCTGGAGATGAGGGTATTAATAAACCTCTGCCTGGGTGTTGGTTACTATGACACCATTAATAAGGACAGGCTGTTTCTATGGTAGACATGCAGAATGTTTTAGGTGTAAAGATGGCTCCAAGACAAAAAAAGAAAAAAAAAATAATTCCTTATTTTCTCTTGGTAACAACACAAATGAAAGCTGTCATTAGAAGGTTATTAAAGTTTTATGGCTTTAATAAATTATTTTCCTTTTGCTGTTTGGGGCTGGAGGTCTGGGGCTGATTTAAGGAATGTTGCCTGGAAATTCAGTTTTGTTTAGAGTTCCTCCTCAGACTCATCCAGGTTGTTATTCCAAACCATATGAAAGTGCTAATCCTTCTTTACAAAAAGAATAAAACCGAGTTTAGGCTGAAGGCTAATCCAGGCTGCTGGCAGGGCTTGTTTGGGATGGGCCATAACCCTGTTTGTTCCCATTGGAATACTGCAGTTTTCTGCAAAAAAATGAAAAGTGCTGCCTGCTCTGCATGATTCCAGGGAACTGTCAATCCTAAGGGAATTAAAATACATTTTTTCATGCATTCACATAGTTTTTAAATCCTCTGGGAGCCTTCTTTTCCTGTTTACTCCACCTCCCATCCCTCCCCAGGGGTGCCACCGCTGGCTGTGGCACTTTGTGGCCAAAGGAGAAAACCCTTGCTGGCATTAAATTCCCGGGAAATCCTCTCCACTGTCCAGCTTTGGTTTGTTGCTTTATTCTCTGCCTTCATCTGTGCCTTGGCCATCCATTTTTACCAACCCCAGGAGGGGACACATCCTTGGGGAGCCGCTTTTATTCGGAGGGGCGGGATGTGGGACAGGGAATATCGTCCTGGGGGCTGCGATGTCCTTGGGGTTGAGCGGGGGATTCCAGCGGGATGGAGATTCCAGCGGGATGGAGATTCCGGCGGGATGGAGCCTCCGAGAGCGCATCCAGCACTAGGGGGCACCTGGAGAGTGCGGATGTGCCGGGACTGCAGCCGGGCTGGGTGAATCCGTGCCGGGTTCAATGGGGTTAAAGCAATTTTATTTAATAATAAAAATTTCAAATAAATAAATATTTAATTAAATATTTATTTATTATTTTAATTCAGGGGTTCGGGTTTAATCTGTGCGGGGTTCAGTTAATCCTTACAGGGTTTAATTAATCCGTGCTGGGGGTTTGGTGAATGTGTATCGTGTCGGGTTCAATGAATCCGTGCGGGGCCGGGTTAATCCGTGCCAGGGGTCAGAGTGAATCCGTGCGGGGCCGGGTTAATCCGTGCCAGGGGTCAAAGTGAATCCATGCTGGGCTGGGTTAATCCGTGCCAGGTTCAATGAATCCGTGCGGGGCCGGGTTAATCCGTGCCAGGTTCGGTTGGTCCGTGCGGGACTCAGTTAATCCTTACAGGGCTCAATTAATCCGTGCCAGGTTGAGTTGATCTCTGGTGGGGCTGGGTTGATCTGTGCCGGGTTCAGCTGACCTGTGCCAAACCTGGCTGATCTGTATGAGGTTGAGTTAATCCACGTCACGCCGGGTTGATCCGTGCTGGGTTGAGTTAATCCATGCTGGGTTGGGTTAATCTGTACGAGGTTGAGTTAATCCTTGCTGGGTTGGGTTAATCCGTATGAGGTTGAGTTAATCCATGCTGGGTTGGGTTAATCCGTATGAGGTTGAGTTGATCCATGCTGGGTTGGGTTAATCCGTACGAGGTTGAGTTGATCCATGCTGGGTTGGGTTAATCTGTATGAGGTTGATCTGTGCCTGGTTCAGTTAATCCATGCTGGGCTGGGTTAATTCATGCCTGGTTCAGTTAATCCATATGGGGTTCAATTAATCCTTACATGGGGCAATTAATCCGTGCCAGGTTTGGTTGATCCGTGCTAGGGCCAGGTTAATCCGTGCAGGTTTTGGTTGATCTGGGCTGGGTTAATCCATATGAGGTTGAGTTGATCTGTGCTGGGCCAGGTTAATCTGCTCAGTTAATCCTGGCCGGGTTAATCCTAGCCAGGCTAACCCATGCAGGGTTCAGTTAATCCTGGCCAGGCTAATCTGTGACAGGTTGGGTTAATCCATGCTGGGTTAATCTGTGCTAGGCTAACCCATGCAGATTTCGGGTTAATCTGTGCCAGGTTGGGTTAATCCTGGCTGGGTTAATCTGTGCTGGGTTCGGTTAACCCGTGCCAGGTTAACCTGTGCCACTGCCCAGGACCCAAGCAGTGACGGGTGTTTCACCCACTCCAAGCTGGGTGAGAGGGCCAGAGGCAGAGCAGACAATTCACCGTGTGTGCCATGGGCTGGTGACAGCCCCAGCTGGGTGGGTGACATGGTTCCCAGGGTTACTTGCTGTTAAAACATGGAAGGAATCTCTGGTTTATTTTTTTTAATTATTATTTTTATAGTATTTATATTTAATGTGGGTGCTACCGCTGCCTAAGAGCTCTCAAACATTGGTAAAATTCAATTTTGTGTTTGCTGTCACAAATATCTGCCTTGAGCCACAGCAAAGGGGCAGAAGTGGCACTTTATATTATTTATATTATATATTTCTAAGGATTCCACTTGGAAGCAGACACAAAATGAGGTCTTGGAGAGTTTGGAATGTCAGCAGCTAAGCTCCTGCTCCTCATTGGTCTTAATTTTAGTTTTTAAATGATTTTGGGGTTTTTTCTCTGTTGTTGTGCATCTTGTTGTTCATACATTGGAATATTTTCTCTCCACCACTGGTCTCCCACATTGAATCATCATTAGACCATTAAGGAAATCCTACCTTTTAATTAAATGCTTAATTCTAAACAGGGACCAAGATCTATTCATATCCATAAGGTTTTTTTAATATTAAAAATAATTAAGCGTTGGCACAGCAACTCTTCAGGACTGCTGCCCTGCAGCAGCCAGGAGAGTTTTCCTTAAATGAAAGACTTCTTTATATCCCTGGCAATCCCAAATTCCTGCTCAACTGGGTGCACTGGGGAGCTCCAGCTGCAATCCATCACTTTATTGCTTTAACCTTTCACAGCTGATTTTGAATGTTAATATTTAATGTGGTTATGGAGTTATTGCTTCCCCTGGTTGTGAAACCCCCCCAGCGAGGTCAGGTGTGTTGGTTTAATCCTGGATTTTATGACCAGGCAAGCATGGGACAGTGAGAGTCTGGCAGCAGGGATAATTGGGGATTTTTGTTTGAAATTCAGCTTCTGATGTGCTCAGATCATCCCTGTACTTAATTCCAGGCTCATAACCATCATTGGGAGGATGTGTGGAGAAGGAAATACTGAAAAAAAGATATTAATTAACATTTTAATTTGTTGGGAAACACAGACTTTCCCCCTCAGTGTGTTCAGTGGGAACAGGGCACGTCACCCTAAATATGGTTCTGTGGTGGGGTGAGCTGTTGTTGGTCATGACACATTAAAATTGGAATAAAGTCAGTTTAATTCCATGTTTTCTGCATTCCCAGCCTTTCCCAAGAGCTGGGCATCCCAGCAGGGAGGATCCTGTGTGCATCCATCACAACACACAGAACACACCTTGGCTTTTCTTCTGCAGCACTGCTGGAAATAAAAATGGATTTTTTTTAAATGTTTATCTGGCCTAGATTGGTGAAATGTTGGGAAAAGCCCATGTGGATTTCAGTGTGGCTGCTTTAGTCTGACCATAACTTATTTAATGTATAACCCACGACATATTTGCATATCAATACAGCAAAGGTGTGGTTTTGGTACCAAATCATCTTGGACAGAAGCATAAAAGGTGATTCTGGGGGGAAAAATACAGAAATAACAACTTTTGCTGTGCCCTCTTCTGGATGGATGCATATTCCAGAGCCAGGAATTTTATCCCTGGAGCCCTCCTCATTCCTTGGTTTTAAAGCCTGAGGAGTTATCTCCACAAAGTGGGATGCCTGCATCTGGAAAATATTTCAGAGCGCGTTTTGGTATAAAAATCTTTAAGTGGAAAATAAGATGGTAGATCAGGCAGTGATTTTGTTTTAGATCTGGAATTCAGACAAATTTTTTTCCCTGAAAAATGATGAATATGTTGAAAAATGAGGAAAAAAAGGAAGAAATAAGTGATTATTTTACCTTGGAGTTTAACACAATTTATATCCTCATTTGAGGCTGTATCTTCTCCTGTGTAATTCCTATGAGCAGCTCTTTTATTGAGAAGCATTGCTGCTATCAGTGCCACTTTTATGTTAGAATCTTTTTACACAATGCAAAGCTGGGAAGAAAAATGCATTCTTTCCTTCAGCCACTCATCCCTGTAAACCCCAAAGACAAGCAGCTGAAATTCCTGGGGGTGAGGCACAATCATTTATCACTCCAAATTCTGGAACATAGAGCCTGGGAGATCAGCCTGAGAGAAAACTGACATTCCACTCCAGGGGAAAAAAAAGGAGGAGAAGGGTGGAATTTGCTCCAGAGCTTTCACGGTGGGGGGGAAAGAATAAAAAAATCATGTTATAGAAGTAGAGGAGAGATGAGATTTATCTGGGATTACTCCTTTTAAAATCCTAGGTGAGCTGAAATAATTCTTGAGAAGTGAGTGAGGGCCTGTTAAGTTTCATTTAATAACCCTCAGTACAACACCCAGCTCTGATCCAGCAGCTCAGATGCAGGCACCTCAAGGCAATGATATTTTTTCACCCCTCTGTTATAGATAAGAGAATTAAGGGAAGGAAAGGTGAAGCTGGGTGGCAGCAAGAGTCAGAGAAGGAGCCCTGAGGGTTTTCCAGAGCAGCTTCCCTGATTTCTGTAATGAGCAGAGGTCACTTTCTGGTGTAAGTAATAATTTAGTTCCCTCTGGAGTCATTGTTTGGAGTGCAGAGTGGTGAAAGCTGATCCTTGCAGGGATGTTTTCCCAGCCCAGTGATCGAGTCTGGCAAGTATTGGGAATTAAATTATTTAACTCTAATTCATCTTTGAAAGATGCACGTACATCTGCAGGAAAGAAACACCATTTCACATTCTTTTCAGATGAGTTTTGTTGGATATTTTTTGGGATGGTTTCAATTCTTGAGCTGACATGGACACTCCTGCCCTTTTTTCTTCTCCGCTCACCAAATTTCTCAGTCCTGCCTGGCTGCAGAGCCACAAGATCTCCCAAACTCCTCCTCTATATTGACCCAAAACAGTGCTAAAATCTTCTGTTCTGTCTCCTCTTGGAGATAATTGCAAGCTCTCCCAGCCGATTCTTCAGTTTTCAAGCTGTTTTTTTCACTCCCTGAGATGGAGGAGTTGCATTTGGGGAGGATTTTTAGGAACAGCTTTGGTTTCCTGATGCAGGCTGTGATTTTTTATTTTATTTTTTAAGTTCTCTGCCCTTCCTGCACCAGTGGCCCTTGAGCTGCTTGAACTCCTGAGAGGGGAGCCCTGGGGCTTTCCTCACTCTGGGAAGGAAATGTGGATTATTTCTTGAGGGAAAACCAAACCCCAAACCTTTGCCTTTTTTTGGGATGTGTTCAGTAAGGAAAGCAAGGTCAGCGAAACCCTGGGCCACAGCATTTCCTGCTCCACACCTGCACCAGTTTTGTGGGGTTTTTAAACAAAAAATTGCTGCCAGCAGAGCCTTGCTCAGCACTGAGCAGCTCTTCCCAAAATCTCTGGGGTGCTGGGAGCTGCAGGAATTCCTGCAGCCAAAGGAACACCTCAGTCTGAGTGGGGCTGTCTTGGAGGAGAGGAGGGTTGGATTTTCAGCTGGGAAAGGGTTGGGGGAGAGTTTTGAAGTGGTGGAGCTGGTGAGTTGGTCTCTGAAGGTTTGGGGTGGGTTCTGCTCCTTTCTGGTGGGGTTGTTTTTGATTATGTTTTTGTTTGGGTTTGGTTTTGATGTGGTCCAGGGGAGTGACCCCATTCAGAGCTCTCACCTTGTTTGATTTTCTTCTCGGGGATCAATACAATACCAAAAAACAAAAAACAAACCTGCAAACCAACTCTGTATTTTCATAGGATCACAGAATCCCAGGATGGGATGGAAGGAACTGGTTTGGTTTTATTTTTCCAACTCTAATTGTAATAAAATCATTGATAATAGAGTGTTTCCCTGATATATCAATAATTTTATGCCTTTAAACTTTCAGCTTCCCATGTCCTGGTGTTAGATGAGGTGTCCTCAAGACCCAGTCCTAAAAATCCACTTTATTTTAATGACTTAAAGGATGGCATTTTGTCCTTGAACTGTATTTCAGTAATGTCTGTGACTTTTACGCATTTCAGGCCAATATCTGAATTATGACACAAGATATCTGCCCTTACCTTGCTGTTTTTTGAGCATGTGATGAGAGCTGTGGTTGTGACAAAATCCCTGCTTGGAGTTCTCTGGGCCCATCCCTATCTTTCCAGGAAAGGTATGGTGCTATAAATTCCACACTGAAATAGATTCTAAATCCCTTGGCTGACAGGAATCACCAGGAAGCCTTTGGAGAGCAAATGTGGATGTGCAGGCAGTTCCTGTTGATAAATTAAGTGCCAGGTCTTTAATCATCATCTTTAATTCCATGTCCAGCTTCAGGTTAATTATTCAGAGCTTTTGGAATCGATTTTGGAATGATGCACACACCCAGGAAAACACTTCAATCAAACCCAGGGCTGTACACGTGTACTAAACAATTCACTAAATGCTTTTTCTTCATAAATATTCTGTATTCTTGAAGTCAGGGGTTTTATTGAAGGGGAGGTTGTTGGGAAGAGAAGCAAGAGGAACATTTAGGGCATTTCTAGAGAGGGAATCTCTTTTTCTTGACCAGTGGTAGTGGGATTAAGCACAACTTGGCTAAAACTTTGAATTAAAAATGTTAAATTTACTTATTTTGGGTATTGTTGAAAGCATTCCTTGGTGACGGGGGTGGGTGGTTTGGATTTTGGGTTTGTTTATGTGGGTTTGCAGTTTTCTCTTGGTGCTTTGGGGGTTTTTGGGGAGTTTTTCCCCACATTTAAATAAATGGCTGGGTTTTTTGGGACGAATGGATTTTGAGCCATTTGTAATGGCAGGGCATGGAGCATTTTTCCCACAACCAATGGTAAATGGGAACTGCTCTCCAGAAATGTGATTTAAAACTCCCCACATTGAGGGATTCCCCCCAGGAATGACCTGGGAAGTGAAAAACTAAAACCCCATTCCAGCTGGATGATGGAGAGGCTGAAATCCACCTTCCATAGCCACAAAAACCCCTAACTATTTGGAAAAATAAATACATTTAAGCCCGAATTATTGAAGTGGTGCATCCTAGAGGCACATGGATCTGTGTGGGTTCATTCTATATTTTTTTTTAATCCCCTGAATATCCAGAACACTTCATGAAGCGTTGGGATTCCATCACAGGACTGTGAATGTAGTTGTACATTCAGACAAATTAAGTCTTTAATTCTCTGGCAGAGCAATGATTTCTTTGTTTTTTAAATAGATTTGAATTTGGTGATTTTTCTATAGATTTGTCTACTTTTATTTGCTGTTACCTTTGTGGTAAAATCCTGAGGGAATTCATTAAACTGAGTTAGGAGAGGAATGCCATCCTTTGCAGGATGTGTTTTGTTGCACTGTCCCAAACCCAGGGTTATTTTGACAGAGGAATAATGGAGATAGCCATGATTTAAAGAACGGGAGGAATTCCTGACAGGAATGGGGAACTGTCCTTGTTGGGAGCCAGCCTGGGGCACTTGATCATGGGTATTGATTCAACCCATCAAAATTTGCTGTAGGAAAAGGAATTTATGCTGTAACCTTCAGACAGCTCTCAGCTGAAGTGGAAAAACACGGCCCAGGTCCTTACAGATGGCTCTGCTTATCACTGGCTCCAAGGAAATGCAGGATGGATGGAAGGACTTCTCAGTGGAAAAAAACATGGAAATATCTGCTCTGTAGGCACTGCTATGCATCCAATTTGGTTGTAAAACTTCTTTGATAAAAGAATTACGTCTCCCAGAAAGTAAAAAACTCTTCCTTCCTCCTTTCTTCAATTTTATTCTATTGTTTTCATTATAGATGTGAGGCATTGTTGGTTTTGTTTTGGTTTAGGCCAATTGCAGGCCTGGGAATGGGGCACAGGAGCAGGATTTGAAGGGCTGTTTCCACTGGAAGGGTTAAAGATTTATTTAAAGGAGCAGAGTGATGAGAAATGGTTGGGATGGGATGAACATCACTGTAAAAGCAAGGGAAGGAGCAGGGACTCTTCTTCCCAGTTAGTTTCAGGAAGGAAACCTTTTAGCAGAATGACCTAAAGTATCTGTACAGAATCCCAGACTGGTTTGGGATGAGGGAGCCTTCAACACCATCCAGTGCCACCCCTGCCACGGCAGGGACACCTCCCACTGTCCCAGGTGCTCCAAACCCCGATGTCCAGCCTGGCCTGGGCACTGCCAGGGATCCAGGAGCAGCCACAGCTGCTCTGGGAATTCTATTCCAGGGCCTCCCCACCCTCCCAGGGAACAATTCCCTCCCAATATCTCACCCAAACCTCTCCTCTGTCAGTTCAAAACCTTTCCCCCATCCTATCCATACACTGTGTCCAGTTTTGCTCCTCTGCTGTTCAAGAGAGAGGGAAAAGCACAGGAGAGCCAGAGGAGGGCTGGCAGGATGATTAGAGAGTTTGGGAGCTTGACACATGAATAAAGATTCACGGAGTTGGCTCAAAAATTTATCCTTGTAGTTCCAACAGCATAATTGAGTGGGAAATGAAGTTTGTTCCTTGGTATGGATTTGAATCAGAGACACCAGGTACAGCCTGGTTCAGAGAAAAATCAGAGTGGTTAGGAGAAGGAGAAAGGAGGGGAAAAAATGAGGGAAGAAATGTTAACTATTGGAGGAAATTTTCCAGGGAACTGTAGGGCTGTTCATGGCTGGACAGGGACCTGGCTGAGGTGAGAGCCTCAGTGGTGGCCAAAGGGATCCCCACGGCTCCTCCAGTCTGGTGTGGGATGGACAAAGGGATCCCCAGGGATCCCCCAGTCTGGGGTGTGATGGATAAAGGGATCCCAGAGCTCCCCCAGTCTGGGGTGTGATGGATAAAGGGATCCC
>JAWWMU010000013.1:2141225-2156642 GCA_035048155.1 Cinnycerthia olivascens
TATTTTATTTTTATTTTATTTTTATTTTATTTTTATTTTATTTTTATTTTATTTTTATTTTATTTTTATTTTATTTTATTTTTATTTTATTTTATTTTTATTTTATTTTATTTTTATTTTATTTTTATTTTATTTTTATTTTTATTTTATTAACTACTTCCAAGTCAGAAAACCGATTCTGTGTCATTGTACGTGAGCCACACCCAGAGAACGATGTGAATGTTGTCCCTTTCCCTAATTAAGGAATACTAAGGCTTCTGTGTTGTGGTGGAATTTCTGGGATAAAATTTGGAGGTCCTAATTTACAGGATGCCTAATGAAGGGAACAGTGATTAGTGTAATTATGAAAAGTAGTAAAAAAAAAAAAGGGAAATAATTCAAACTTGTTGGTAGCGTTTTTGCAGTTGTTGTACATCAACAAATCAATGGTACAAGACCTATAGAATGTAAAGTAAGGGTGGAAGAGGAACTCTTCCCTACTCTTCCCTTCTCTTCCCTTCCTCCTAAAAAATAAAAAAAGTAGAAGAAAACAGAGTTGGAGTTTTGGAAACATTGCTGGGTTTGATGAATCACAACCACTGCCTTGAATGGCTTTACTTGGCGGTGGCAGCGCATTGCAGTTTAATTCCTCTGGTTTGAAATCTCACTTGAAGCTGCTTTGCTTCAAGGAACACTCGGGGAGTGTGGACAGGATGGAATGAGATGATGAATGGTCGTGTAAACATCCCTGATCCTGGTGCACAAACACGGAAACGCTCCTGGAACGCCTCGGTGGAGGAGAACCGGGAGCTGGGAAATGCAGGGTGTGGGCAAAGCTCCTGTCAGCAAAAAGACAATTTCAGCAATTTTTTATTTCCAAAGCAATTTTGAATTTCTGATGTTGAATTCTAGACATCTAACTTAAAACCGTGCCTGCTTTGATCTTTTTTTCATGTTTTTATTTGCTTTATAAGATTCATTTCACTCATTGTTACCCCACTAAAAGGTTCACATGAGACCTTTAATTCTCCCCTTTTTATTTCTCCTTTTTTACAGCACACATCCCAGTTTCTAAAGGGAGACTTGCAGGTGTTGTCAGGATTACACATGGAGCATTAGGAGGTTTAAAATATTTTTTCTGTTGGGATTGGAGTCACAGCAATTTTTTTTATGTCTTTATTTTATAAAATTCATTTCACTCATTGTTACCCCACTGAAAGGTGAACTCATGGTTCACACAACACCTTTAATTTTCCCTTTTTATTTCTCCTTTTACAGCACACCTTGGGACACCTCTTTGCTCCACACCTTGATTTTAATTGTGCACTGACAACATGAGATTATTCAGGCAGTCTTGGGGGAATAAAAAAATGGAAATTATTTGTCCTTGATGGCTCCATTTCCCAGGGAACCCGTTTGAGGTGTAAACACACCAGGCTCCACATCCCAGTTTCTGAAAGGAGCCTTGCAGGTATGTCAGGATTGCACATGGAGCATTAGGACGTTTAAAATGTTTTTTTCTGTCAGGATGGGAGTCACAGCAATTTTTGGCATTTGTTGCAATGCCCCATCCCATGCTTGCTCTATTAGGGGTCATTATGATGCCTGTTTTGGAAGTGGTGTTATTGATGAGCTGCTGCTCTGCAGAACCCAGATTGCCTTTCCAGGCTGCTTTCTGCTCACAAGTTGTTTTCTCGGTGGGAAATAAATTGTTTTCACTGTGGGAAATGTTGGTTGTTTACTAATAAGTTGTTTTCTCGCTGGGAATAGATTTTGAATGTTGAGATGGAAGATGGGGTTTTTGCTTTGTGCTGGTGAAGGAAATACAATAAAGCCTCGAGTCCTTGAGCTATGGGGGCTTTTTAAACAGAAGATTTATGATGTCCTGTGTCAGTCTTGCACCTTAAAGGCTTTTAGGAGGACACAGGGAATTGTATCTCACCAGCCACTCGGAACTGAAGGAGTTGTGGTCAAGCAGGCTGCCTGTTGGGGAGAGAAGAGCATGGATTTCACTGGAACTTGTGCTCATCTGCAGCTCTTCCAGGGGAAGATCTGTGTTCTTTTTTATTTCCTTTCTGTCACAGAATCACAAAGGTTGGAAAAGATCTCCAGAGCTGAGTCCAGCCTGTGTCTGATCCTCACCTTGTGGAGCAGTCTGGGGTTTGTAGGTGGGACAGTCCTGAAATCCCCCCTGGTGCAGCTGGATGTGGGGAGTGTGCCTTTGTTTCCTTCACAGCAAAGGAACGTTCATTAAAACTCCAAAAAAGCCTCCCCCGTGTTCTGCTGGGAACACTGGATCCACATTTCCTTCTGGAACTGTTTGGGCAGAACAAACTCTGGCTGAAATACTTCCAGTGGAACGTGGATGTGGTGATTTTGGGTGTAATTTAACAGTGCTGGTTTCATGATTTGATTTAGTCTTGGAGGCCTTTTCCAACTTTAATGGTTCCCCGATTCTGGGAAATATTAAAGAAAGCTTGATACACGTTTTCTGTAACATTTCTTTTCAGGTGAAATACAAGATTTGTGTGTTTTTAGGAAGTTTTGAACTTGTTAATAATTTTCTGTTGAGTAAATGGGGTAAAACTACTGGAGAGGACTTTTCTGAGGGTGAAGCAAGCTGATTTTCCAGCAGCCAGAACTGGGATGTGCAAACACACTGTACACATGGACACGTATGGCTCACAGATGTTTTAAATAGGGAGAAAAAACCAGGTTATTTTACCTGGGGAGAACTTGCTTGACTGGGTGGAATACATATTCCCCCAAAAATGGGCTACATGATCCCCATTTCCTTTCCTGGAACACTCCCAGAAAAGTAAAAGATCTCAAAAATTTGAGATTCTGCATCTCTAGGAGAATTAGCATAGAGTAACTGCAGCTCCTGCTGTAATTCATTGGGTGCCTTCTGTGAGCACAGATGTGAGCCCTTGGTGCTCTCCATAAATTGAAAGAATGACTGCAAGAGGGAAAAATCTGAAAAAAAATAAAATTAAAAAATGCAGAGAAAACCAAGGAAAAATCTGGGCAGGGGGTGAAGAATTTGCCAGATGTGCAGAAGAGAAATCACAGCAATGAAAGGAAGCAGCTGCTGGAGGGTGGGATCTTCCTTCCAGGCTGGGAGAAAGTTCTTGGAGAGTCACCTCAGGGCCTTGCTGGGCCACAAGAAACTTTTCCTGGATTCCTGAATCACGGAATCATTCAGCTTGGAAAAGCTCTCCAAGGTCTTGGAGTTCAACCATTCCCCAGCCCTGCCAATCCCACCACTGCCCCAGGTCCCACATCCACAGGGCTCTGAAATCCCACCAGGGGGGTTGGGTGAGGAAGAACTTTGGAGGGAAAGGATATTTAAAAGCTTGGAGTAGCAATTCAGATTTGGGTATTTTAAGGGAAGTAAAGCCCGGGATCTCAGAGTGGTGAAATGGATTTAAATTTGTTTTCCAAACAGAGCCGTGCAAAATTCTTCTCTCAACCACAGGTTCCAAAGGAGACATTTTGGTTCATTTGCCTTTGATTTCTTTCCCTTTTTTTTTTTTATTTTTTTTAATTTTAGTTGGGTTTTTAGATTTTATTTAGGTTTTTAAGTTTTATTTTTTTTCTCCATCCTTGCAGTTCTTTGCTTTTTTGGAAATCCCTGTGTTTCCACTCAGTTATCTGCTCTCCAAAGCCAAGAGTCATGGAATTCTAGAACTCTTTAGGCTGGAAAAGCCCTCTGAGTCCAACCCTCAACCCAGCACAGCCAACCTGTGTCCCCCATTGCCACCCCTCCTTTTCTACCCACTTTTGGTGGCTTTGCTCAGGTTTTTCTCCCTCCACTCCACATTTGAACAAATTGGGATGCCCAAAATGCAGCTCAGTGATGTCTCCTCAAGGACACAGAGGAAGGGAACATCCTTATCTCTCCTTCCCCCTTCCTTTTGGTATCAGTTTAGATCTGTCTGATAAAAAGCTGTCACCACCTAAAGTCACCAAACTGGGGCTGAGGCAGGAGCTCAGGCTGGCATTTGGATGTCAGTAAATATTTGGAAAGGTAAAAAAAGCTAAAGTGGGAGTTTTATGATGTTGGAGCAGAGGAACAGATGGATTTCTGCTGTGGCTTCATTTAGGTCAAGGGAAATCTAATTAACAGAAATTACAGCATTTGAGCCTGGTATTAGTGCTGTATTCACAGAAACTATGATTTTTACATTAAAAAAGGTAATTATCTGTTCCTGTGAAGCAGCAGAGGAGGCATAAGAGCTGTCAGAGGGCATTTGGTGTGTTTTAGCAGGGAATTTTATTGCTAAATCTAATTATAATGATGAATTTTTTCAGTGATGGTGAGACTGAGGGGGTTGCTCCTGAAATGAGGAGCAGTGATTCCTATTTAGCAATTTTCCAAGGAATTTATCAGAGCTTCTTAGGCTTTGTTTTGGGGGCATAGCTGGGAAAAATAATCCGAGTGGATTTTTCAAATGGTTATTTGAACTGCGTCTTGAATTGTGGACAACCAGAGATTGAGAATTCAAGTCTTAAATTGGCCTTAGAGCTGAATTAAGCAAAACTGAAATAAAGCTTTGTTAATTCTGAGAGGTTTCATAGTTGTTAAGGCAATTTTAATTAATCCCCTTTAACTTGAGATTTCCAGTTAATTTGTTTTTACATCTCAGTATCACTGCGTTGACAAACCCTGATATAAAACCCATGTTAAAATGAGCTTTTTGTAGGGATAAAATAGAATTTTGTTGTGCATCTCAGTGGAATGGTACCACTTTGCTGAAATCCAGAGGGTTTTCTCTCTTGCTGGAAGTGACGAGGCAAGTGTTTGTGCCTTGGATGACAAATTTTAATTGCTAATTTCTAATTAACTGATTTTTTCAGGGGCTGATCATGAAAGTTTTCCTTTTCTTGGGAGCAAGCTTTACCTTTGTCAGACAAAATACAAAATTGTATCATTTCATTGGGGCCCTGAATGTTTTTAATTTAAAAATATAGCTTTTTACATTCAGAGATCGCCTCATGTACGAAACTTTATAAACATCCCTGGAAGAACAATTTACGAAACGTCATCAACAATACACCTTGAGAAACAATTTACAATAATGTTTAAGATTTACTCTGGTGGAGAGGTATGGTCTGAAAAGCTGGAGAGAAGCTGAGCTTGTGCTCGTGCTGGGTCTGAGCCAGTTCAGGAAGAGCAAAGTCATGTCCTGGGTGATATTTAATGATTTTTGTCCTTGTCCTGACATTGCTGCCAGCACTGTTTGTCCATCCAACCTGCCCGAGGCAGCTCCTCGGGAGCTCTGGTGGGCAAAGCTCTCCCAGGAGCAAATTTGGAGCCAAGGGAGGGCTCCTGGGCTTGCTGGGCTCTGTGACAGAGCGTGATCCATGGGCATGAGCTTCCCCGTTTATATTTCTGTGGAGATGGTCAAGGTGATGGAATTAGCCGGGAAATATCCGTTAACAGCTCATCGGGGAGCTAAAGACCTTTGTGCTTAAAGATTTTTCAGTTCATTAAGAAATCAAAGGAAGTAAAAGTTAACTGCTAAATAATCACTGGCTTCTGAAGACAATTTGCTGTCAGATTAGGTCGGATATTGAGAGGGAAGGACTCTCACACCTGAACTCCTATAAAAGCACTTTTGAGAGGTGTTTTTCCTCCCCTGGTGAGCAGCACTTGTTCAGATTTAATCAGGGGACGTTTCCACCCTGGAATATCAGCTGGGTGCCCTAGGAAATCTTGCCAATCATCTTCCCACTTATTTTTGGGGATAAATTGGGAATGTGCCATTTCCCCTGTGTTTGTTGTGGAAAGGAGTTCAAGGATGTGAGATGGCTCCTATGGCTTTGGTTGGCTCTTTTATTCCTTGGGAATTCCAACATCTCTTCAGTGGAAGAGTTTGGGCGATTGTTTTTCATTGATCACGAGAAGAGGCAATTTAGGGTCAAATGTTTTTGCAGCTCAAAATGAACCTGGTGGCAATTTCAGGATGAAGCTGTTTGACTTCAACATAGCCTCTTAAGGTGTGGCAAATTCAGCAATTTTCCTAAATTTAGACTAACAGGACTTTAATGTCTTGGAATAAACTTCACTTAAATATTTACAACTGTTCTTAGCACCTGAGTAACTGAGCTGCTACTGCTTGAACAAAATTAAATGTCAGCTAAAATAAGTGTGATTGTTTAATGGCATAAAATAAACGTAACTCTGGCTCAAGAATTTCTGGGTATTGATATTCTGATTTTAGGAGATTTTGTTGTTACCCCTTCATTAATTATTGCCTCTCTTTGGATATTTGGAATTTCTTTCTCACCCAACTATGTTTTCCCTCAATTCTTAGCCTTTTTTATCACATAATAAATGTCATTAGTGAGTAGGATTTAGCCTGATTTTTCATGTAGCTTATCCAAACTGAAGCACATCAACCACGAGCCTCTAAAAACGCTGGAAGGGGAATGTTTACAGACTTCTGACAAATACTGAGCTGTTGATTGCAGAGATATTTTTATGAGTGAGTAGCAAATGTTTCTGGAGAGATCATTTACAGTGAGGCTGCTCTGATTGAGTTATTTGCTGCATTTCTGTGGCGCTTTTTTCCTTTTTTTATTTTTTTTTTTTTTTTTTTGCTGTTTGTTTTCTCCGAGGGACGTCGTAATAAAAGATGAGTCTGAAAATAGGCCCCGTGTCTGGTGGTTATGGATGCACTGCTATAAATAGTGGGACTTCTGGGGGCTTTTTGGATGTCACAATGAAATTAATCTTGGGATAATTATGCTACTCTGAAGAAGCTGGCACATCAGCTTAGTCTTTTATGTGTGAATATACCGGAGTGACTTTATTGCTAGAACAATAATTGGATATTATCAAAACTGTTCAGCATCTTCCCTAAGTGTAACAGAAACTCAAATTTGCTCAGATCCCAGCAGTTTTTCAATAGGTGGAGGGTCTTTCTTTGCCTTCTTTTTCCTTTTAAAATCAGGAATTTAAGAAAATGCAGTTTTTCATCATGAAACAAGCAGCAATCGAAAAGTCTTAGTGGTTTTGTTTCCTTCTGAAGGCAAATGAAGTGTGAATGACATATTTTTGTTCCATTTTATCCATACACTTGTTTTCTTATTAAACATTTTTAAGAGAGTTCTTTTCTTGTCTCTGATCTGACTCTTATGTGTCTCATGTGAGATTTTTACACCAAAAAAATTATTAAATAAGAAAGAACTTTTTTGGTTAAAAACCCCAAAACAATAATCCTAGGTCTAACTTAGAATCTGAATCTCTTAGGACTAAGGGAATACTGGCCCAAAAAAACCAGTAATATTTATGTTAATAATTGCTTTAAAGGGAAGATAATTTTGGGAAACTCCAGGTAAATTCCTCCTCTGAAAATATGGGAAGAAGTTTTGTTTTCCTGCTTAGCTTTGGAATGTGGTGCTAACAGAGGTAAAACAGTTTCCTTGTTAATATTTTCTATTTATTTTCTAGTTCTGCTCCAAGTGTTTTGGGTTTTCATTGCACAGGGCAGTTGTACATAAAAAGCTGGAAAAGATAATGGAATAACTGGAAAGAAAAATCATCTTGTGGATGTTTTTAGGCCCTTCCCATGGTTGGCATTGTGGAGGTTCCTCCTTGGGCCAGTCTGGCTGATGTCACTCAAATATTTGGGTGCCTCCCAGGAGCTGTAATCACTGATTTTACAGCAGAGAAACTGTTAATGCATTTCCCTGCCTCATGTACATACAGATTTTATGTGTATATAGATTCAAGTAGAGTGAAGACTTCAGGAGGAAGCTCAAAAATGACTTTTCTAACACTTTCATGGCTATTAAAACAAGAGCATTTGAGTCCAGCCCTATCTATAGACAAGTTATAAATAGGTTCCAGAGAGAAAATGATTTGTCACCAGCAATTATTAAAGACTTTCCAGTTAAATCCAAGTTATAACCTCCTTCTTAAAAACAGAGAGGGCTGAATTATTGTTTTAGGTTCCATCTGGGTCATTTTCAAACATGAATAAAACATTTTCCCTGCACAAATCATTCATCTCCACGAAACCTTCAGGAAGGGTCACAGAAATGACCAGCAGAGTTGAAGATGTTCATGTAGATTTTGTGGTGATGGAAAACTTTTTTAGAAACGAGGGGAGAAAGCAGAATGTGAGAAGAAATCCATCAACTGAGAGAGGGGGAGAAATGAAGTGCTTTACTCAAATGGCACCACGACTGAATTAGTCAGGGCTTGAAGGCTTATTTCCAACAAAATATGTTCCCCCAGCTATTAAGAGTGTCCTCATGAGGAATTCCTGCCGTGTGAGACATCAGTCACGGGCCAATCTCCTGCCTTGTATTGAAATTGCTGGGTGAAAAGGTGATTTCGAGTCTCCAGTGATTGTTACTGGATTATACATCAGGGCAGTGTGAAATGGCAAAGCTTTATTGCCTGGTACTGCATTGCAAAATTGGTATTAGGTTAAATCACGTTGGTTGGTCATAAATCAGAGACGCACGGGTGAAAAATGAATATACACAACCTCTTATTGCTGTGGCTTTGTTTGTGGCTTTTTTCACTAATTCCTGCTTAAAATTCAGCTCTGGCTGCAGGAAAAGCAATCCCAAAGCCATCAGGAGCTGATAGGGGCAGTGATTTGGGGGAGCTGCTGCAAATATTTGTGAGGGGAGCGCTGGCGCCATCGTGGAGGGATAATTTGTGATTAGAAAATTTAACTGCAAAGCTCATCTGTTTTTGGAATCCAGAGAGCAGAGGGCTCTCAGGACATTGGGCCTGTGAGCCAAAGCTTTGAAATGAGTACAAGGTTCAGTCTGAGACCCTGGGAAAAATTGCCAAATTTAGATGTTAGAAGTAAGGATGTAGATTTGTGGTTTAAGTAAAAACACATTAAGCTGAGTACCAGAGAGTCTAGAGTTTAAAATTTAAGATCAAGAAGTAGTTATAAAGATAATAGGAAGTTTTAAAATGTAGTATTACCAATTTGTGTCATTAAGTGATTGGTTAAGGAAGTCCACGCTGCAGCAAAACGTATAAAACATAATAACTGATTATTGGGTTAAAAATGTAAATATTCTTGTTGGCAGCATTTTATTGGTTAATAAATCTTCAAAAGGTCTTGTGACCTTCTGAACCACGAGTTAGAGATGTGAGCAGAACTCGCTCTCCCTTGCGTTGAAGATAAGAAGCTTTAGATGGTGAAATTCTCTATCTCAGATTTTTAATCCTAACCCTGAAAAAAACCCAAAATAAAACTGTGGCAAACGCCTTTCTTTTACCAGGTTCTTCTCAGGGTCAGGATTAAAAGCACGAGAGGCAGAATTCTTGTTGAGACTTGGATGTTTATTATTGCTTGTCTCAGTTTCAACCCCACTGACCGTGTGTGCTTCTCCATGCTGAGTTACCAGAGCAGAAATGGAGCCCAGAGTTCTGTCTTCAAGTTCTTTTAAGCCTAAACTCCCCAATTCTGAGATGCCAACTAATTTATTTTAACTTCGAACCCAATAACTAATCAGCCATGTTCTGCACTGAGGATTTTTCCAACCGATCACACAAAATCACCCAAACTTGGGAAGGAGAACACTACACCCTAAACTCTCCATCTCGTTACATATATATTATTTTCATCCACCACCTTAAATTCTAAATTTCTCATCCTGTGAGATCACACACTTTTATTCAACTCCACACTCACAATCTCAGCGCTGTCACTCAATTTTGGAAGCCTTTCCCATGGTCTCGGGTCAAGTGCAGTGTATCTTTGAGGGTCATTCCCTGTCAGCACAGAAAGCTGAAACCCTCTGTGCCCAGGGTTCCAACATAAACCCAAAAAGTTCCCCTCACAATTTCCGTTATTCCCGGTGTCAGTTTTGGGGAATTGCTGCGTGTTTATGGGAGCTGGAGTCCATAGCAGCCAATTAACGCTATTGAACATCTGTTCCGAGGGATAATTGCTGGATGTTAACATCACCTAACCTTGTTTTTAATGCTAATTATGCCCAATTTACTCTCCCGGCTCCAGGTACGTTTCCAAACGTGACAACAGCAATATTTGTGTCGGTGCCAGCTGCACACTGGAGTTGGAGGATTTTGTGGCTGCTCTGGTAAATCAGAGCTGGATGTTCCCTGCTGAAGGGTTGTCTCCTCAAAGGAGATGTTGTGGTGTCACATTTGTCCTTTCCCTGGGGATTTCTTGGTAGCATTGGAAAGCCAGAAGAAAACAAGCCACAAAAACTTCCTCAGCCTGGCAGATAGCTCAGTTTATGTGAATTTTTCCAGAAAATTGGTACAACTGAGTAATTCTCACCCTTATTAATGAACTTTGTGCTGTATCCATAGTCCTGTTCACTCCAAATTTCTTGGAGAATTGCAAGATTACACCTATAGTTTTTCTTTTAAATCCAGCCTCTTGATTTCTGTGAATTCCAGAATTATTTTTTTTTCATTTCTTTAAGATTTATTTCCTCCATAACCTCCTGCTAATAGCAGTCTAAGTCTTTCCACTTTATATAAATGAGTCGTTCCTCAGCTTCTCTAGAGTTTTACAAACTGAATAAAGCAGCATAAATTACCCATTTAGGAAAGGTCTTATTGAATGTTAACATTTTACATCCAGGATCAAATTGAAATAATTGCCTGAAAGGAAAACACCTAAAACAAATGATGGGCCTTGAAAATAGAAATCATAGTTTCAAATAAAAAATAGATGGAGAGCCCTTCAGAAGCTGTGCTAAATGAATGGTTGGTTTAGTTGGGAAGTGGGGATTTATTAGCTTGGGTAGATTGTGATGAAAGATATCTGTGAAAATAATTGGTCTCATTTTGGGAAAATCAGGCAGTCCATTAAAACTGCCGCACACAATGATCACAGGAATAATAATTTGGCTTGTAAATTCCTGTGTTTTTTTTTTAGCACTCCCTGAACCAGCGTAAATTCCAGCCAAGAGAGGAGAATTCAGGTCAGCCAGAGCCTTTGGTTTGTGCATCTCTGCCTCCCCAGGGAGGTTCCTGTGTGGGAATGGATGTTGGGAATCCCTCTGAGCCTCTCCTGAGGTTCCAAGTGCAAGCAGGGAGATATCAGGGGTTGATGTGGAGAATTTGCAGTTAATTTTGGGGTGAAATAACACAGAAAATGGAGCTTCCCTTCCCAAGAAGTGCCAGACCAACACCCAACCCATGTACAGAGCAGGATGAGTTGTGTGAGTTTTTGAGGCAGAAAAGCAGAGCTGGAATGACCAGTTAGGGAGATTAAAATTAAATAAAAAATGAAAAAAATAAATGAAATAAATAAATATTTCATTTTTGCTTTTAAATATGTAAAAATAATTCTGAGATGTATAAACAAAATATATGTGCTTTGCTTTTAGGACAGAAAGAGGTAAAATAATCTCTATTATGGAAAATAGGAGTTGGGGTGGAAATGCTTCATTGCACCGATGTATTTTCTGTAGGTTTGATAGAGACAGGAAAATAATTTCAGCCTTTTCAGTCATGATTGATATCAATCATCTAAACATGCAATTACCCAGGTATCCAATTAATCAAAACACTGCGAGATGAACAGAGTATCATTATTTAATTTCACCAATCAGTGTCTCTACAGAATCTACTCTTGAAAGATTTTTCCAGCACTGGCTCCAGAATTGGTTGCAAAATAAGAAATGATCTCCCATATGGAGCCATTTGTGAAAGTGTTGCTGGTTTGAAATGTGGGGGTAGTGAAGCCTCTGGGTGTTGCATCTCCTGCAGCAAAAAAGGAGCATAAACCTGAGGGGCCAGACAGAAAAATGTACAGAAGGCCAAGTCCAAGTGAAGAAATAGTGGGCAAAATGGAAACGTTGCTCACTTTTCTATCTATTGTTGCACTTAAAATTCTTATAATGAATGACATTCCCTTTCCCAGCTAGGTCAGGAAGCCTCAGGGTTCAGCACTTTGGACAGCGGCCTGCCCTGAGAGCAAATACCCCTGGAAATGCAGAACTGCAAACCTTCCTAACGCTGATTTATAAACCCTTGTGCCTTTTCATTCTGGCCAAACCAAAGGGGTTCGTTGCCTTCCCAGTTTCTGAGCTCTGCTGTGGTTGAGATTTGTTCTTGATGCCAGGGAGAGAATTTTCTGGGTGTAAAATGAACAAAGAATGACTTTGCTTGGTGTAATTTTGTGAGGCAATTTGATGGCTTTTGAAGATTCTCTGTCATCCTTGAAGCATCACTTTCTGTGAGAGTATTTGATTTTGATGTTCATATTTTCAGAGCCCAGTCTGAACTTATATTTTCCCCTCTGCTCCTCTCCTTCCTAATCTGGAGCGCTGCTAGGATTTCCCAGGGCCTTCTGTTTATGAAATGCAGAGCAAACTGGAATCTTTCATCAAAATTAAGATTGAGTTGTGCCTTATTTCTCTTTCCTCTGTGTCTGGTGGATTTGCAGGTGAACATATTTCTTTCCTGGGTAGTGTAGAAATTGGAAGGGCTTTATTTTTAGTGAAAATCCAGATTGATTCCACTGTAAGACAAGCTCATATCTCTAATGTAAAAAGTGAACTGGGATGGAATTGATTTCTGATTTTCCTGTAAACAGCACCATAAAATAGAGATGAAATTGAGAAAGGTGAAGTGCCTACATGGAAATATCTCTGTGTGTGTGTGTGTGTAATGGATAAATACACACAGCCAATAGGAAATATTCCCAAATTTGAGCAAAAACTCACTGAGCAGGATTACAACATGAGGGACAACTCTGCAGCTGTGTATGAAGGACTAAACAAAGGAAACTCTTTGAAAAGCAGGAAAAGGGTTTGTGGCTGCAGCCCTGATTTCCTGCAGGAGTCCCGAACCTGCCCAGATCACACCCTGACCCCTCTGGTTCTTTCCCAGTCCTGCCTGGACAAGGTGTATGACCATTCCCAAAGCTTCCATCCAGCCTGAAGCGTTTTGAGACTCTGGGCAAGACTGAGGTGACAATGGGTGGGTCAGTGTTCACCTCACTGGGAAACTCCAGTGATTGTGCCAAAGGGAAATAAATAATGAGAGGAATTGCAGAATTTCAGGTGTTTGAATATTAACCCCAATGTTTTCTGGGCTAGTAATGCAGCTGTGTAGTATTTTTAGTGATGGTGCTTTTGAAAGTGGTTTTTGAATGAATAAATGTTTTTTCAGGTAATGGAACTTGATACCCAAATGAAAACATCCTCTCAGATCAAAATTTACCCTCCTGCCCATGGCAGCTCCCCTCCTTGTGTTCCTTTATTCAAAGAGTGACATCTCTGGCAGAAAACTAAAGAGTCCATTACACAGCAAGGAAAAAAAAAAACCCAAAAAACCTGAATTTAACTCAGCGGCCAAAACCACAGTTTCTGGAAAGGTCCTGCTCCCCTCTGAAGGCCCAGAGAGCCCCTGGCAGCTCCATTTGTCAGCGCAGCAAATGGGCAGGACGTGGCACTCGGGAGGGCAGGAAGGATGTGATGGATGTGGGGGGTCCTGGGCTGGATCCTGCTGGATTCTCCAGAGCCCCATTCCCAGGAAAACCTGCAGATATTCTGTAATGAGGGCAGCAGCTGAGAGAACTGAAGGCAAAGCTTTCCTGCAGGGAGAAAAGCTAAAGGCAGCTGCTGAGGCTGGATCTTTTCCTTAGCTGACTTTCTTGGGGCAAAAAGAGGGGTGGGAGAGGAGCTGTTGGAGCTTAAAAGCTGGGCTGGGGGGGTGGAATGCCTCAATTTTTTTTTTTTTTTTCAAGTAGAAAAATGTGGAGTCCTCTTTCCACCCCGACAGCATCACCACAGAGGAAAATCACGTGTTGGAGGCAGTGACAATTCTGTCAATCTCTCCCTTAAAAAAGTGATGATACAAATATAACATCCCAGGATCAATTAATAAGGTCATGATAATGAATTAGGTAATAACAGGATTTTTACAATGCAAAAAGATGTTTAAAGCAAATACTGACCAAAGTTTTAATAGGGGTTTAAGCCAGACTCTAAATTTAATTTCTGCTTTGCCCATCTAAGTGTATCCGAGGGAATCTGTGTTTCCTACCTGGAACACTGGGTTATTCCTGCAGTGCTGGGTGGGAAATAAATCAGGCTTTCTCCAAACTCAGTTCCCAAGTTGAGTTTCATGCAGGGAATGGTCAAATGCACATTGGAGCTGGAAAAGGACAGGCAGGAGCGTGGAGGGACCACCTGCTCTGCTTCAGTCCAGCCAAGGAAATCCAGAATAATTGTATTTGTATTTAACATGAGATCAGGAATAACAGATCTGACAGAGCTCACCAGCTTCAGGGCTGGGACAGAAGACAGGAATCAAAGAATTCCAAGTGTGGAGCTGGGATATGATGCTTTCAGGACAGTTGCCAGTAAATTGCTGTGGATTTCCGGCCTTGAAGTTTCAAAGGATGGAGTGGGAAGTCCAGTTCAATGCCAAAAAATCCAGAGAGGTGGCCTTGCCTCTTCCTCTGTTGGCTGCCAGTGCTGGGGTTTGTTGGAATTGCTTAAAATTGGGGAAGTGATGAAAGTGAGTTATTTCACAGGCTGGAAGTGCTGTAAAGCCACAGAATTTTGATTCTTTGTCAAAGAGCACTGCATGTCTGAGTGTTATTGGTAAAAGCAACACAAGAAAATGATGGTTCAGGCTGTGGCCTCTTCTGTACACCAATATATCAAACAAGGTGTTTCCCTTTGGGTGAAAAAACGTTAATTTTAATGCAGTGGAGGAAAACCTTTGGAAGCTGTGCCTGGCACAGCCTTCATTAAATGTTGTATTTAGACTGATAAACTTCAGTGATGCAACCTGTACTTTTTTTTTCTGATAATACTAGAATAGGAATATTAAACATCTCTATATTCCGCCCTTTGCCTCGACAGATGTCTTGGCCAGGATTAAATTAATTGCTAAATGTCTTTTCCTGCCTGACAGCTGGGAATTTGAGGCTTCAGAGGTAAATAGGTTTTGAAGCAATCCAATAATAGGCTTACAAGGCTGAGAGGCAACAGAGCTGAAAAGTGAAAAAATCAAGAGGCTGGACCATTAATACCTCCTTGAAAAGTTAATCAGTCCATGACAACAGGCTGGAGTCTAAAGGGGTTTGGCAGGTCAGTGTTTTGCCCCAAGAGTTCAGGTTTGGAATATTTATGTAGTTGTAGGTTGTGTCGTAAATATTTGCAGTTAATTAACTTTGTCATAACGTTGTGAGGTGATCTGAGCAGGTTTTTCTCAAGAGAAGGGGGTGAATTTCCTCCAAGTGCTCCTCCAAAGTTGCTTGTCATTGCCCAGCCTATATCCCATATATCCCAAATTTAGGGGTTTTTTTCCTGTGTTTGGGTTCAATGCCAAGGCACGATAGAGTTGCTGACTCCAAACACCCACAGAGGATAATTCCAAGGGATGAGAAGGCTGAGGGTGGCTCTTCCAAGGTTTTTCAAGGAAAATCTCAGTGTTGGTGGCCGTGATTTCAGTGGGGACAA
>JAWWMU010000013.1:2158076-2168474 GCA_035048155.1 Cinnycerthia olivascens
AGTGTCCAGCTCTGCCCTCAGCTCTCCATGAACATGTCTGAGGAACCTTGAGCTCTGTGTTTGTGCAATATTGAATTTCCAAAGTGTCCAGCTCTTCCCTCACCTCTCCAGGAACTTGTCTGGGGCCCTTGAGCTCTGTGTTTGTGCAGTTCTGATCCCCCAGAGCCCTGATGTCACAGGGGCTGTGTCTCAATCCTTGTCAGTGGAGCTGAATTAAGCACTTTGTGTTGGATAAATGGGATTTCCAGGCCTTGATGCGTTTTCCCTTCACACCTTGCCTTTCCCACTGTTTTTTCCTGCTCCAGGAGATGGATCACCTCTCCTGTCTGGTTCAAACACCTCTCTTGGTCACCTGAGCTGTGCAGGTTGTGCTTGTCTGCCTGGTGCCTTCCATGGAGGGAAATAAATGAGGAATAGAGACCAACCAGCAGCAACAAAGGTCAGGAGCCATTTGTTCTCCTGCTGGCAGGAGCAGCTGCATCCCAGCACTGGACAAAAACTCCTGGAAAGCTCCTCCTGCCTGGTGTGTGTGCCACAGTTCCACACAGCCGTGCTGAGAGCAGGAGGGGCAGCCTCACTCAATTACACCCTTGGAAACAAAGGAAGGGAAAAGCAGCTTCCATTTTTTTACCCAGAGGTGTCGTTGATGCAGAATTCCAGATTCATTTAGGTTGGGAAAGGCCTCTGAGATCGAGTCCAAGCTGTGCCCAATGCCCAGAGCTCTGAGTGCCACCCCCAGGGATGGGCACTCCAAACCTCTCTGGCAACTCCTGCCAGTGTCTGACACCTTTTCCAGGAAGGGATTCTTCCTGAGGTCCAGCCTGAGCCTCCTCTCGTGCAGCTTGAGGCTCTGTCCTCTCATCCTCTCACTTGTCTGGGAGAAGAGCCCATCCCTGCACAGTAGGGGAAGACTAAATCCAGCCTGAAGATGTGAGTTATTGCAGAGTGGAGAGCAGCTGGAAGCAGATATGAGTTACTTGTGTCAATTAAAAACATTGTCCAGCCCTATTTATTTTTTTTTCCTGTGGAATTTGGCCTAAAACCGTAATTCCCATCCTTAATTTCCCCTTGGCTCTGCCTCATGATCTAAGTATTGATGTGCCTGGGTTTGATTTCACTGTGCTCTTAGGAGACTGCAAGAAAAACAGGGTGCCTTTGAATTTCCTTCAACAAAATGCCCTCTTTTCCCATTTGTGCCGTGCTTTTCTCCAAGATTCCTGCTAGTTGGGCCTGCAGCTCCGTGACAGGCAGCATCTGCTGCCAGCCTGGGGCTCTCGCTGGGCTGGCTGGGGAGCAGGTACTGCCCTGCTGGGAGGGAGATTCAATTTTGGCCATCTGGCTGCTGTCTCTTAAGAGCAGAGAAAGAAGTCAAAGACCTGAGAATTGACAGCTGGAAGGGCTGAGAAAAGGATGTGTGACAGCGTGTGGAAAATGGACTTTTCAGAGATGCTTTCTGTGCTAACCAGAGGAATTCTTTATTTTTTATTTTTTTTGAGGTAGAGGATTTTGAGTTTTTTCACAAGCTTCTGTGGAATATTTGGGTTTTGCATTATTTTGGCCAGAAGAGGAAATTGTGTTTCCTTTTCTCGATGTATAATTGCACATTCTGTTTTAAAAATTGTAAAGGAAAACTCCACCTTGTACTGCTTGAAGTATTTTTGTTTTCTGTATGAGAGCATGCAGAATTCCACACTTCAATGCTACATTGCATTCCAGTGGAGCCTCTATTAGGTTGTATCAGATGGGAAAGGAGGGGACTGAGAAAAATTAGTGATTTTTTTGAGGGTAAACAGGTGGAGCATGACCCAGCCAGGCACAGGGTACTGATGCAGGTAAATCATGCAGATAAATGATAATTCCCCTGTCCATCAATTAATAAAAGGCATTTCCCCTCCATTTCAAGCTTTGATTGGGTAGCTAAGACTTAGAAATCAAAACTAGTTTCTACCACTGTCAATTATGATAATAGACCTTTCTCTTTTGCCTCTTCACAGATCAGGAGCAATTTATCATCCACTTAATTGCATACAAAAAAATTCTGTTCAGCCTTGAGTTAACCAGGAAAGCAGATCCTTCCCTTTGATCCTGAGGATATGAGCTGCAGTGGGGAATTTTCCCTGCCTCAGAGCCAGACCTCACCTCATGACTCACTTGCTTGAAATGAGCACTGCTTAAACAAAAGAGAAATTATGTCAGGAGCCCATGTGAGGATGATTCACAATTCATATTAAAAATTGCCTTGTCATTTAGTGATATCAAACCAACGTGCATCCAGATCTTTTTGGCTTCAAACACTTCCCTGGTGAATAATTGCATCCTTCCAGCTTTGCACTTCTTTTACTCTGCTATTTCCAGGGCAGATGTCCCTGGAGGAAAAGCTCCGTGCTCTGGGGTTTTGTTGATTAAAGGTTACCAAATTCTGGTTAGAAAGCTCATGAGAAGAGACAAAAAGCTTTTCTGGGAAGCGGGAGAGGGATATGGGAGCTGGGATGGGATTCTTTAGGGGCCAGATCTGGGTGACACCGCCGCAGATCCCAGTTTGGGGTCACATCTGGAAGCTGAGGGACCTTTGGGGAGTGTTGTATCCATGGATGCAGGCACGGCATCCTGGAGTATCCACCTCCATATTCCCAGCTCCCTCAGGTGTGTTCAGTGCAAGCATTTTCTCCTTGCACTGTTTCTACACATCTGGGCCTATTGTGTGTTCACTGCCGAAGAAATGACGTGGATGTGTCAGTGCAAACATTCCTGAAAATTCCCTTTGTCCTTTCCAAATGTCCCTGCTGTGCTGTGGCATTCCCCTGGTACAGACTATGGATGTGTTGAGTCTCTGCATTTTATAGAGGCCTGAATGCTGGTCCCATTTTCCACATGAGACTGGAAACTCGGTTTTTCTGAGGAGATCAAACCCCACAGCAGTCCCTGTGAAACTTTTCCCATTTAGCTGCTAAAAGTGCTGGAAAACTTTTAAAACTTTTCTCATTTGGCTCAAGCTGGAAGTGCAAGGAGTGGCCAAATGCCAGCTCATAAACACCAGAGGTAGCAAGTGAATAAAAACCCACCCTGAAGCAGAGAGGATGTGGAATTACAGAGCCAGGCACCTCCAGGTGGGATCCAGGAGCTCTGGGAAGATGGACAGGAGCTGAGTGCCTCCCCCAGAGCCCACAGCACTGAATTTTCCAGGCCTTGTGTAATGCAAAGGAATCTCTTCCCATCAGGCTGATCTCCTGGAATGTAAACCAGGGAATGGCTCCTTGGAGAATGGGAAGGGAGATGCAAAAAGTGCATTGATGTGAACAGATTAAAGTCAGCCCATTGGCCTGCCAGCACATACTAATTCTATAGCTGACATTAAAGGAAATATAGATGATAAATATTTGATCTTCTACATGAATCTAATTTTAAGTTGGTTTATTGAGTAGCAGACTGCAGGCAGGGCTTACTTCTGCCACTAAGTGAATTCCTTCAGCTTATATTAACACACAAAAAAAACTTTATTAATTTAGGTGGCTGTTATGTGTTAGAGTGTCCAGGGAAGAAAACGGAGCTGGGGAAGGGTTTGGGGCCCCAGGAGGGTCTGAGGGAGCTGGGAAGGGTCTGGAGCCCCAGGAGAGGCTGAGGGAGCTGGGAAGGGGCTCAGCCTGGAGAAAAGGGGGATCAGGGGGATCTTCTGGCTCTGCACAGCTCCCTGACAGGAGGGGACAGCCAGGGGCAGTTTGGGATCTTATCCCAGGGAACAGGGACAGGAGGAGAGGGCAAGGCCTCAGGCTGGCCCAGGGGATGTTCAGGCTGGACATCAGCAGGAATTTCTCCATGGAAAAGGTTGGAAGGGGCTGCTCAGGGACGTTTGGTGTCTCCACCCCCAAAGGTGTCCAAGGAATGTCTGGACAGGACACTCAGTGCTCTGTGGGGATCGATCACAGCTTGGACTCAGACTGGGAGATCTTTTCCAAGTCGAGTGTTTCCCTGTGCTCCCTGTGGGTGAGGCTTTCCAGACAGACCCCGGGCTTTGCTGCCTCGGCCCCATTGGCTTCAGGTCCTGTTCAAAGTGAGCATTTCCTTTAGGAGCAGGCACTGAGCACAGTCCCTGCCCAGCCATAGGAGCCCTGCCCATATCTAATGAAATCTGAAGGCTCCAATCTCTTATTCATGGCTGCTGAAAGATGCTCAGCAGCAGTCTTCAAACACACCTCTGCAAGTACCTCACTCTACAATTTATGTGACAAGGGATGACATGCAAACATCTTTGGAAGTTAAGTATTTGTGTTAATTATTGAAGAGAGACATTCCAAGTGACAGACTGGCTGAATATTCTCTGGAAAGCCACCGGTAAGGAAAAGGAGACTTTGGGAAGCTCTGGGAAATATTTAACTCTGGAAGTTGTAGTTATTCCAACCCCCCTGATGTAGCCAGGGATGCCTCCCACTGTCCCAGGCTGCTCCAAACCCTGGCCTTGGACACTTCCAGGGATCCAGGGGCAGCCACAGCTGCTCTGGGAATTCCATCCCATCCCAGCTCCACCCTCACAGGGAGGAATTCCTTCCTAACATCCAACTTAAATCCTCCATTAGATTAAAAATGTTCTTTCCTGTCACTGTCTGCCCATAGGAAAGTTCCTCCCCCTCTTTTTTATGAGCCCTGTTCAGGTCCTTGAGGCCACACCAGGGAATCCTTGGATTTCTCTCTTTTCCAGAGAAAACAACCCCAGCTCTCCCAGCCTGTCTCCAGACCAAAGGTGCTCCAGGCCTATAAAAATCCCCCCACTGAGGTCATTCCTGTCAGTCCATGGGGTCTGTGCTCTGTTTATAAATATTGGAATTTGGGGCTCTCCTTCCTTCCGAGGGTGTTTATCACCATATTTCAGTGAGAATACTCATGGAAGCACAGAAATCCCCCCAATCCTCCTTTCCAAACTTGTGCAGTGATAAAGGAAAACGCTTTTATTCCAAATCTCTTATCAGCGGCTATTAAAATTCTTTACAAATAATTGCATGTGCTACTACACTGTTTAAGTTTCATACATTTTTTATTCCAGCAGGCTGTAATATTCCCAGAAATAATAAAAAATCAGAGCAGGGAGATCTCATACGGAAAAATTTCAAACTCTTACAGCTCCTCTTTTTTTTAATTTGGAAATCCCCCCTCTCCCACCACGACAGCTCCTCCCTGACACCATCTGTGGCATTTTTTGTGTCATCCTTCTCTGTGGCAAAGGTAAAGATGTGTCTTCCAGGGTAAAAAACATCCACTGGACATGAGAACTCTTCCAGGCTCTTGTAGGAACACGACAATCTGGGGAACAGGGGGAGATGCCATAGGGAATGTGACTTTCAAACTGATTTTTTTTTCTGCTTCATTGCTTGGAGTGAATTTCTCCCCCTAATTTGATTTGTTATGTGCTTGAAGCCTTGTTCTCGACAATTGTAGAAATGTTAAGGCCACGTCAAGGAATTTTCTGCTTTAATTTCAGAATCTAACTTCTTTTATCTGCTGGTGTTTGGTGATAAACATCGATATCGTCATCGAAGCCACTCACAAGATAGTGGGGAGTGTGATAATAATTTAAATTCTGTAGGATCTATATGGAAAATTGATTGAGGGATGACACTGTACAAAATTAGCCAGAATATTTACTTTGTGTTTCCTAATTAAGCAGTTTTCATTGCTGAATAAAAGCAATGAAAAGACTCCTCCACACAAATTTTTATCAAGATTCACTGTCAGTTTTTCTTGAGTTTTCTTCCTGAATATTGGAACTAAATCAATATTTTTGATTGCCCAAGGAGCTATAAATATATTTTTATATATATGTTTTTATATAAGCCCACTAATGGAAATGCCAGAATTTGTGTGGTTGTTCTCTCTAAAAGCAACCTGAAAATTTGATTTATTTGGAGTTTTTCAAGGAATTGAAGTCCCTCCATTCTTCATTCTTGAAAATGTCTGTTTTTACTAATCCCTAAATAGAATTTCTGTGTGTTTGACTCTAATGCACTTTTTTAGCCACTGACTCTTTAAAAAAGAGAACAAATCCAGATTTTTTTGTCTCTTGGGCATCCATTATTGATATTTTCATGTATTTGCAGAGGTAATAAAAATATTTATAAAAAACGTGTTTGCAGCTTCCCACACTGATAATTTTTGGGGAAGTGTGAGGCAATATTATCTTTTCTCATACCTGGTCCAGTGGTTGATTTATAGATATCCAGGAAAAACATGATAGTGCAGGATTGGGAGATATTTAAATATTAGGACCTGTTTAGGCTGAAGTTCTGGAGCATCCCTGGTTCCTGTTATGGAGAGGAATTTTAGCAGATGTGAGGGATTTATTATGGCCACAGAAATCTTGTGGGTTTCAAGGTGATGCTTTTCATTTATTTCAATAAAAGTTTCCCAGAGAATTCAGGCTGACCCAGGAGAATGAAATGCTGGATTTTCCCAGCCATGAGCACAGCTTGTGCCAGGAAATCCCTTCTCCACTCCAATTTTTCCATGGATTGGAAGCTGCTGTGTGCACTTGGTCTCTGTCAGGAATTTTAGCTCCCAGGGAAGTCTCTGTGTGTTTGGAATGCCAATCACAGAAGGGACTCCGTGTTTTGTTTTTTTTTTTTTTATATCTCCAAATCCCACATTTGCCAGTCCTAAAGCTTTTAAAATTCCTGGGCATATCTGGGAATATTTAGTGGAGTCTCTCATGGGATATTCCCATCTGTGGCTTTCTCAGGACGTCCCTAAATCCCCAAATTCAACTTTAGACTGAATGCAGAGGGAGAGGAGCAGATTCCCTGGTTTTGGGTGGCTGATTCCTTGGGCTCAGGAGCTCCAGCACTAAACAGTTCAACTCCACCTACCTGAATTTACCCTTTGTGTTTTTAGCATTAATTATTATTATTAATTTTTAACTTATGCCTTCCTTTTGTGACCAGATAATTACTGAAAATCATGGAAAGGTTTGGGTTGGAAAGGACCTTAAAGATCACCTTGATCCACCCCCCTCCATGGCAGGGAAATTTCCACCCACCCAGGCTGCTCCAAGCCCCATCCAATCCAATTTCCATCATAAGCAATATCAATCTCAATTATTCCACTGCGAGCAATTCCAGGGAATTACTGGAATCCCAACAAAAGGATCAGTCTCTACTCACTTTTCTTCCTTTTCCATTGTGCAAAATCTCCTCAGTGCTGTGCTGGCTTTCAATAAGGAATGAAGCTCCAATTGTCTGTGAGTAGCTGATATATCAATTTAAATATATTTGGCCATTAATTAAGTCCCCTTCTTTTTTGCATGCAAATGGATTTCTCTCCAGGGAATTAATTACAGAACAAATTTCAAGCTAATCTATCTTTGCAGTCCAATGCAATATTGTGCTATAAAACCCACTCTCAAAATGAAACTGCTCCCATTTAATGAATTGCTATGAAATTTTTCTAAACTATTTGGCACAATCCAGTTAAACAAAAGCAGGAGGCAGCCTAAAAGTGACTTCTAAACATCCCAGTGCAGTGGCTCTGGTTGATAGGATTGCACAGAGATTTGGGAGAAGAGCTGGCAGACTCAGAGATGGTTGCATGTTTTTTTTTTTAATGACTTATTGAAATCTGGATTTAATTTGGATTTTTTTTATATATTGACTGTAATAGTAATTTTTCAATGGAAACAGATTAAAGCCCATGCTCACTTTTTTTTTTTTTTTTTTTTTTTTAATTCTACCATATCCATCTTTTAAAAAACTCAATCTTCCAATAATCCTTCTGTTCAAACTGATAGCAATTATTTTCCTCAGGACATGAATATCCTTTCTATAGGAATTCCTCCTCTCCCGACATGAGGACTAATTTGTTCTGCATCCTTGATCCTGCAAAACCTTATCCATGTTTCTATATTTAGCAATGTCAGGAACAGTTAGGCTGGGTGAGACTTCACTTTCTGACTCATCCAACTTTCTTTAAAGGCAGGGAAAACTGTTTGGGTGTCCTAGATTGATACCAAAACCACCCCACTCTTGGCAAGAATCTTGCTCTGGAAGGAAATTAGGATGAATATGTATTTTTAATTTCTTTTGAAATGTTGTCTAATAGTGATTATTGGTGTGAAGAACTGGTGTAAAACTTTGGGATGCCAGCAACCATTCCCATTCTCCACCTCCCCAGGCCAAAGGACAGGGAAATGTCAGAGCTGCTGCTCTGGAGAGGTGACAGGATGAACACCCAGTGCAGGGACAGTCCCTCCTGTCACGATCTGGATGTGTCTGAGCTCTCTGGAAAACCTTTTTTTCCCCATCTGATTTATCTTGGCTCTGAGCATTGACCTTTAGGCAACTTTATTAAGTGGAATCACTTTCCATTTGCTGCTGCTTTGGAACAGTTTTCTGTTTTCCTTGTGTTTTCCTCCCTGGCAAAGGTTAAGTGGAGGTGACCCCAATCACATTTCCCTCATTCCTCACTGCACTCTGCCCTGGCTCCTCTCTCCCCAAGGCAGGATTGATCACTGCTGATCTCATTTAGTTCAGGTAATAACACAGATCTGCTCTTCCATTTCCTCCTCTGTCACTTTCCCAGCTCCAAACCCGTGTCCTCTGTCACTCTATTATCCCTTCTGGAACAACTGAAAGCGAGGAGCCAAGAGATTTGTTTGTAAATGGGTGCTTAAAGCTGTTTTGCAGCACAGTTTGTGGCAATTCACAAACACAGAGAATGTTTTGTGGAGTTTCTTTCATGTGGGAGTTTGTGGAATTGCTTCTGCTGACCACCTTCACTTACTAATTTGTGGTTTTTATCTGCCTGGAGAAGAGGAGGTTGTGTGGAGATTTCAGAGCAGTTTCCCAGTGTCTGAAGGGGTTTAGAGGGAAGCTGGAGAAGGACTGAATGTTCATCAGAAACTGTTCTGGGAAAAGGAGGATTGGATTTAAACTGAAAGAGGGGAATTTTACATGGGAGTTATGGATGAAATTCTTCCCTGTGAGGGTGGCACAGGGTGGCCAGAGGAGCTGTGGGTGCTCCTGGATCCCTGGCAGTGCCCAAGGCCAGGCTGGATGGGGCTGGGAGCAGCCTGGGACAGTGGGATGTGTCCCTGCCATGGATGGGGTGGCACTGGATGGGCTTTAAGGTCCTTCCAACCCAAATCATTCTGGGATTTCCTGATTAAAGTAAACACCTTAATAACATCTCATGGCAGTGCTCAGTTTCTGTCTCTCCTTCCAACAGCTAGAAAGTTTCAGATTGATTTCTTCTACTTTGAGGGTAGTTTTCTTTTTCTCATCAGCACAAAAGTGAAACCCTGCAGTTATTTCTGCAGTGGGACAAAACTACCTTGAGCCTTCATGGAAAGCACTGAAGGGTCCAGGAGTGCTCTGCACTCACCTTGGGGCAATATACTTTAAACACCTTCAGATAGAAGTGGTATCTGCAAGAAAATAAACCATAAAAAAATCTACATCTGTTTTAGCCTCGAAGACAGGCAGGCTCATGGAACATCAGGAGCTGGAGAGCTGTAATAAAACTGGAAGTTTTAGGAGCAATTTGGAGAAGTGAAAAGGTTGAAAGGACAGAGCAGGAGACAGTGCCCTGGTGAGAGAAAAATAACTTTCCTCCAGGACATGTTTAGTGTGTTGTGACCCCGGGAAATTGTGGAAAAGCAACTAAAATGCAGCTTAGCAGTGTGGTTGTGATGTAAAACAGGAAATAATGTTATTAAAATATGGATCTGTGTGAATAAATGCATATATACAGACAAATCCATATTTATGCACATATTTATTTGCCTGAAGGGGGTATGAATGGAGATGAAACTGCTCAGATGCTGCTCACCAAGTATAAACAGAGTGCAAAGGAGTTTTTTGGGCTTTGCAGGCACAGGAGGAATTTGCAGCTGCAGCCCAGCCTCTGTGAGGGAATGTGCTGGTTTGATTTTTCAGCTCTTGGACTGCTTTGGCAATTTTATAGCTGTGGCCTCTGAGAAAATGTATGCAAAGGTCTTTCTGCAAAGGTGGAAAAAGAAAAGTGGAAGCTGTGAGGGGATGAAATGAGATGGACAAAGCCAGCAAAGAGAATCATGGATTGTTTGAGCTGGGAAAGCTTTCTAGGATTGAGTCCAAGCCAACATTTCCAGCCCCTCCTGACCCCATATCCCCACGTTTTTGAACCCTCCAGGGATGGTGATTCCACCTCTGCCCTGGGCAGCTCTTCCAAAGCCCCTTTCAGAGCAGGAATTCTCCCGAATGTCCAACCCAAACCTCTCCTGGCACAACTTGAGGCCTTTTCCTCTCGTTCCCTGGGAGGAAGGACAGAGCCCCACCCGGCAGGGTTGGTGCCTTGGAGGTGACCTGGAGCAGATTCCAGCCAGAGCAGGAGGATAAAGCAGGGATTTATTCAAAGGCCTCACTGGACACACCTGGGCAG
>JAWWMU010000013.1:2170920-2181032 GCA_035048155.1 Cinnycerthia olivascens
AGAGAGCTCGTGCTGCTCGTTGGAAATGTTGGCTGTGCCCCACTCCTGAGTTCTGGCATTTGGGAAATCAAACCTGAGAGCCTTCAAATTTCCAGCAGAGACTCACTGATGCCTTTGACTCCCTCTCCCCATCGTGTCAGCCTTGCCAAACTTCAGACTTGCTAATAAGGGCGAAGGATTTTCTTTTGTTTGGCTGAATTTTATTTAATGTCCTGACATGTAATATTCATCTCTTGCTCTGATGCACCTCTAGTTTTACATAAAGGCTCCAGAAGCCAACATTTCTGCCATTTCAGACTTACAGACCTTTGTCTGTAATTTTTGGCTTCAGTTTGCACATGATGAGAACCCAAGGAAAATATTGCTTGTTAACCATCACCCTCATCAATAATTGCAGTATTTTAGTCTCCATGCTGTGCTATTGATTAGATTTGAAGAACTTTAGGACTAAATTCAGGATCTCAAAGTATCAGAGAACTACTTTAAGATTCTTTCCTAGTTTTGATTTGTTGTTTGAACTCATCTTGCCTTCCCCCATCCATATGTTAAATGCCCCTTGTTTCCTTCCAACCATTCAAATTATTCAGGCATAAGAATTGAATACCATTATGGCTCAGCTACATGAGTTTTACATTAGCCAAAATATGAAAAGCAGATTTATAGTAGCTCCTATAAAGCCAGAGATGGTAAATTGTATTGACGTGTTGTGTTTAGGGAAATCTTTCTTTACCACTGTCCATTTGTGCAATGTAAACTGATTCTTTTGCTCCCCTCTCATGAGAGCATGTTCCATTCAGGGAAATACATTAAAGTTTAAATTATTCAGCATGCTTTGCTTTGAATGCTCTGAAATCAAATTCAAATCCAGCAAATAAATCCCTCCTTATGTATTAACAATGGAATAAATACGAGTGTTTTGCCAACAGAAATTATTCTTCATCTGGATTTTCCTGTTTGTTGGGTTTTGACTTGTCAGAGGAAAGTGGGACTCTGAGTTTTCAGTGCATCCCAACTTCTGTTTAAGTGTGACTCCTTACCCTGACCTGGGGAAGGTTTTGTGCCAGGATGTTCTTCCTCCTCTCATTTCTTAACAATGTGTGTTGTTGTGAAGAACTTGTTGATGGCAGAGAAAAATGCACAGGATTTGTGACATGAACTTTATGGTGGACTCAACAACACTCTTCAAAGTAATGGGAAAAACTCTTCAGGCAGCTTTGCCTGAAGATAACTCCTTTTGTTGTCTGCATGAGTGTCCAAAAAATTGAGCAGGTGTGACACTCATGATAGAGTTTTGTGGGTATGATGGTCAAAGGTAGGACTTTATGATATCAGAGGTTTTTTTCCCAAACCTTCACCACTCTTTAAGCAGTTTCTTCTCTAAAGGCCTCAAACATTACAGAAATTATAGGAAATGAATAACATCCCCAGAATCCTTCATGGTACCATCAGTCTGTGATGGATTTCTCAATAAAATGGATTTGTTTTATAGGAGGAGGTGCTGCAGAGCCAAAGGCAGGGCAGAGTGAGGGGTGAAACATCCAGAGCTGCTGGACCAGCCTGAGATGGTCCCACTGTGGCTTTGGACCTCAGCCTTCTGCTGTAGCCTTAGAGATTTCATGGGAAATTCTGGATTTTATGGAAATAGCTCAAGTTTGGAATAGGTTAAGAGCTAGAGGAGGTTTTTTTGGGAATCCTTGCAGACCTGTGACAAGGAGATATTTGACTTTTAATTCCTGCGTTAATAAAGCCTTAACAGAGAGATGTGGCCTGGGAATGGGGGTGATTTATGTCCTGATGAATTTAAGGAAGGATTTTTGGGATTTTCACTGCAGATGTATTTATTCCATGGACAGAAATCCTGGAATTCCTGAGAATGGTAGAGCTGGGAGCGTTCTGCATGTCACATAATTCATTATGACTCCCAACTGCTTTAGTACCTTCTTTTCCTCCTTTCCCTGTTTTCCATCTGAGCAAAATTTGCTGCCCTTGAGTCTCAAAAATTGGTGTTTTCCTGTGTAGAATGAACTTGCACTGCAGAGAGGAGGTGACGCCTCTGCCTCATGTGGTGTTAAACAGATTGTTTGATGTATTTACCTTCATTTACTTGAGCCTCTTACTGTCAGCTTTTATCCTTCTCTGACCTCCTGGCAGTTTATGCAGAGTTTCAAAGCTAATAATATCTGTTAACCCAGGCAGCTGCTGGAAATCATGTGCTGTGCTTCAAATCACTCCAGAACAGGTCGGAATTCAGCTGGAAAATTGAGGAGATTCTGTTAACTTTATGTGCCCTCTCAACTGTCTTCCCAAAAGAGTAAAATATACGTTGGTTTTATAGGAAAATCTTCGTACAACGTTTCACGTCCCTTCCAGGAGATCAGAGTAAGAACTTGTTCTGCTTTGTAATTCCAAAATAATCCATGGATTTTCAGTCAGTTAAACGAATCCAAGTTGTGGAAAAGTCTGATGGTGCCTCGGGAGTGTGGGAGTCATTGGAAGAAAACGAACGGAAGGAAATTTTGGGTGGGATTGGAGTGTTTGAGGTTTGGTGTTGGTGATAACCCCTGTCTGCATCTCTTTGTCAACATTAATGACCTTTATAAAATTTATAAAATTATATTTATAAAAATGTCTTTATAAAACATTAGCAAGGAGAGGAATTTAAGGGACAGGGCTGCTTTACCACCCCGCTGTCCCCATCTCTGTTGCCCTGTAGGGAAGAATTTTGTCTTATTTTGAGATGGTTTGCTCAGTTAAGGAAAGGAAATCCTTGCATTTGGTTCCAGTTCCCTGTTTTTGTAGGGATCTTGTGTTTAATTTCCACCTGAACATCTGGGCCACATCAAGGAAAGTGAGACACAAACTCCTCTGGGGAGCTCGGCTCCCTGTCCCTTCCAAAGAAATTCCATTACCCCGTTTGAAAGGGTGCTGTGGGAATAAATGCATGGCAAGATTTGGGATTTTCTGGAACTGCAGCAGCTGAGCAGAGCAGAACAGAACTGGCCTTGGGATGTTTGTGTCTCAGCTCATGCCTCTAACGGATCCCTCGTAATTCCCATCATTCTTTTCCTTGTGAACAGGATTTTTTTTCCCCTTTTTCACATTTCCTTTGCCCTTTTCATTCCTTGCCTTTTACTTTCCCACTGTCACTTGTTAATTGTCCATTTCCACTATGGCTTGTTGAATCTACTGGGAAATTCTTGAGCTTTTTTAAATATTTACTGGCCAATAAATTGTTTATTGGATCATTTGATCCATGTCCATTCTTCGATCAGTATTGATTCTTTGATCATTTGATATCTTTTACATTCAAGGGTGTTAAAATGATATTTATAAAATCAGCATTCTGAGCTTCAGACTCTCATCACAATTTGATTTTCTGACCCCTTGGACTCCTTGGATAGTCCAGCTGGACTCCTCTGCTGTGACAATCATTTATCAACTCTCTTGGTCATTAACAGCCCACTCTGAGTAAAATATTTTCAAAATACTCCAGCTGGACTAAAATTTTTCCCCATGGGAGACTTAGGGTGATGAGAAAATTAATTTTGTAGAGGGGAGGACAAAACTGGTTATAGTGGGGAGAGGACAGGGGAGCTCGAGCTTGAGAAAATCCACAGCTTCAATCATCTTCAACTTAACACTGCAAGAGTTGAGGAGGCAGATAAAAGAGTAAAATTAAATAAAAAATGGAGGAAACACGATTAAAATTTAGATTTTATTTTATTATAATATTATATTATATTTATATTATGGTTATAATGTAACCCAAAGTTAATATTTCAGTTTTTTGCCATCACTGGCTGCTGTATCCACACTCAGCACAAAACCCCAGAGCCTGGTGCACCCATTCCCAGGGCAGGAAAGCAGCAGCTCACTGCTCCAAAGGCTCTGGCTTCTGCCTCAGCCCCTCAATAAATGAAAGAGACACTCTGACTCTATCACAGCCTCACTCTTTTGGTAATTATGGATTTTGGAAGTGCAGACAACTTCAAAAGTTACCAATTTTTAATTCAAAACATTCGTCTTTCATTCTCCTTTTTCCCCCTTCAGTTTCTGCAGCTTTAAAACATCCCCAGCTTGCTATAAACTTATTTTTTTTTAAAGATATCATTTTAATTACTTTTGATAAGGAAGAAATCCTCAGGCTCAGTACTAAACCCTAATTCCTTCTTTAGTGAAAAACCTGATTATTCATTGGCAGCTCCAGTCACCTGCAGAATTTTGGGGGCAGCCAGCCCAGCCCAGGGTCCCCAGTGCTGTTCCAGTCCTCTTTCCTGTGGGAAAAGATGATTTTCCTTGTGAAACCCAGTTGGGGGCAGGAGGTTTAGTCCAGACTAAACCACATTTCTTGAGTGCAGTCAGGGCAGAGTCACAGCAAGCCCAGAGTCCTGTGAATGTCCCTCTCAGTGAATAATGAAACCTCATTTCAGTTCCCTTCATGCCCAAAACTGCACGAGAGCCTCTCTCAGAGCTGTTGGGGGAATTTGCCAGCAGCTCCACAGCTGTGAAAAAGAAAAAAAAAATCTCCAAGTGTGTGTCATATTTGTAGATGAATTTTATTTTGTTCAAATATACGACGGCTCTTTGCAAATATTGTCTGTAGGTTTCAGGCTGCTCCCACTTCAATATTGCCACGTCTCTGAATTGCACCTTGTGGTTTTTTCAAGTCCATTCATTGCTGTGGGCACTGAGATTGATGCATTTTCTGATTTTTATGGTTTTTATTAAGTCTGTAATATGTCGGCCTTCCTCAGGTTCTTACCCTGTTGTTTCCAGAGTGTCCCAAATTGCTCATAGCCACAGAGATATCACTTTGCTTGCTCTTCTCTCCTGTATTTATTCCTTCTTTAGGGCACTATTGTTGATGCTCACAGGTTTTAGTGTCACATTTTTGCTGACAACTCCCAAATCTATTTTCCTCTCTGTACCCACTGACCCTGTCCTGGCTCTCCCTTTGCTGTGCCTGATTGCCTCCATGACATTTTGGGTCTGAATTGATGCCATCAAACTTTCCCACGTTGAGTTGTAGCTTAAAAAGCTGTCTCAGTGTTGCTTTTATATCTGTATTTCTTTTTTGCCATTGACTTTGGTGGATGCAGCAAAATTTCTCAGGATTTCCTCTAAGCTCTGTAACTAATATCAATAAATTTTTACTGTTTCATCATGGAAGTCTTAATAGCAATCAGCGTTTGATAAACTTACAATTCTCATAATCAAATGAATAAATTTAGGCTACTGGAATTTTTTCAGTGGGTAAGGATGTTGATCTGTTAAAAATATGTGTCTGTTTTGAAGGGCGGTACAATATAAAACTTAAAAAAATTAAATTTAGGAAATCTTTATGGGCACATAAACCAAGCCCCCAAATTTTCCTGCCCAGCAGATTCTGTGTGTGCCACATCCCCCTGGGCAGCTGTGACCCAAAAGGGAAGTGGCACCCTCAGAACCCCCCAGAAATTCCTGAAAATTCAGGAAACACCTGAGCAGAGAGCATCTCAGGGGAATTGTATGGAATTTTATTGGAAAGTCATTTGGAATTGTATTGGAAATTCAAAGCACTGACCAACATGCCCAGAATCCATAAAAATTAGTGGAAATTGCTGTCCTGAAGGATTTCCTCTGGGGATGGGATGCTTCAGGGAATGACAGGTTCTGCTTCTGTGGGAATTCAGGCACAGTCAGCCAGAAAGGCTGAGAATTCTGATGGATGCTCCTTTCTGAACTATTTTTCCCTTAAAAACTCCGCAGATTTAGTTGGTAATGCTGAGGTGATTGAAACCAACTTGTATTTGATGATTTCCTGGGTGGTTAAAACCATAATTCTCTTTACATTTTCACCTTTGCTTTAGTCTTTACCCTTATCTTCCCCTCTGCTGCTCTCCTCTGTCTCTCAGGCCTCGAACAGAATTCCTTATCTCATCTCTCCCTCTCTCTGCTGACTTCTGGGAGGAAAACGTCGATCCAATGTTTTTTACCCTTTGCTTCCACAATAATTTGCTCCTTCTGGGACTTCTCTCTGGCTTCCCAACTCTGGGGTTAACATCCAGCTCCTTTTGAAACACTTCTCTGTTCCTCAGACTTCCTCTGCACTCTGAGCATCCGAGCTCAGGATTCCTCCAGGCTTTAGGATATTTGAGCACGATTTGCAAAGCAGCTTCAAACCAATATCAGCCCAAAGCAGGAAGCCTCATTACTCCAAGAATAATGCTTAAAATTAAGAGTTTAGAGGGGAAAAGTGTCAGGCTCAAGAAGCAGGAGCTCAAGGTGGTTTAATCCTGTTGTTCTGAGGAGAGCTGGCCTTGTTATCCTCCTGAAAACCTGGAGAGGTGACGTGAGGGCAGAGGGAAACCTCTCCATGCCTGGAAATAGCCACAGAAAAGCTTTTATTTCTCCAGTGAATGGAGCCTGGGAGCTGCTCCTGCAGGGACAGAGGCAGAGGGTGGCTTTTGACCCGGGCAGACAGTGATGGGAAAAGGGGGAATGATTTCCAAGTAAAAGAGGAGAGATTGGGATGGGATTTGGGAAGCTCCCCAGAGGAGTTCGTGTCTTTTCTCGATGTGGCCCAGATGTTCAACTGGAAATTAAACACAAGATCTCTACCAAACCTGGGAACTGGAGCCAAATCCAAGGGTTTCCTTTCCTTAACTGAGCAAACCATCTCAAAATAAGATAAAATTCCCCTGTGAGGGTGGGGAGGCCCTGGTACAGGTTTCCCAAAGAAGCTGGGGCTGCCCCTGGATCCCTGGAAGTGTCCAAGGCCAGGCTGGACTTTGTGGCTTGGAACAATCTGAGATGGTGAAAGTGTCCCTGGGACAGGAACTGGATGAGTTTTAAGGTCCCTTCCAAGCCATTCTGTGATTCCATGAGTTTAAGGACCTGTATCTGACCAAAAATCCCTATTTTCCCTCTTTATTTTTCTTCTTCTGATACATTTTTAAAGCTGAGGGAATTAAGGTTAGACACACTTCTAGTAATGGGGGTTTTGGCAGTTTTTAAAATAGTTTCCTAAAAAAAAAAAGTAAAACAAAAAAAACCCAAACCCAGCAGAGCAGGATAATGCCAGGGATTTATCTTATCAATGTAAATTGGCTTTCTGGGCTCGAATTAACTGCTCAGAAATGTCACAAGACAGTCACAAGTGAAAAGCAGCTCTGTCCCAATTAAACAGAATTTGCTCTTCGTTGTTATATTTTAGGAAAATAAAAATAAAGACATTTAAATCCCTTATTTTGAGACACGAAAGGGGTGAGAAAAATCAATCTTTCAAAATTATCATAACCCTTTGCAAAGGAAATGAAAAGGAGCACAAACTTCTTCTTCCTGGAGAATTTAAGTTCACTTTTAACTTGATTTTTGATAATGGAAAACTATTGACCAGTTCAAGCTGAGGACTTGGAAGGAATGCTGGGATCTCCATCCTGGCCTATTTTTATCCCCTACTAGATTTATTTTTAGCTGAGGTTGAGCTTTGTCATTGTGTGTCTGTAGTTTTTATTGTTATTATTTCAGGTGTGAAAATCTGTAAGCTGTAGGACAGTGAGATGTATAAAAAAACCAGGAAATGCAGCGATTTCCAGTGATTTTCCAGTGCACCAGAGATCAATGTTTGGCATGAGTAGGAATTTACTCATGGGTGCATCTGCTGGGATTTTGCTCTGTGTTATTAGCCTATGGCAAACTTTGTATTCTTTTGGGATTTGTGGATATTAGCTGAGAAGTTGAGTGGTAGCATAAAAGGTCTGTTCTCTATCTGTTGTAAAAAATTCCTTGAAAATGTGTCAGAAGAATTTCTGCAATTCCATAAAACTCCAGGGAGTTCATTTGCACCAGAGTGTGCAAAACTGAGGCGCTTAAAAAATCGGGTTAAAAATGTTTTGTTAAACAGTCACGAGTACTCTTCTGTTTGTTATACGTGTTATTAAATAATTTTCAAAATATATTCACAGGGGACAAGAATAAAGTGGTTAGTAATGGTGCCATTCCCAAATTTTGATGGGATTCCTCGGGGCACAGCAACGCAGAGTGGTTTTATCTCATTATCTCATTAGACCTGGGCTTATATCAGCAGCAATTTGCATTAAACCAACATCCCTGAATCAAGAGACCTGGCTTCAGCAAACGCTGAATTTGATAAGGAAGGAATAAACAACCTGGAGAACGAGAACAATCCAGAGTCCCATTAGTTTTTTTCTTTAAACAAAGACTTGGAAGCCAATCCTTCCCTTTCAGGAGAGTAACAACTCCTCCAGGAGAGCGTCCCTGCCACGGCAGGGGTTTGGAAAAGATGAAATTTAAGGTTCCTTCCAACCCAAACCACTCTGTGGTGTTGCGTGTATGCATTGCTTGCTCACCATTAATTAGCTATAAAATGGTGATCCTTAGTTGTTTAAACACTGAACTATAAAGGATGATACAAACCTAAAAGAAGTTTCACCAAATAACAAATTAGATGGATCAGCTATGGATGTTGGAACTGTATTTTTACTTTTCAGGCCATTTTTCTCCCAAGAAACTCACGCTGGGTACAGCACAATTTGTCAGATGCCTCTCACAGGACTTAAAGGGTATCAGGAGTATTGTAAAATATGAATTATCAAATTAAAGCTCCCATCATCAAAGGCAGCTTCCTTGGAGGTTGAAAGGAAACAGCTGGACAGACATAATTTTGGAGGGGAAAAAAGCAGATGTTTTGTGTCATGGCAGAAAACTCAGGGGAGCTCAGACTTCTATTAATAAATATTTCTGAGTCCTGGTAATGAGGCTGAGAACTTCATTTTTGAGCCAAAGATTGCATTTAATCTATATTTCTTCAAACGTGTTCCTTTATTACAAATAGCTACCCCTGGCCCCTATGACAACTAAAAAAAAAAAGGCTCAGAATTCTCTGCCATAACTTTATGCTGCTCTCTTTTATTTTATTGTTAAAGATTTGCAGTAGCAAAATATCAAGGTCCAACTTTCATAAATGTAAGGATTGGAGGGATTTTTTGGGGCAATATTTTTTGCAAAACTCTCTTCAGGCTTCTGCTTTTTGGTGCAGCGAAAAAACGAAGCCAACTTCCAAAATCCTGGAGAAATTTGCTGATTTTCAACATCCAGGCCCAGGCAGCTTTTAAGGTTTGTGAATTTAATGGCAGCATTTGTAATTTAGCAACTTCTATTGCAGAAAGACACCACTAGGTTAAACATATTTAACATTTAAAATTGCAGTAAGATAAATACATTTAAAATTCAGAAATTTAGAGTCTTTTGAATTTCTGCCTACAATGGATCTCTTAAGGGACCTTTATCAGAACTGTTGGGAACTCTGATTTCACGAGTAGGAGTCTGATATTTCCTTTTTATGCAACTCTTTTTTTTTTTTTTTTTGCTTTGGTGGCTCAGGATCAGGCTCTGAGATGGGAGATAGCAGCCCTGTGATAGAGGTTATTTTTGTCAATAGCAGTCCTGGGTAATGAGATGTATCTCTTGGTTTCATTTGAATTTTAGAAGACGTTTCAAGTTATTTTTAAAAACTTTATCACGACTGTCTGAAAGGAAAGATAAGCCAGAAAGGATGTGGAAACTTTTAGAAACTCTGCTTTGGTGATGGAAGAGATAAAGAGTCTGAGTGTGAGGGGGAGAATGATGCCAGTGTCATGCCAGGAACTGGTTTGATAAACAGAAATATGCAGGTAATTAATGATTTCAGCGATTCTTGCTGCAATATGAGAAAAATAGATTTATTTCTTTCACACCCCATTTCAGTTCTGCCCTGGAACAAGGGCAGGGAGGGAAGGGATCATTCCCTGCTTGCTTCCATCGGGGAGTGCTGGGTGTTGGATGGCTCTGCTGGGATCCTCCTGGCCTTTGGGAAAGGGGAGTTTTCCCTAAATCCTCACCTGGGAACACTCCCTGAGCACTTCTAACTGGGCTTTTGTCACTCTTTTAGGGATGACAGATAAACCATTGCCATTAGTGTAGAAATGATATCGCAGGGAGTTTTCTTCAATTTTCACTTGAATTTCTGCTATAAAATAAATTTGTGTGCTCCAATAGGGCTGCTGGAGCTGCTGGCCAGTGGGACACTCTGATGCAGCAGCTGTGGAAAGCACGGAGAGAGAGAATTAATC
>JAWWMU010000013.1:2226493-2244069 GCA_035048155.1 Cinnycerthia olivascens
GTGTCCAGTGAGGCCTTTGAATAAATCCCTGCTTTATCCTCCTGCTCTGGCTGGAATCTGCTCCAGGGCAGCCTCCAGGAGGGATCACCTCAGTGGAATTTTTAGATAGATATAATCCCACCATCCTCACTGAAACAATGCCTCGCTTACCAAGCTGTGACTGGGAAGATTTTGTGCTTGGAAAGGAATTTCTCCCCATAAAATGCAAATGGGAAAAGCCACTTTTTGTCAAGAGGAGCGATAAATGTGAAATTTTTAATATTCAAATGTGCCTGTAGATTGATTTTCTTCAGCAAATGAAACATCCCCACCCATTTTTTATAAACAGTCATTTCAGAAAAATCACAATTTGTAAAAAAATTTAGGGTTCACTTCTCATTTAAACACAATACTTGAATATCTACACTAAATAAAGACAAGACCTTCACAGTTTATCAAAGCAGAAATAATTCTGCTGCCACAGCAATTGCATGAGGAGTTTCCACTGAGAAATGAGGAAAATCTCCCTGGTTTAGTTCACTTAAAAAAAAAAAAATGGATAATTTTCTTCTTCCACAAGCGATTTTGCTGTCGAGATGTTTCTCACAGTGGCATGGCTGGATTCACCCCTGCCCTGCAGGAGTTTGTGGCAGCAATTCTGTGCAATCCAGGAATCTGCAGGGGATTAGTACCCCCTAAAATTCCCTCACAGCTGCACTTTCAGCTCATGTTTAACACAGAACGTTATGTAAAGTATGATGTGGTAATTATGTGACTTTTTAAATCCTGAAAGATGATATGGAAGCATTTTTTTAGTTATTTCTTTAATTAGTTTTTCTTAGATTACTATCTCAAAATTCTTACATTTACTTAAAATTATAAATTCAAGGATATCTTTCAAAACCTCTGTTTTTAATTTTTAATATGTTGCAAAAAAGTCAAGAAGGGGAATAAGAATGACTCAAGACTTGTCCTTGACAATAACACATATTTTTTATTGCTTCTATGGTTTTAATATTCCTAATGATTTAAAAATCTGGTCTGATGTTCTTCTGGAAGAGGCCAGATGGCCAAATAATGTGTGGCACGCAAATTAAATCAGCAGTCTGATCAAAATACTTATCCAAAAACAAATACAGGCTGTGACAATAATTCCACAGCAATTTTCAAAAGATAGGAAAAAGAGCCTTGTGCCAAAACCTGTGCTTTAGGTATTCCTTAAAATTGCATTCGTGGTTTTCAGTGGAAGGAACATGGAAATTGATGTCTTGTGTGAAAGAGGGAAGTATCTATATAATATAAATATTATTAATTATTCAATTCTTTAGTAATGAGTATTTTAGTATTGGCTTTGCTGTTGGGTTGAAGGGGTGTTGTCTGCACTTGGCAGCTCTGTCCTGTTCCAAAAGTGCAGGAAAAGCTCTGTGGACGTGGCGTTTTCCAGACTTTTTGCTTTAGAAGTTGCTCCCAAACGCTGCCATCAGCAAAGCAGCCCCAGTTAAACCAGTTAGGCCAGTAGTGAAAACCAGTTCATAACTGTCCAGGCAGCCCCTGAGTAAACTGGAACTGGAATTAGGATTAAGGATATCCCAAAAAGGAGTAACCCGGAGTGGTTGTGGTTTCACATTTTTAGGACTGTTAAGGGTGTCCCATATAGACCTTTCCTTCCAAATTGCCAGCTTTAATTTTATTGTACAAAGGAATATTGCCGAGTCCCAAAAATCTGGCTAAAATGAGGTTTTTCTGGAGCAAGAGGCCTCACCTCATTTTATCTCTCTTTCATTCTACCCAGCAGATCACTGGAGATTGTTCTTGATTTGCTCTTGCCAGAGATTGTCCCTCTTTATTAATATAATAATACTGAGATTTAATTAGACCACATATTTTATTTTACTTCCCATCCTGTCAGCAACAAAAGGTGCAAGGAGAGCAGATCATAAAATATGTCAGCTTGGGGGGGGGGGGGGTCACTGCATCAGCTCTGCTCCACAGGGCACGGAGCAAGGTTATGGAAAACCTTAAAAGGGCAGGAGAGAATAATGGATATTCTCATATTGCCTTAGATCCGCTACTGCTTAAATCAAAATTTTAATATAGTGGGGCTAATTCTGGCCTCTTTTGCAGGCACTCTGTGGAGAGCAGGATCCTCCCCGTGTGGAAATTCATCCAAAGGAAGGAGTTTAAGGGGCACTGAAGTTTGGTGGTGATGGCTTTGGTGACAGTGATGCCTTAGAAAGTTTTTTACCTCTAGGTCACCACTCCAAATCCAGTCTAGGTCATTACTGACACAGAGTCGTTATCCCCTCATGAATGCCATCAAATGACACTCCAAATGTTAAGTGCCCCATTCTGCAATTGAGACATGAGGAATCTTTCTGTCAATTTTCAGGACGAGCAGTGAAGCGCTCCTCGTGTCGCTCCTCACCCGTGACCTCGCCTTTATCACATCCAATAAAAGCCATCACCTGCCAAGGGTGGTCCATATCCCGTGGCTAACCTGCCATCCTCATTTTTGAATAATTTATTTGGTTTGTGTCCAATATGATTTTCGTCCTGTCCTTGTCTCACATTAACATTTCCCCTTACGTGCTCCGCTGTGGAGGTGATTTGGTGTAGTAGATATTTATTGCCAAGGGGTAAATAATTAAACTCCAAGATTTTCATTTTTCGTCCCTATGTTTTCTGTTGTTATTTGCAGAGGTGGCTGGAGGATGTGTTTGCTTTACCAATGATATTATGTCCATTTTTTATTTCAAGACACAACTATTAGTCCAGCTCCAGTAATGCTAAAACTTCAAATTTGATACAGGAAAGTATTATCAACAAAATATTCAAAGTTAATTTATAAGACAACTTTCTTTTATTTGGTGTCATGCTCCCCCAACGTCCTTCTGGATCCAAGTGTCCACACCTCCAGTCTTTGTGAAGAAGGCTGGGGAAAGGTTTTCCAGTGCTGGTCAGGGTGGGAATTTCTTCCTTTTTCTCTTCTGGGCACATCTCTATTATCATTTACTTTAAGCCCTTTCCCCCTCTATTATTCATGCCGCATCTCAGCTACATTTGAAAACTTCCCAGCAGCTCCTCCAGCCCAGCGAGATGTGAAGGACAAGGTTTTGTGACCTGGTGGCAACCTGAGCCTGTCAGAGCTTGGCCACGTGCAGCCCTCACGGAGCAAGGCCAGGTGAGACGTTTGCTGACCAGGGCTGAGGTTTTAAATAACACCAGCCCTGCTGGAACAGTCTCTGCTGAAGCTGGAGTCCTCTGTGAGGGTGACCCTCCCCTGGGCCAAGAGGTCGCTCTCCATTGCACAGAGAAGGGGAAAAAAGGACAGACAGTTGGAGAGAACAGCGAGGAGGAAGCCAAGGAACTGTCAAAATATCTTTAGGATATGAGCAAATTATTACTTCTTAATGTGCTTAAAAGACACTGAAATGAAATAAAAACTATTAGGTCTTTATTTTTCAGATAAAGTAGAAAGAACCTGTGAAGTTTCTCTTTCTCTTTTCCTCCTTTTTTTTTTTTTTTTTTTGACCTAGAGATTCTAAAATACTTCTTAAATAGGATTGTACTTTCCAGCCTTACATTTCCAGCTTCCTCTTAGCGCTGTTTCTACAAAGGCTCGTGCTGGTGCCCCTGGAACTTTCATAGCCAGCCTGCTTTTCCCCACCCAAAGTGCAAGCAAGGCTGAAAATGGAGAGAGTTATTAAAAGCCCTGCTCCAAACCCAGGTGGAGAGTGAGTGTCAGCTGTGGGGAGGAAGGACGTTTGAGGTGAGTGCCTCCCTTGTCATTTAGAACAAAGTTTAGAAGTCGAGAGCAGGACCCCAGTGCAAAGGGATGCTCAGGGAATCATCTCTGAGGCCAATTGTGCTGTAAAATAAAGTTAAACCTGTGCACAGCTTGAGCTGTGGGTGACAGCTCCCACCCAGGTGCAGGGGGGTTCCTGTGGGACCTGCACATCCATGGAATGATGAGGGCTCAGCTGCCTTTTTCCTTTGCCACGTGTGCTTGCTCCAGCCCAAAAGGAGGTGAGTGCATGGATGGGTACAAACTGCTCTGGCTTCAGGAAAACACACAGGAAGGAAAGGAACTTGTCTGAGCAGCAAAACCTGGGAAATTACAGATTTTTGTCCTGGCAGTGTTGAGGAATGTACAGCAGGTAAAGAGGAGGGAGAAATACTTGCCTGGACACATCCTCAGCGAAGTTTTGCTTTTGTAAAAAGAAATTAAAACAGAAATTATAATTCAAAGGCATTTTTATTTTTGAAATTACACTGGTTTCTGCTTCCAGGTTGTGTAAAACTGTTAAAAATCAGTTTGTCCTGCAGAACAGGTGGCTTCCTCTCTATTCATTGTGACAACAGGAGGGAATCTGATGTCCCCGTTACCTCAGTTTCCCTCTCAAGGAGCCAGCCTCAGAGCAGCTCTGCTAACAGTGAGATGGGATTGCAAACTCTGCTAAGTTAGAGAAGTCTCTCTTCCTCAAATTTGAAAATAACTTCTTATTTGATAGACCATTGGAGTCACCCACTTTTCCAAACCGTCTTCCTAAAGAAAAAGAAATTAAATAAATTTGAAATTACTTAAGAAAAACCTTGTGGGAAACTGCATCTTGTGGTCCACATGTATAGATCTCAGAGTCTCTTCCAAATCTCTTCTATTTTATGTATTTTAAGGCATGACTCCTTTTGGTTTATTTTGTTTTTACCGGTGCAGCACCTTGTAAAAGGTTTTATATATATAAAAGAATGGAAATACAGGCAGCAGCTGAAGCAGTTTCCAAGGAAAAGCAAGAGGAGGATGATTTACTGAGAGCTGTAATGAGAAATAGACTCTCAGTTTCATAAATTCAGAGTGCATCTCCCTTAATTGATGTCCTCTCCTGAAGTGCCACGAGACTCTGAGCCCATCCACAGGGGAAAACACACGGATTGCCCTGGGTTATTTAATAAGGCAGGCAGCGAGGAGGGGACAATCACTGCAAGGCAGAGAACTGCTCACTGCTCGGGCCTGAAATCCCCAAAAATGAATGGCAAAGTCCTGCCCTCCCCGCGATCCAGTCGGGAAGATGAGTAGTCCTGCACAGCTCTCCTCATTAGATCCCAGGCAGCACTGAGGAATTATTGATGGAGGTACCCATGGATGGCAGGATGAGAGCCTTGGAGGCAGAACTAGAAGGTTCTTTTAACCCAGGAATTGCTGTTGCCTGTTGGAGTCTCCAGGAAATCGAGGGTTTTTGAAGGTGTTTGGTTCTGCCGATCACAGGAAATGTGACAGTTTGCCTTGGGAATGCTTTCTGGAATATTATTTTTACATCACTGAGAAACATTTTGCCTGAAGGTGTGAATTTCAAATTGTGCACCAAAAATCTCGAGATGTGGTGCTGGGTCTTGGGAAAAAGGGAAGAAAAGGGAGAGAAATCCAGTAATGTAGATAAATAGAAGAAAATGAGATCTACATGAGAGGTTTGATTAAATTTGGAATCGGCTGCTGGACCAGAAAGATAGAGCTAAGTAAAAGCATGGAGTTAACTAAGGGAAAAATGAGTTTGGAGCAGGAACAGGACTCAAATTCATCTTTGCCAGTGAGGCAGGAAGCTGGAGTGACCTTGAGAGCTGCCGTGAGTGCCGTGCACGTGCGAGCCCTACGGCGGCACGAGAGAGCCCTTCAAAGGCAGCTCTGATTTCATTTTGGTGCATTTAACACAGAGCTGCCACGGACTGTGTGTGGAAATTTGTGTTAAGTCTATAACTCAGTCTGCTGAGAAGCCAAGGACCTGGCAGGGAAACTCAGGCTCCTGAGGCCAGGATGGTTTTACATCGGGAGCAGCCTCAGTCTCTTCGTGGTGCAGGAGAACTGGAGGTGCCATTAGGTGTAGATTAGTAGGTGACAGCCTTGATTTAGGTGTGTTTTTTACAAATAGAGAGGCTCTTCCTGGCCAACAGGAAGCCTTGTCTCATGGAAAAATGTTGTTAAACATGAGAAGGGGCCCCCAGGGAGGTTTGGCTTTCCCACCCCTGGAGGTGTCCAAGGAATGCCTGGACACAGCACTCAGTGCTCTGGACAGGTGTCAAGGTGGGGAGCGGTCACAGGCTGGATTTGATGGTCTGAGAGGGCTTTTCCAACCCCAGTGCTGGTGTGATTCTGTGATGGGACCTTGGTCAGTGGTGATAAAAGCAGTGGTGACAGTTTTGAGGTGTCTGAATCAATAGATGGGTAAGTTACTGCTATGTCATGGTCGGTGGGTGTCCTCAAGCTCTTGTGCTTTTGGTCTCAAACTGAAGAATTCATCCTCCCTCCGTGGAGAGCGGAGGACCAAGGCTGTCCTGTGTCCCACCAGGAAACTGAGCTCCTCTGGAGGGTGTTCCCCCAGCCCAGCTGAGATGAACCAGCTGGGGAAGGATCCTGCTGGGATGTGCAGGATTATTATAATTATTATAAAATAACTGAGGCTGGAAGGGAGCTCAGGAGCTCCCTGGGCACAGCTCCTGCCCGGTGCCGTGAGCTCTCACTGCTGTGGGTGGGGCTGCTCTCATCACTGTTATGTGCCCAAGGGGATCAATAAAACACTGAGGGAGAGCAGAATAATCCAGTGACTCCTTGAGAAGAATCCCAGACCCTTCACTGTCCCTTTTGGGCGTGCTTCCCACTAACAAGGCACCCAGCACTGTCTTCCTGCAGGTATTTTCAATCATGCTGCTCCTCTGTGGGATCATTTTTCTGCTCCCATGACCTATTTTTTCCTTTCTGTCCAGTCATAGCCACTTCACCTCCTTGTTTTAACATCCTATTCTTTCTGTCCAGACTCTCTTTTTAAATTTTTTTCCCCCCTGCTAGTTAAATTAATTATACAGCTTTTTAATGAGTTTTGATGTGTTTAAACGTGCTTTATGTGCCTTATATCAAACCCCCTGCTGGTCTAATTTTATATAGTGTATTTTATTGAGACCCCTTTTGCAAGTACACAGTTTGTGTGCGGCGAGCACAGTCCCCAACCATAAATTCTACTTTATTCCCACTCTTCTGATTAGATTTTTATTTGCATTACATGAATGTTTTTTTTCCCCACTAAAATCCTGTCACGTACATTTTAACCACTCCAGCAAATTAATTCTTGCTATATTTAATGCTGTACAGAGAAACGCCTTTATGGAGCTTCTAATTGTTCATTTCAAGCATTCCAAAATTAGTTTCCTTTTATTAATTGGGGAGTCACTGCATTCTGGAGAAGACAGGAAGCTCTCTTGCAAACCACATTAACTGGACAGATGTTCTGAAATATGTTAAATATTACCCAGTGAGTGGTGATACAGTTCATGAACCGTGTCAGTGCCACAGCCTCTCTGGTGTGGGGTAAAGGTGCTGGGAGAGAGGCGGCGTCAGAAAGGATGAACTGACACTACAGACAGCAGCTTTGTGTTTAGGGTAAAGCAGGAAGAAAATCGTGATTTAAAATAACCGGAGAAAAGTCATTATCCCAAGAGAGAGTTATAGAATGGTTTTGGAAATTCTAATTCCAACTCCCTGCCATGGGCAGGGACACCTCCCACTGTCCCAGGCTGCTCCAAGCCCTGTCCAACCCAGCCTTGGGCACTTCCAGGGATCCAGGGGCAGCCACAGCTGCTCTGGGCACCCCATGCCAGGACCTCCTCCCCCTCACAGGGGAGAATTCATTCCCAAAATCCCATCTAAATTCCACCATCCAGCTCAAAGCCATTGCTCCTTGTCCCATCTCTGGACAACACTGAATGGAAACTTATAATGCTCAACAATGCCTTGAGAAAGGAGGGGACTTGGTTTGGGTTTCATTCTTGGTTTGGGTTTCATTCTTGATTTGGGTTTCATTCTTGGTTTGAGTTTCATTCTTGGTTTGAGTTTCATTCTTGGTTTGAGTTTCATTCTTGGTTTGGGTTTCATTCTTGGTTTGAGTTTCATTCTTGGTTTAGGGCTCACTCTTGGTCTGGGTTTCACTCTTGGTTTGTGTTTCACTCTTGGTTTGGGTTTCATTCTTGGTTTGGGTTTCATTCTTGGTTAGGTCTTCACTCTGTTTGGGTTTGTCTCTTGGTTTGGGCTTCACTCTTGGTTTTCCCTGGAGCTCAAACATTTTAGAAAGAGTCAGGATCATTTTATCAGTGCCAAAGAGAAAGTTCAAGCAAAACAAGAGCTGTCCAGGCAAAGTTTTCCTGAATATGTTGACTATATGGGTAAGAGGCAGATGAAGACTTTCTTTCCAGAGTGGTCACCAAAAATAACCCACCTACCTCCTGGCAACGGTTCATTAACTGGGTCATCTCCATCCCTCTCTTCAAACAGATCTTATCAGCAGCACATCTGATGGGATAAGAGTGTCTTGGGATGTACATTTACATACAGAGAGATAAAAAGGCTTACATAACCCCAGGAGCAGAAAATACATCTCCCCCAGACAATTGCCAATGTTCCCTTGCTAAATCCTGCATAATGGGGTTTTCCTGCCGTGTCAGCAGCTCCATGACAGTAAAGCCAATGGCACAGGTATCCTGAGAGCCAATTTCAATCACCATGAGGCAAGAAATGCCAAGTTCCCTTCCTTTTTCCAGCTAGATGGATGATGTTTGAGCAAAGAACAAAAATCTCTGCATTATGGCTCTTAACTAACCCATTCAAAATAACCCTGGGAAATATCTGGAGCTCTTTGTTTTATAGCAGGGTGTTCAAGATTGTTTAATCTATTTCAAATACACGGCAATAAAACGGAATTTTCTGAAAACTGCCAAAAATCCAATAAAGGCACGCACTGACAGAATCCCAAGTGTTTAAAATCGTGGGCACACAAAGGGCACTCCAACAATGAAATTTCAGTTTTTAGGTGCTGGGTGTCTTCGACGAGCCTGCTTGCTGAGTCAGCACTTTTGATTTCTTCCTCCCTCATCCAGGATTCCCACAGGATTTGCATAAACCAGCTGATGGATGTGGCCAGCGGGAGCCGGGAGGGTGAAAGATGAAGCACTGAGACTCAAGATAGCCACTGGCATCTTGCCCAGCTCCCATATTTATTTCCTGAAATAGCTGTCCCCAGTGTGTGTCCTACACTGCCCTCAGAGGGATGAGTTGGGATTGGATGTGGGGTGGCCTTGGAAAACAGAGCTCCGTGTCATGGCTGGAATGGAGAGTGCTGCTTCCTGAGGGATGACCCTAATTAATCCTAACTTCATCCCACAGAAGCCTGTCGTGGTCCTGAGGAGTTCTATGGAATTCTTTTGGGAAATGTGGAGCTCAAATGTGGTCATTTGGTGATGGTGAGACCTTACAGTGGACAGGAGTGACCGTATGGGCTTTGTGCTTCTCCCAAGCCGAGAACTCTCCATCCACTCAAATCAAACTTGCTCAGGATGGAAAAATTGCTCTGGGATTTGTCTGTGAAAAAACTGAGCAATGAATTCATTCAATCACATCATGGAAAGTAAGAAGTTTCTGGTAGTATGAGAACGCTTTGTTTAGTTGTATGATCAGCAAAGAAAAAACCTACCATAATAGTAATAAAAAGAAAAAACCTACCATAACAGTCAAAAAATCTATTGAGGTTTATTTTTGCTATGAGCACTTCAATTTTCTGCAAAAGCCACAAGCAAACAAGGCTTTTGAACCATTTCAATCTACTCTAAGTCAGAAAGCACAGTCTCTGTTGGCATCTCTGCATTTTATTATTGTGTCAAAAATTAGGTGAGAAGGAGAAGCCCAAATTAACAAAAAGCCCGTGTGTGTCGTGGGTTACAGGAATCATTTAGAGCTGCCTGGCTCTAAACAGGCAGTTCCAAACCCCAGCAGGATTTTGGTGTTAGCTCACGGAAGAGTCAATGTTTGCTCAGTTCTCTCTTCAAACACTTCCAGTGTTTTGACCACTCATTTGAAATCCTCCAGCATTCCTTTGAAGGGTTCTGCTTTCCCTGGGTGTTGGACATCTTTGTGACTCTTCCCAGCCGGTTTTCCTGCAGTGCCATCCCAGCTCTGTGGGATTCCTAACGGGGAAAAAAAGGATTCAGGAGCGGCTTGCACACGGAGTTGTGGTGCGCTCGATATCTGCAGCAGCCGAGGAATGTTCACTGAGCCCCTGCAAAGATCTCCTCTAGTTATGGTTAAAGATCATCCAGGCCTGAAAATGTACTCCAAAATCTCTGCTCTTTCTGTGGGACAGAAGCCCAAAACCCACAGGATCGTGGCCATGTCACGACACAGCAGCAGCAGGAAATTTTTCTTTGTCCAAGCCATTTGAGAAAGGTCAGCAAGGCCAGAGAAATCCTGGTGCAGTATTTTCATTCCATGCTTTAACACAGGATTGGAGTGTTACATTTTCCACATTGGAGCAGAGTCCTTTGGTAGAAATGGGAATGTTTTGATCAAGTTTGTACCTGATTTGGGTCAGAGTGTTTCCCATTCCTGCTGCTGGAAGCGTTTTGCTTGCGTGCACTTCTAAAACCAATTTTAAAACCAATTAAACCAATTTCTGGTGCTTCTGTCACCAGCATCTTCAAAAGCACAGTGAGAGCTTTAATCCAGCAGGATAAAATTGATAACTTTTATAATGACATAATTATTACTGGGAGTATTAAAGAAATGAATATAATTACTGCATTTCTTAAAACCAAAGTTATTTTTAGCCTTGACTCTACATTGACACATTGGATGACAGTATCCTTGATATTATTTTAAAATTCAATATAATATGTAACCCATTATGTGTGAACTCCCATTCCTGACAGGTTACCTGCCATAGTTTCCTTATTCAAATCCCACTGTAAATTCCAAATTAGTGACTTGACCTTCTCCACACTTGAAACTGAAATCAGAATTTAAATTTCTGAAAGTTTTGGGGGTTTTGGGGGGAGTTTTCCCATTATGCAGTTTTTGTATCTCCTCCATGGACATTAAATGTGCTGTTGGAAAGGTGAGAAGTCCTTTGCACCCAACAGGAGGTGAGATCTCCAAAATTGCTCTGTTACCCACAGGGCTCCTGGGTTACTCATAACATAAATCACTGCTCCTGTGAGTAAGAGCCTGCCCTCTCAGGCTGGCACTAATCTGCAATCAAGAAAATCCCTCTGGGCTGGTTCACCTGGGGAAAAGGGGCTTGAGTATCACCAAAAGTTTAGGAGGGAGTGACCCAGGAAGGCATAAAAAGGTCCCTCTTAGTCTGGGCTTTCTATTTTTTAGGTGGATAACTGTGTTAAGCCTTAGCCTTTTTTATTTTCAGTGATTTGAGGTTCATTTCCAGCCTTTTCAGAGCTGTAGAGAAAGGGGAAATAAACCCAGGGGAAACAAATCAAGCAGGAATATACCTCCAGGATATCTCCTCTCAAGGTTTTTCAGCTGAAACCCTGCACTAGGTAAGATTGTTTACTAATCATGCCTGAAAGCTTTCATTTTTAATTGAATTTGTTATAATGTTGCAAAGTAGCCAGGTTTAAAATAAGATGTTCATTAAATCTGTAAAACCTGATGTCATTGGGTGGCAGGGTTGTGAAGGCAGGATGTGCCCAGCAGTGATTTTGGGGAGTGCAGCTGGAAATTCCTTTGGAAATTTCCAGAATCAGAGTGTGATTCCTACAAGGAGCAGTGCATGCACAGGAAGAGCAGAGCTGGAAAATACTCGCAGGTTCCTGGGAGTTTTCTCCAATTTCAACTCAGAGAAGCTGAGATTTTCCCTGGAGCTCCCTCTGAGATTGTTATCAACGATGTTCCTGCATGGCAGCTCCAAGGAGATGCTGTAGAGGTTCCCCCAGCCACGGGCAGGGTGTGTTTTCAGGGGAAAAAAATCCAGAAAAAGAACCAAACTGAAAATTCAGAATAATATTTATGAAAGGACCTGCCTTTCACAAGCTCAGGGGAAAAATTTAGCTGCGTTCTAAACTGAAAAATTGCTCCCATCTTTTGTTAGCTGAAGTAATGAGGGCGGAGAGAGATTTGGATGTCACTGCCTAAATCCCAAGGTAATTTATCCAGTGGTTAACAATGTTCAGAAGAAAATACCTCTGGAAAGGATGTAAATCAAAGCAGAGCTAAGAGGGAAAAGCTGCATATCTTATATAACGAGCTTGCTGAATGGGAGTTACAGATGTTTTAGCATAAGTATGAAATTATTGGAATAAGGGAGACATGGCTGAATGAGAAAAGTGATTGGGGATTTAAAACATCAGGAGTTTCTGGGAAGGATGTACAAAATGAAATTGGAGGTGTTATTGGCAAGGGATTATGGAGGCTTGCAGGGAGATGATGGATATATTTAGGTGATGTGGAAGAGAGTTTTGCTTTGAAATTAAGAGCAGTGAAAGTGGAGAGGTGGCTTTGGTATTTTATCTCCAGGGAATGAAAGTGAGGTCATTATTTTAAAATATATAAAGAAAACAGGTTAGTGCATCAATTACTGTAAAAGTGCATTAAAATTGATAGTGCATCAATTACTGCTGATAATGTGTGTGTTGATAAAGGAATAAAATTGGAATATGGATTTGCCCCTGGAATATTCTGTTCCCTGGGAATAGCTGTGGGGTTGAACACTGCAAGTGAAACTGGGAAAACACCCCCCCAGTTTGTAAATGCAAATTCAATATTATCCAGATGTGCTTGCTTTTGGAAATGTCAGCACTTGGTACTAAAATAACCAAGCCCAGACCTGCAGCAGGGCACTGCCTGCACATTCCCCAGTCCCAAATTCTCAGCTGATCCTGATGAGCCAAGTGCTGCTGTGTGGAAAATAGAAGAGCTGTAAAACTCTTAGAAAGCTGGGGGGAAGCAAATCTCAGAAGGAAGAAATGTAAGAAAATTAAAAGAAGCAAGGCCAGGAAATAGTAATGCTATGTGCTGGAAAAAAATAGGCCTTAGCAAATATAATAATAAGCAAGATAGTAGAAATATATAGGTTTAAAAATGGAGTTTTAGCCATTATTTTAGATCATTACAAGCAAGTGTTGTTAGAAGCAAGGTGTAAATATTTTGGCTTTAGCAAATGATTGTCAACTTTTAATATTTTCCTATGGGCTAAAAAGTTTTTAAAAGGTGATGTAGCGAAGAGAATTTTGTCTGCTATTGCAGTGGCTGAAGCTGCTCCCATCTCCCCGGTATTATTCTGTAGAATGAGGCTGATAATCAGGATGGAATAAAAGCTTTGAGGTGGCTGCTCCAGTGCTTTGTGTGTGTATTTATGTACAAATGAGAGAAAACTGCAGATCCAGCTGTGGGGGTTTGTGTGAATTGTGGCTGCACCCCCAGGGAATTCCACATCTGGCAGAGCTGGATGCAACACAGGCTGCTATTAATTGCACATGAGCTCTATTTGCTTTGGCTTGTCCAGGGGAAGAGTTTATCACTCCCTTTGCTTCCCATTTTTCCCTTGGCTTCCCTATCCCTGCATCAACTCTTCCACCATTTGATTTTCCTGGCGTCCTGTAGGCCTTTTAAATGGCTCCTCATGGTGCAGGGCATTGCTTTCTCCTGCATTTTCTGGATTTCACCTCTTTTCCTGCCTTTTCAAGCTCTTTTTTTATCTTCTCTTTTCTGTCCCTGTGCCACCAGATTAGCACCAAAGTCAGCTGGCAGCTCCCTGGCCCTAAACCTGCTCCTGTCAGACAGGAAACATCCCTTTCCTTTTCTTCTTGTCTGTTTTATCTCGTCCTAAACCAATTCCTATCAAGTGATTGCCCAACCCATCTGTCCACCAGGCTCCTTTCTCACCCCAGAGAGGTTTGCTGCCACTTTAATTTCATGTTGCAGCCACTTCATTGTCTTGCTTTGAGAATCAATCTCTCCAAGCACTTTAAGTTCTCCTCTTCTTTATTGCTGCTCTTTCCTGCTTATTATTTCCTCCAGCATGCATCAAATTACCAAATAAAAACCTGACAGAGGCATTTCAAGAACTGTAAATATTGATGGTCTGGGTTTTCCTTCCCTTGGGTGTTGATTCGTGTGATGACTCTTATCAAAACTTGGAACCCTAAAATATCTCTGAAGGTGGTGACAGAGGAACAGCTTTAAAAATAGAGATCACAGCCTTGGAAAGAGGTGAAATTGCTGACATTGGGGACTTCCTAGGAAAATACTTCTCTGAAAATGTTGTTAAGGCTTGGAACAGACTACCCAGGGCAGTGGCAGAGTCACCATCCCTGGAGAAATTTAAAAAAATATTTGGATGTGGTCACAGTTTGTGCTGGGACTTCCTGATCTCAAGGCTCTTTTCCAGCCTAAATAATTCCATGGCTGTCTAAGTTTTGAGTTTCAGAATTCTGCCCCATCTCTGTTTACTGGCCAAGATAATTGGAGCAATAAATATGAGAAATCTCATAAAATCTGCTCTGAAATACAGAAGATATTCGAGTCTGGTGTGGGACAGGCAGTTTAATCCACAGAATGGGAATGGGAGCAATTAAAAGCTTTCAGAACCTTCTCCCGTGCCATGGCTCAATCAATATTATTGAAAATCAAAAGGCAGAATTACCCAACACAGAAATATCGCTAAAAAAAAAAAAGATGTTTTTTGTTCAGCTTGAAAAAACCACTTAATCCAAAAGAAACAGGATTTTGAGGCTGTTTGGTTTTGTTCTTTTTTGGGAGACCAATCCAGATTTCTGCATGCAGGTGCTTTCTTTTGACAGGTTTTAGTTTAACAAGTGTTTAAGGGAAAAATGGAGTTGTTAATGTGGTGGGTGCACAGGGAGGTGTCCCCTGGATGTGACAAAAATCCTGCAGACAACAAGGGGAGTAAAATATTGAGTTAATATGGGGTGTGGGAAAGCAGCCCAACTGGAATGGAACCCCAACCATGAGCTTAACTTGGAGGTTTTTATTTCTTTTTAACACAAAGATTAGAAATCCAAACCAGCATGGAAACAAGGAGCTCTCTCTGTCCCCTTACATGATTTTCTTTGAGGTGATTTGGAAGACAGACTGTGGATCAAAACATCAACTTTTTGTCAGCACAGCAATTTTTGTTGATTGATAAATTGTCTGATATTTTCAAATTTAAAAAGTGGGCAGTGAAAAGTGTCCCTGACCCTGCTAGGGAGTGGTATGAGGTGAATTTTAAGGTCCCTTAAACCCAAAAAATTCTAGAAGTCTCCTCCTGTTTTATCTCTGCCAACCAAGGCTAAGTCTTAGCAGTGAAATTTTTAAAATCAAAAGTGAAATTACCCAAATTCTGATTGCAAGGCCAAGCACCCTCTTGCCTGATGTTTGTCGTGCGTTATTGCCTCAACCCAATAAAAGAATATCATCATTAACTTTATTTAATGGTCGCCACCAACTGCAAACTCATTTAATTAGAGCCACGAGGCGAGTGCACGTAGTTAGACTGATTATTTATCAGCCAGAGGTTGATGGCTTTAATAGAGCAGTAATCTCCTAATGAATGCACTTTAATTGTCTATTTGGAGAGGCTGTGGAATTGTTATTTAAAGTGCAGAACAAGCCCTGAATTGCCAAGACCTGGACAGAACGGGGTGAAACGCTGCTTCCCAAAGAAGTTCCTTTCCGGAGTGAATTAAACTTGAACCAGGGTCAACCACCTGCAGTAAAACCCAGTTTTTATGGCCTCTTTGGCTTTTGAAATGTTATTCTTCTTTTTTTTTCTTGCCCCCTGTTTGTGGTGTGTATATGTGGTGCTTGATTTACAATGGAATGTTTTATTAAAAACGGCCCCGCCGGTGTCTCTGCACCGGCAGAATCCTGAGACTGGAGGGATTATTGAATTTTTCACACATGGAAAAGCCAAAAAGTCAGCTCAGCCTCACCTCCTGCTCTCCTTGGGAACAATAACTGCCCGTGGATTTTAGGTAGGCTGCAGTTGAATGTCATGCATTTATTATTTCACAGTGATTTATACTGGTAAATATTTGAATTTATATTTTTCAATACTCATGCTCAGTGCTAGGACTCCTTTAGGATATTGGTGTTTTGCTTGTTTATTAAGTTTAATTAGTGCCTTAAAAGTATTTCAGAGTGGTTTGTGGTTGGAATTGATCAACATCATTTGGAGGGTGGTCAGAGACCACAGGGAGCATCACATAAAAAGTCAAAATTTTGCTCTTTGGAGTGGTTTTGTCAGGATATTTAGGCTGTGTGATTTCTGTATCAATGTCAAGACTCAGGAATGTCCATCGTGTGTGTAAAGAATTAGACTTTGAGAATAAATCTTGTCTTTTTCTTTGCTTCAGTATCTTTAAACTTATCCCTTTTCATGTTTTCCGTGGCCCAATCACACAAATATTACAGTGAAGCTCATCCATGGGATCTTGAAATAATCTTTGTATGGAAAACAATCAATACCCAAATTAACAGCAGGAATGGGCTGCTAACAAACACAGCATTAAAAACTAATTAGAGATGCATAAGACTCAAAAGGGAAAAATAACTTTGGGACACAAAAAAAGCTGCAGGAAGCAGGGGAAGGGCCCTCTATGGTTTCTTGGCTTCCTTGTGCTCCAAACTTTCTTCCAGTCCTCTGTTCCCATTTAATACTGGCACATGGTCATAGCAGTAGATTTCATTTCTTCCCCCATTAAAGCATCCAGATTCAAAAATAAAAATATGAAAAGCACGGAGCGAGTAGGTGGAAATGCTTTGTTGTGGAGCCAAATGGAAAGATGGACATTCTGTAATTTTCTGACACAGTGGGAGCTCTGCACGGGGTGGGGAAAAAAAAAAGAGCTCTTGAAACCACATTTCCCTTTATCAGTTCCTGTGCCTTGAGTGCACTTTCTAGTTAAAACTTTTAAATTACTTTAATTACAGCAACTGAAAAGGGCTGCTGCAGAAATTATTCCCACACAAGTGAAGAGGTCATTAAAAGTTGTGGCACTGCAGCTAATTTGTGAACAATGCAGCGTGTGAGGGGCTCCAGCTGCAATAATTACATTCCAAGATCCATTTGCATTTCCCAGTCTGAGCTTGCAGCCCCTCCCTCAAATCCTTCTGCAACACAAATACCAAATATCAGGGATTAATAATTGGGAGCCCCACATCAACCCATCAACCCACTGATGTGATCCTGACATCAATCAGGTCAAGCTTTGCTTGGGTTCCCCTGGAATTTCGTGAGCTGAACTCTGTTGTAGTGTGTTGCTGCTGGACACGCAATGACACACGTGGACACTTTCTGGTGAGAGGCATGAAATCATTTATTACGACATCTGACTCTATATTTATAGTATTTTTACACAGACCAGGGATTGGAGGAGAAGGTTGACACCTCTCCCATTGCTTTGGTCAAGACAACTTGTCAGTTGTTTTTTACCCTCCCTCAAATCCTTCTGCAACACAAATACCAGGCTGTCGTTATCAAGGATTAATAATTGGGAGCCCCACATCACTGATGTGATTCTGACGTCAATCCCTGACAGGGCAAGCTTTGCTTGGGCTCACCTGGAATTTTGTGAGCTGAGTTCTGTTGTAGTGTGCTGCTGCTGGACACGCAATGACACACGTGGACACTTTCTGGTGAGAAGGCATGAAATTATTTATTAAAACATCTGACTCCATATTTATAGTATTTTCACAGAGACCAGGGATTGGAGGAGAAGGTTGACCTCTCTCCCATCCCATTGGTCAAGACAACTGCCCATCAGTTGTTTTT